>SPJY01003583.1:788653-1121153 GCA_005191435.1 Raddia distichophylla
GTCCCTGGCTGGGAATAGGTTGAATGCTGATTACCCAGATTCATCCCCTGCGGGATATTCCGATTAACTTGATGAGCTTGTCCAGTCATGATGTTGTGTAGCGCGGCGCTGGTCCCCTCCTGGACAATTCGCCCCAAAACCGATGACTGGTCTAACATCGATCGGTAAACAGAGCTGTTGATCTGGTCCCTTATTACTTCGGAAAAATCCCCAGTGAGCAGTGGATCTCCAATGGAAGTCTTTGTAACTTGGCCACTGTGTGTCTTCCGATATCCAGTGAGCATTCTTTTTTTGTTTTCTTCGTGAATCTCTGCGAGCCTATCTTCAACTTCCTTTTTCTGATCTGGGCTCAATTCGTCGAACGTCACCGCCTCAGCAGCGTGGTTGAGCGCTTCCAAGACTGCTTCGGTATCGGTGCGCGTCATCTTGTCGGTTTTGATCTTTGGTCTCACCGGGCGTGCCAAAAAGTATGTTGACACAAAAAAAAATGAATTTTTATGAACACACATGCAGAAGCGTCAATACTATGATTGTGTCGCAACTAGAAACCAAGCGTGCCAGTCAATTTGACCTGTAAATTGATAAGGAAGAAATCGTCAGTAATGTAGCCCTAATCGGCTTTTCGATATATCCAGATCAGGTTATCCATAATCGGCTTTAGATAATCCGATTACGAAATCTATCGGCTTAATGCCAGATAGAGCAAATAAATATGAGTAAGCATTCAAATTCAAATCTTCTATTTCTTTTTGGTATTTTTATTTAATATTAGCAATAAACCCTCATATCAGTGCATCAAATTAAACCGAGAAACAGATTGAATATATTGGTCAGGCCAAGACAGTATTCAGATCTAAATCTAGATGTAAACCAATAAACCGATTTAAAGATCTAGAACTAATAAAGGTAAATGCGACGCTAATCGGCAAGCAATTACATATGTAAAATCCTAAACAAGGTATACACAAGATCGATTGAACGAGACAGTTGCATATATCGAATTCAAGAAAAAGCATATGAAATACTTGATAATCAGCATCACAGGATAAACACACATTACAGATCGATCAGATCGAGACAGTGTAATATGCGAACACATGTTAAAGATCGGTAAATCCCGAGACAGTTTAACATGCTTTGTATACATGAGATCAATATGATGCAGCCATGCATACGGGTTACAAAGAGAGAATCGATTATCCCATTGAGATAGCTCTACCTGCGAGTTGAAACCTTTCGACAAAGTCGATCGGATTTGAGAAAGTATTTTGTGTATTGAGTATGATGCTTTTTCCTCGAGGCCTAAAGTCCTATTTATAGTATTACAAAGTCGATACCGATACGACCTATTTTACCGCATCGCGCTTCCGATCAGATCGAAATTCTTCCGAAGTCTTGTATCTATCGGTTTCTTCGATACGCTCTTCTTCTTCACCAACGAAGCCCATTTCCGATTTGGCACAATTGTTCCAACACATCTGGCCTTTTCTGAACATCCGATTTTCTGCCAAATTTGGGTGTCAACAATATCTTGGTTATGTTGTGCAAGAACTAAAACTATAGATTATGTTTGAGGGACCATTGAATATTAGTAAGAGCTTTTAGCCTGATGCTGGAAAACAAATATTGTTCTCTTTTATGTACTACGGACCTACAGTTTGGTTGTTTCTGTTTTCATATGTACTACAAACAAATATTCCCCATGCTTGTGATTTTTGTAGCAGCAACAACAATGTTTATGTATGAGATTCAATGTAAAATCATAATTTTATGCTTTGACTATAATTTTGTACCTGCTATTAATTTGCTTGTGGCAATGTTCTGGGTGATGATGATGGTATAAAGAAAAATAAACTATTCATCATCATCTTATTATTATTTTTTTTTGTTGCTGCTACTCGGTATAATGCACATTTAGCACAAATTTATTAAGATGAATTCATAAATTTATGCTAACTAATAATTCCTATCCTACGATATATTATCTCGATGTGCTTTGAACATGCTCGCTTTGATTTAAAATCATCCTTTATAATTGTGTATGTTGTTTCGATTTATATTTTTCATTCTTCCCCTATATTTCCGTTGTCAGGGGTCAGGCTATAGAGGATCAAGTCACTGCGACTCCAAGACGACACCACTGGTGGTCGGTGGTGGTCCTCTTGTTGGAAGCTCCAGTCTAGCAACCTCCAACTGATTTGCCCTCTCCCCGTGCTTTGGCCCCGTTTGGCAACAAAGCACCTAAACTAATTACGTTGCAAAGAACCAAAACTAACTAGGCGTGTATGTAACAAAGTATTGATATTTCGTTGTTTAAAAATGATGCCAAATTTTCAGCTGGTTATAAAAGTGTAGTCAACGTCTCATGTCATATCATTTCTTGTACAATCCGTTCTCTGTTGATACATATTGTCTACGTCTCTTCAAAACGGTGTTCTATCAAAAGGGTCTAAGTAATATGGGAAATCGTGGTATAATTACGAATGCTTTTTTATTACTTTTGAGCTTCCGTTCATGATAAAAATGAAAAAATTGCATGATATTTACAACATCAACTTTACCTTGTAAATTACCCTTTACAATTTTATATATTACTATGATTTATTTTTCTTTATAGTCCAACTAGTTATAAATAAATAAAAATTTGAATAAGATAAGTAATTAAAATCAATTATATATTTTTTAAACCGAATACGCTTTCTGAAAGTATATATATACAGCCCTACTGTGCCTCAGCGGGGAGAAGAAAAGATCGTTGCAAAACGGAGATTGGAGAGTACAAAATCAAAGCAAATCCCGGAAAAGAGAAAAGATCAAACCCGAAAAAAATAGCGGCGCAGCAACCCCTCGTCTCCCCCGATGGCCGACGCCTCCTCAGGCGGCGGCGTCGTCGGCGACGGCGGCGGTGGGCCCCGCCCGTCACCCTCCCCGTCTGCCGCCAACCCTCCAGCGTCGGCGTCCCTCGACGGTGGCTTCCTCCTCCGTCTCCTTCAAAACCCTCCGGCCCACCCACACCCCGAGGCCCCTGGCGGGCCGCACCCCTTCTTCCTCGACCCCGCCGTCGCTGCCATGGGGCCCCAATTCCCCTCCCCCTCCAGCGGCACCCAGCAGCAGCTACATGGCGGGGGCTTCGCGTGGCCCTCCTCTGCCCAGCAGCCGCAGGTCGGGTTCCCCGATCCCCGCTTCCCGCACCCAGTGGATCCCTACGTGGCGCGTGGAGGAGACGGCTTCGGAGCGGTGGATGGGGTTGCGGGGAACAGGAAGGTGAAGCCCAGACCAGGGGCGCCGCCTCCGGGGTTCAGCAAGTCGTTGCATCAGCCCGCTGGTGGTGAGGCGTGGGATGCATTTGGTGGAATGCCGAACAGGGAGCAGAGAAGGGAGCCAAACCATCACCGTCCAGGGGTTCTTGGTAGAGTGCAGCATAAAGAGCAGCAGATGATGCAACCTTTGACAGGAGGCCGCAAAGCTTTCGGCAGATTGCTTCATGGGGAGCACCATATAGCACCAATTACTGGTGGCCATGATAAAGCTACCGGAATGATGTACAGGGAGCAGCAGCGGCGGCAGGATGATTTCTTCTCGAGGACGCCGCCTGATGTGAACGCCCAGGGACCATTTGGCTGGTTGCCTTGTGGAGACCAGCATAATCCTCCAATCACAGGTGGCAGGATGCTCCATGGCGAGCAGCATGTACCTCGAGTGTCAGGCGGCAGGATACCACACAGAGGGCAGCGGCAGCAAGAGACGTGCTTTATAAATACCCCACAAAGTGACCAGAGGTGGCCAGGGCATAGAGAAGAGAAGGGTCATTCCTCGCAGAAGTTGCCCAATGGGAATGAGCTTGGCAGATTTGGTAAGATGCCAGCGAAAGAACAGTACCAGGTGCCAGTACTTTCTAGCAGTTTGGTTGACATGGCTGTTAGGGAGGATAGAGGTAAGAAGATTGCAGAATTGAATGGTTTGGAGGATGATGGAGTTGTGGAAGTTGATTTTGAGCCTGCGAGGGACAGAGGGGTTGTAGTGGAGGCAAGGAATTTGGAAGTATCGTATCAGAAGTGCGAGGTTAGATTTGCTGGGAAAATTGAGGGAGGGGATGATTATGGCAAAGGGGAGGATGCTATAGTTGACCAGTTGGAGACTCTGGCAATTGAGGGCAATGGTGAGGCCAAGGGCATTATGATGCAAAAAGGTGGATCAAGGAGTAAGGTAAATTGGATATTATTAATTCTTATTAAGTGCAACTAGTATATTTTGTTCTTGCATTTAATCCCTAATTCATTTTATTTGCCCCAAAGCTAGTTGTTAATTACACCCCTAATTTCACCAGATTAATTCGTCCTAGTGAACTGTAATCTGCTTTTTTCTTGCATTTAAAGTCTTATACAACTAACATCAATCCTCCTCCTTATTTTGCTATGAGTTGTAGTTCTCATACTAAAAAAATCCGTTTGATCTCATAGACTCCCATCGAACAAGATCACCAAGTCAATGCTAATTTGACATGTACTTTGGTTCCCACACTGATACTATCATACTACAATAATGCATTCTGTCTAATATCTGAGCAAATATCATCAAGTTTAATTATTTGGCTTGTGTTTGTGGTTCACATACACTAGAATCTAGTAAGTCATTCAATCTCATTTTCTAAACAATAATATACAATAAAATAATGCTGTGTTAAGGCACAACATTGCCATTGTCCAATAAAATGATCTAAACACAGAATGGTGGGTTCACCAATTGAGTACCAGCCATTGCTTTGTAGAACATTAATATGCATTGAAATTCTATGGGTGCATGCTGTTTTTTTTTGCACAAACATACAAGAAGTTACAGAAGATGGAGAGGCAGAAGCAATGGATTTGGAATGTGCTAATATATAATGTAATGGTCTAATTGACATATTACCATGTGAGTCAGTTGCAACGAAATGTGAGAATTTACTTAGCAATACTAACACAGTCGTTTTGCACCTTCACTCAATTCCATCTTTCTCCTGCTGGATAAATAGGATGCAACTGGATGTAAACTAACATTAATATGCATTGAAATTCTATGGGTGCATGCTGTTTTTTTTTTTGCACAAACATACAAGAAGTTACAGAAGATGGAGAGGCAGAAGCAATGGATTTGGAATGTGCTAATATATAATGTAATGGTCTAATTGACATATTACCATGTGAGTCAGTTGCAACGAAATGTGAGAATTTACTTAGCAATACTAACACGTCGTTTTGCACCTTCACTCAATTCCATCTTTCTCCTGCTGGATAAATAGGATGCAACTGGATGTAAACTAACTACAAAGCTACTATTGACCTATTCAGATTTTTTTGGGAATTATGGGATATTCCCAGTTCCATATATATTATTAAATTGAACCTAATTTAAAGTAAATTTCCGCACTTTGGCAATGTTATTACATGGCTTCAGCATCATGCCTTACACTCCTCAAACCCTAGCGGCCTGTGCAGATTTTTACTGGTGCCATTTGAGGCGTTGAGCACTTTTCTGCTGGGCCGAGCTGCATTAGTCTTGATGATTAATCACCTGAGCTGATTAATGGTGCGGTGTGTTTCAAATCACAACATATCCCTGGTGACTGGTTATTAAGCAATTTCGCTGATTTTTGTAACACTGATTAGATCCTTGCAGGCTAATATCTCTCCACTTCTCATCATCTACACTCTACTATCTCTATATCACTATAATACTTAGACTTCTCCTTAAATTATCATTTATCAATACCCAGCGCCATATACAGTTTTTTTTCAGCACCACATGTTCATGGTGTCACACTCGGGTTGCTATCTAAGGACAAACTGGTATTGATCCTCCAGACTCTTGTACAAATCCCATGAAATCCAAGCCATTGTTTTGCAAAAATTAAGGCCATTTCTAGTTTTCTCAACTTCCACATAGGCCAAAGAGTAGTTTCAATCATTCATTACTTCATTCCTAGAATTACTAATCCATCACCTTGCTATTGTTTCATAGTTATTTACTTACTACCAATATGCTGGTTTAACACGCTACGTATATCAATACACACTTTGTTTTAGCTGTGGGAGTCATAAAACAAACAAACAGCAAATTCACATTCATCCATAACAATTAAGGCAAGTTTCCTATGTGTAATCTTTTTCCAAGGCTATTTCTAATCAACTTATTATGAAAGAAAAGCAAAAGAAATACATGAATTCTTGGAGGAAGCTGTCAGCTCAGTTTCCAACAACAAGTAAATAAACAAAATATTGCCTCTAAAATTTATAACCACATAAAGGCTACACATAAGCATCTTCATCAGTGAAATAAAGGGGATCAACAAGATTTCAAACCACATATCTCAACACAACTTTTAAAAAGGACGTTCAAGTTGAACCAATCCCACACATTTGCTATTGTAGAATGTTTTCTATCCACCAAAATATGTTAGCGTGAATACTGAATAATCAAGTTCGAATTATTAAACCACTGATCCTCCCAAAATTTACCGTTAGCTCCATTGCGAACCTTCAAATGATAAAAGGAAGGATCAAATTTTGCTGCCTTACCTATCCAAATGAACTTCGCTGATCACAACATAATACTCGCAAGTGATAATCTATATTGGACTAACCTATCTGTTTTTATCATACAGGAAGCCTCATGTAAATTTGAGGGGTTTTGTTTTCTTATATCTATAGTTGCACACCTCAGGTTCTAAAACTGTTTTATCATTACTTCACTAGCTTGTATCCTTTTGAAAGATCTAGGTTCCTTTGTAAAGTAGAACAGTTGTTTGTGTAAGAGAGCTTGTAGCAATGGGAAACTAAAATGCACTCCATTGCATATTTTAATTTGTTGTGGTAAACCGACTTTGAGGTTGCAAGGCAGGAAAGGAAGTAATACATTCATTTCTGTGGGCTGAGAAGGCTCATTCAGATTTGTTCTGAAGCGTAATCGGACTTGTAACATATGTGCATTCACGTATGCCAGTTTGTATGCTTGGTTGAGCTCAAGCAAATAATGAAGTACTGTACACACATATGGTCAATCAAATTGAGTTCCAATCTATCTTAGCTTTGATGAATCTTATACTCTTGCTAAAACCCTGATAAGTTCAAGCTTGAAACTAACTAGGTTTGCTTGTGTTTGGCTCATTTACACCACTCAGGTAAAATTGATCTGCATATATATATTAGTACAACCAGATCAAATTAACACCATTGAGGCTGAGTACTTGTCTAGAAGAGTAGTTGTCAGCAGTTTTAGCATGTAGAGTTCTAGTGTGAGCTACATTGTTGCTAATTGCCATTAGTTGCCATTAATACTAGATGTAACTGGTTTTGCAATTTGGAGACCCAACACTTCTGCTTATGTTATATTTAGTCTCTTAAATTAAGGTCTTTTATCTTGCAGGACTTCAGATCAGACTTTTCTAGAGGGCATCATGTTTCAAGCCAACGAGTAAGATGTGAGAGGAGAAACAGGCCATGTCGGTATGACATAGACCAATTTACACCTAGTTTTCTGTCAATTTTCGAATCATTGATGCCCTCAGAAGAGGAAATTGCAAAGCAGAATCAGTTGTTAACAACTTTGGGCAGACTGATAAGCAAGGAATGGCCAAATTCAAAACTTAACCTCTATGGATCATGTGCTAATTCCTTTGGTTTCTCAAATAGTGATATTGATCTCTGTCTATCTATTGACAACAAAGAAATGAGCAAAGTTGATATCATATTGAAATTGGCGGACATTCTCCAAGCTGGTAATCTCCAGGATATCCAGGTGAGCAGTTTTTTTTAAAACTTTTTTTTTTGGACTCAAACCAAGAGTATATATCCATGCGTTGTGAGATATCGGGGATACTTTGAGATGGACGATATAAAAAATTAGATATCTCCTAATCGATGATGCTAATCTCCAGGATATCCAAGTGAGCTAGTTTTTTTTTAAAAAAATATATATATTAGGACTCAAACCTAGAGTATCCTTTTGTGTTATGGACAGGGAGTATTTTGTGATGAATGATTAAATGAGGTGTCTCCTATACAATGTGCTTATGCTTTTTTATAACAAGATTTTAACCTTTATGATTTATTAAGTATTGTGTCACAATGGTTTCTTTGTTAGCGATTACTTATAACTTATGAACCATGAAACATAAATTTTATCATTTTAATTTTAAGAACTAGCACAATAAATCTAGACAATTTGAGCATGTGTTAAATCCCTCACTCAAATCAATGAAAACCTGCAGGCATTAACTCGAGCAAGGGTCCCAATAGTGAAGCTTATGGATCCAGATACAGGGCTTTCCTGCGATATATGTGTCAATAATCTTTTAGCAGTTGTTAATACAAAACTTCTGAAAGATTATGCACAAATAGATGAAAGGTTACGACAATTAGCATTCATTGTGAAGCATTGGGCCAAATCACGGCGTGTAAATGAAACTTACCAAGGAACACTTTCTAGTTATGCGTAAGCTGTCTGTTTCAAATGATTTTTAAAAATTCTCGTGCTTATATCTTTACATGACGATGACCTGAATTTCATTCTTTCTTTATGTTCAGCTATGTAATAATGTGCATCCACCTTTTACAGCTGCGAAGAATACTCCCATGTCTACAGGTATCTGGATGGTACCGCAATTTCTGTACACTCACATTCAGCTATATAATAATACCTGTCTACTTGTTACAGTTGCATTTTTTGGGTCCCATTCTGTTTATTATTTTTACATAACTAAAGTTTTGGAATATTTTATATTGGACATGTGATAGTATCTTAGACGTCTAATGTTAGTCATGTTTTGCAATGATGCTACCTAGGCCTACTAATGCTCTCTTTAAATCTTTACCATATTGGTGCTCAAGTGCGAGAGGTCTTTTGTAATGTCATGCCATGCTGATGGTGCTATACTCTTCTTGGCGTAAATGCTCATAAATGGTTTATTTGAAAGGATAACTTGGCTAACTCCAGTAATTTGAGTTATTTGATTATTATTACTACTACTACTACTACTACTACTACTACTACTACTACTACTACTACTACTACTACTAGTATTATTATTATTATTATTATTATTATTATTATTATTATTATTATTATTTGCTTCCTGGAGGTTCATATTCATATCGATGTTGAACTGTTGATATTGTTGCTTTTATCCAATTTACAAAGGCAAACTAAGCTATAGTGCTGTACTAGAATGATCGCATTCACGCACTTCAGCTTTGTAAAAAAAATAACCTTTTTTCAGTCAGAGAAGCTATCTACTACATTACATTTTTTGGCTTGCCAACAGTATCTCTCCTTTTTTCACTACGATCAATATAGCATAATTATACTTCCTTCACCAGCAATTCAATGTACTATGTTATTATGCCTTAATTCTTTGTTTGTTCTACAGTGGTATCATGATTTTTTTGTTTGTCAACTAACAGTATAAATACTACCAGGAAATGGAGACTACTTACTTTGTCACTGTGGAAGACAATGATTGTGCTTATTTTGATGAAGTGTACAAGCTAAAGAATTATGGCGCTCGCAACAAAGAGACAGTTTCAAGGCTGCTTTGGGCCTTTTTCCATTACTGGGCGTACCAGCATGATTACACAAAAGATGTCATATCAATTCGTACTGGAAGGATCATTAGGTATGGCATCATTTACATGTTAAACAGTCTTTTCATTACCATAAAATGTGTCTAAACTTTTGTTCCCTGGTTCCTGTTCGCATCTCATGATGCCTAATTGTGTGCAGCAGCATCTATTTTGCCGTCTAGTATATGGTAGTTTCTCTTGTCATACAGAATTAGTGAATTGTATAGATTTGAACGTGCAAGTAAAGTAGCCTTCATTTTTTATCTTTAGTGGGACACCAAGTAGCCTAAGAACTTGTTTTTTCCTAATCCTGTGCCATTTATTTCAGTAAGCATATGAAGGATTGGACAAGACGAATTGGGAATGACAGGCACCTGATTTGCATCGAGGACCCTTTTGAGACCACCCATGACCTTGGTCGTGTTGTTGACAAGTTCAGCATCAAGATACTCAGAGAGGAATTTGAGCGAGCCGCCAATATATTGCAGTTTGATCGAAACCCAAGTGTCACGCTCTTTGAACCTTACGTGCCCCCTCCTCTGCCGAGTCTGATTCAAGAAGATATTATGAGCACCGCAGAAACTGAGCTATGATATCACAGGGCTTGGTCTTCATGTATCAAGAATTCCTGTATTGAAGGTTTCATGGTTCGTTTCGTTTGTGCATGGTTGATTAGTTGTACAATAGATATTTAATGTAAATTAACTAGAGGCCTGAGCTGTGACTCTGAGCAATATTATGTTGCTGCTAAGGCTGGGCAAGGAATGGTCGTTCCCTTTATCTTATTTACTTATTTGTTATATCTTTAAAATTGAAAGTCAAATTTGCACGGTCCAAAAGGTTAGTTCCAAAAAAACAAACCACAACGTATATCCTTCGTAATTAAATTATTGGAACTAAGTTTATGTAATTTGTAAGGATTAGAAAATGGAGTTGAGTTGCCTTTGTGCTTTACTTGTTCTAGTCTCTGGATCAAATAGTTAAAACGCAAAGATATATACCTCTCGAATAAAAACCATCAAACGAATAAATTTTATTGCATCAGATTATTAGGCAACATGGCCTTTACATCAGAGTAAGTGCTTGCATGGCGTTGTTACAAGAGTTAGGCATGCATGCCTTACAACAGCGAAAGATTAAAATAATAAGATTAAATTCGAAGGAGTAAAACACGACGATCCCCATAGTCAAGTTGTAGTTAGCGCTCCTAGACATCAGAATAATCTTCGTCTTGAACTCCAATGTTGAAATCATCCTCTTAGATCTCATTTGGGTAAAGATTCTTTTGGCTCTAACTTGCTCATTTGAATAAGCATGCCACGTTAAAAGGCGGGGTGAGTACGCGAATACTCAACAAAGACTGACTATATGCAACTTAAGTCTTACAAAGCAAGGTTCTTTTGCATAAAGTTAGTTTTGTAATGTTCATCCTATGTTTTTGAAACATGGAAAACATTGGAAAAAATATTTGAATCATTTAATTTCAATATTTTCGGTAACCGTCGATTTTGCCAAGTAGCTAATCATGGTTTCCCATCGTGCGCCTATAACCTCACACTCACAGTACCTCTGTGAGGATAAAACAAAACACATGACTTCTATCATTGTTTTTATTTAGAAACATTTTGAAAACAAAATGTTAGAACTACCAAAGAGACAACTCCCTGTTGTCCGGTCTTGACCTCGGGCAAGGCTATCATGATAGTTGTACACTCTGCAGGGGTTGCACGCTTTACCCTTGTGATACAATGCCCTCTCGTCGAAGAACATCGTAACGAGACCTTTAACCATCTAACTCTTTACTGGCATCCCAAGGATTCCCTGCAGCGCAGGATGACCTACCATTGGCTGTGTTCCCCTCTTGAGCCTGAAGGATGATGTTTGGATCTCCAGATCTCCTCCGCTCATGGGATGTTCAAATCAAGAGTTCAATGGGTACTCAGTCATGGCTGTTCCATACCAGCTTGGGATGGAACTTTAGCTCATGGCTCGCGAACAGCTCGGGCTCGGCTCGGTTACAAACGAGCACGAGCCGAACACGTTTTGTAGCTCGGTCAGAAAACGAGCACGAGCCAAGCTAGGCCTGGCTCGCTCGTGGCTTGCTCGTAGCTCGGTTGATACTGTAGCCCGATGCACCCATCCTCAGTCTCTCTCTCTCTCCCTCCCTGCCCATTCCCCAGCACGGACTGTCCGCTCCATCACCTCAATCCCTCACCCTCACCCTCTGACTCTCTCTCTCTCTCTCTCTCTCTCTCTCACTCTCTTGCCCACCATCTCTCTCGTGACCTCCTCCCCTCACCCTGTAACTCTCTCTCTCCGACTCACTCGCCCCTATGACCCCATCTCTCTTGCGACCTCCTCCCCTCACCCTCTGTCTCTGTCTCTCTCCCTCTCTCTGACTCTCTCGCCCCCACGTCTCTCCTACGAGCCCGCAAACTGGCGGCAGCAGTGCGGAGGTGTGTGGCGGTGGTGACGGCGCGGAGGCGTTAGGCGAGTGGCGGCGGCTTCTAGATTTGGAGGGAGGCATGCGGCGGCGTGGAGGCGTGCAACGTCAGTAGCTTCTAGATCGGGAGAGAGGGCGTGCGGCGGTGGCTTCCAGATCTGGATGGAGGCGTGCGGCGGCGACGGCGACGGCGCGGATGCGACGGCTACTCTCCCATGGCGGTGACAGCGGCTACTCCCTGACAACGGTGGTGGCGTCATCTACTCCTCCACGGCGACGGCGGCGGCGTCTCCCTGCAGGTAAAAGCTCGTCTCACGAGCTAGCTCGAGCTTTTCACGATCCCGAGCCGAGCCTCTTCTCCAGCTCGTGAGCACGAGCTGGGCCTCTTCTTTAGCTCGTGACATTTCACGAGTCGAGCCGAGCCAGAGCGAGCTCGCTCGAACTCGGCTCGTTTCCACCCCTAATACCAGCACATATGGTCGCATTGCAGTACTTACCTCGACTACCTCAAGGAATCAGCCCTAGGAAATCAGGTGGGTCCCACACTGGCCCAAGTCTAGTGATGCTGCAACTAGCCACCCCAATCAGGTTTTGCAAAACAATTTTTATCCCGATAGCACCCACTATCATCTAACCCATTTTAAAACATGACAACAACGATCGTCCTTAATCACATCAAAACAGCATAATGAGGCAACTCATCACAAGTATGATTAAAGGGTCTAAGCATTCTAAGCATTATGCAAAACCTAGATCACGAGTATGGAAATACAAATAAGTGGTAAACAATAACCTATGGCAACAAGGATAATTTAATAATAATAATAATAATGATGATGATGATGATGGATGGATGGATGTAGCTCAACCAACTAATTAGCATTTTTAGTTTTAACATAGCATGCTTTTTGATAATTCTATAAAATACGTTCACAAACATAGGCGTCAAAGGTTCAACACTTGTCTTGATGAGCACAGCGAGTGCACTCTCCGAGAGCATTGACAAATCTCCCTTCGTCACCCGACAATTCAATAAGCGAGAACACAAAATTATGATGAATGCATATGCTCATGAAAAGTTACAGAATAGTAGGTCTCAAATTCATAAACATTTTAAAATTGGTTTCATAATTTTTAAATCTATATAATTAGAATTATAAAAATATATAGATTACTTGCTACACAAAAATGATTGAAAATCAAAGTAATTTATAAAATTATGAAAATTTACAGGAATGTATATATGGATCTCATAAGGCTAAAGAAATGTATTTGAGGTCAATTTTGGATATGGGATGAATTTTTGGTGGCTATTTGAATAGATGGAAGGAACTTGTAACAACCAATTTTTGGGGGTAATTGGAAATTTTTTAAATTCAAAATTCAATCAAATTCGCACTGGCACGTGGGCCCCAATTCTCCTCTTCTCTCTCTCTTCCTCTCCTTCTCTCTTTCTCTCTCTTTCATGTGGCCTGGCCGCCGCCCTGATCCGCTCTGCTCTCCGCTTGCTGCTCTGCTGCGCCGCGCACCGCGTCGACCGACCGTGCCGTTCCCGTCATCATCACACCGCCGCGCCGCGCACCGTCGTGCTGTGCCTCACCGCATTGCTACTGTCCCGGCGCCGCTCTAACGTCCCGTCGCCGCGCCGCTCTCTCCCTCGTGTTGCTATGCATGCCTTCGGGCCAAAGATCACGCCCCGCGCCTATAAAGCCAGGACCTCCACCCCGCCCCGCCGGCACCGGTTTCCATTTTCCCTAAATTCGCTCCTCGCCGGCGCCGAAGCAATCCCGGCAAATTCGTGAGCCATTCTCCGATTCCTCTCGCCCCGAGATTTGTTCGCTTGTCCCTAAGCTTTCCCCTTACCCAATTTCAGGGAAGCCGCTCGAAGGAGCCGTGCCCGCGGTGACCCTGCTCCGGCCGCTGTCGGGTGATTTGCCGCCAGCCGTCTCCGAGCTCGATCAACCTCGGCGCGACCCTTGGTGAGCATCCCCTTAACCCTCCGGTGCTTGCTGCTCATGCGCTTAGCCTGTAGGTCCGTAGTTCGGCACCTCGTCTCCGGCAAGCTTTCGGTTTTGCCGCCGCCGTCGAGTCACCCCGTCCAGCCATCTCCCATCTCGTCAAGGACGTCATTAGGTCCGTAGGAGGCTGTAAATGGAGGTCACGCACGCACACGGTCGGAATAGGGCTAGAGCGCCACCGCGGCGCGAGCCGCCGCCGCCGGCCATGTCGCCTCTTCCAGAGGTAGACGACGAACTGTAGTCGTCGATGATGCGCCAAGATTCATGCAGGCCGGGAGTGTTGAGTCGATGACACGTGGGCCCCACCTGCTAGGGTACCCGTTCGCGCAAGTTGGCTTAAACCGTTGGCTTAAACGGTTATATAATTAATTAAAACAGCTAGAAGCTTCCAAAAATTCTAGAAAAATTTAGATAAATAGTTTGGACCATTACTGATTTTATAAAAATATGAAAACAACCACTGTTAAGGGGAAATGACACTGTTTTGTTGGGATAGAGGATTTTCCTACTTAGAAAATGGTTAAACAAATTCTAGGATGATTTTGGTTACATTATATAATGAATCTGACCCTAGAAATTTATTAGAGAATAAAATGGATAGGTAAATGCCATAATAAATTTAGAATAGTTTAAAATTGCCATTCTCGCTTAAAAATATTCGTAGGAATATTTAATTGCTAGACACCAACAAATAATTAGTACATTCCCTATTAAATTAAATAAGGAGCTGACTTTAGAAAATATATTAAGGTGAAATATAACTTAGATTTACCTTATTTATTTAAAAGCACGTATTAAATGTCAAACTTCGATAAACTTTACCCCGTACATATGTTGAATTTCGACGAGCTATCATCATATGTCGTTTCCCAAAAAACCCTAATCGCCCTATTATGACCATATCGTACGATATCGTACTTTGGGGTATAGCCAGACTATTATAATAATATTGCTACTTAATAATGTTTTAGAGCATGCATGGCATATCATACGAAACTATATTCGTTAATCAATCTTAAGCAATAATGTCGAGGGTAAAGCCTAGGTCGTGCATGCATCATGATTTCTGTTTGCATTAGTAAGTAATTATTGGTTTGATTGTATGATTAGATGTAGGCGATCCCGAAGGGAAGTTTGGTGACGCCGAGGAGGACCACCTACCTGAGCAAGGCGAGTTAACACTTACCCTTTAGATGTTGTCCGTATTAGGGAGAGATTGCGACTTTCCCTAGTGTCGATTAACATCGCTAATATCATGTTCATTACCCAGTTTTCTTCTATCTATTTTGTTTATTACTTAAATGCGTGCTTAGTAATCTGTCTAATTGTTAATCATGTAATACTTATACATGCCTGCCCTTGATCTGTTTAGCCTTAATGACTGCCTTGATTGTCATTACTCTTGTTAGCCTATGATTAGTCTGGTAATCACTTTAACCCTACCTAATGGGTAAAACTTGCTTAGACTGGAGGCTTAAACAAATCTTCCAGCACATCGCCATGGAACGTTGAACCAATATTCACCGGTCATTCATTCTCTTCATTCAATTATGATATGACATATGACTGCTAGGGCTATTAGTTGCATGTTGGGCTGATTGTGTTTGAGGGTAAGGTTATGTGGGAGGTCGGTCTTGTTTGGTTGGTTGGCTGGGATAGTCCAAGTGTGGTACGGTCAATGACCGTGGAAGTAGAGATGGACCGGTGGGTTGCCCCTAGAGGACATCCTGATGGATGGTTGAGGCACAGGGTGCTTGGTGCTGGGTCTAGCCAGAGCTTACCCAGGAGGAGCGCGAAGTAACACGCGTAGCGGAGAGACCGCTGCCTCTGAGGGATGGTTCCAACACAACGCGTGACCATCGCGCGGAGTACGGGTCTTGGATCGACAGCTGTGAGCGCTCTGCGGAGACTCTCTGGGACCATTCTCGATAGGGACCAGCATGGCTCATCACCGAGGGTGATAAAGGCCACACTTCCCTAGAGTGACGGTCGGTTAGTGAGGGCTGGCAACCCCTAGGCCGAGGCGAGCATGCCATGGCAAGTGTGGTCCACAACAGGATTGCCAAATCCTGGAAAGATGACGGATCTAGGAAATGTTGGAGGCAACAGGAAGAAAGTTGGGATGATTAGTCAAGCTGGTTTGGGTATTTGGTCGAGAGTTGGTCTATTGTGGGTTAGTTGGAATGGTTGGTCGATCAGTTGGGTCGAGGTGCATTATTAAGATGGTAAACCTCTGATTTATATAATAAGACTACTAATACTTGATGCTAGTCTAGGAAGTTTTTAAAGTCATTTAAAACTAGACTTACGCAAATAAAATAACCCCCTTCTCCAAATAAAGCCTTTATGCACTAACTGCATTAAGGGAAGTGTTAACTAGCCAGCGTTTCGATGACGCTGACCTCGATTACTTACTTTCTTTAGAAGTGGGACTCGAGGAGGATCTTATTTATAGTGTTCCGCAGCCAACCGAGGTGCTCCATGTGTAGGGACACGTGTCATCCATCCCTCCTCCAAAGGGGAACCCGAGGGGGCTTAAGAGTGGGTCTAGATGGCCTCATTTTGTGTTTTTATGCCACTAGGGAGAAGACAGGGCAGGATCGGTGACATGGCTGGGTCGGCCGACCTAGGTGGGTCGGCCAGCCTGGCCTTTTGCCCTGTCTTGCCCTGGTTTGTCCTGTTTTGCACCTGTAGACCCAAAACTCACCAAAACTTGTGGAACTTTATTAGGATAAATAAAATGTTAGTATAAACCTTGATTGTCCCTCGAAAAGCCAGAATTCCGAAATATGTTGACGTATAAAATTGGTGTTTATTTGATGTCAACAGTCATCCCAAAACATGACTCAGTCATGTGTTTGGGATGACTGAGTCATCGTCATGTTCAAAGTATTGCAGCTATCCCAAAATATGTACCCAAAAGAATCTCCTATCGGCTAAGTTCCTTGCCAGCGATCGGAGCAACTCCTAAGACTCGTCAGGTCCACCGATGTCTTGTCCATCGTCATGGCATTCGTACGGATCCTCCTCGAGTCCCATTGTTCACATATAAAATTTAAATTACCTTTTTTATTTTAAAAGTAATGTATTCATTTTTATTCATTAAAATTTTTATGCACAAATTTTTAATTCATGCAATGCTATGCATGATTTTTATTTTCCAAAAAAATGAGGATGTTACAAACTTCACCTTTTAAGCGGAATTTCGACCCCGAGATTCTGAAGAACTAGGAGAAAGGAAGAATAGGAGGATTGGATCTTGTCGATCACTCTCTTGAGCTTCTTAATCATCTCAATCCACCTTGATTCATTGAGTTTGTCCATGACAAAGAGAATTTCGACCTATATGGTTGATAACACATCTTAAAATTTCTTTATTTGACGAGTCTCTTGGTCTCGGTGGGTAGGATGGTAGATGAGAGGGAAAAGGCATACATAAAAGCTAGAGAGAAAGGAGATAATTTAGCCCAAAACATAGCAATAAAACACTGTACCTAGAGGTAACTAAGGTTTAAACAAAAATGAACCAACAAACTTGTAGCCAGCATATAACGGTGATATGCCTCATAGCTTTGAAAATATAAAATTTTAGTTCGGAGTTGAGAACTAACATAAATAAATATTTTTGGAGTAGAAGAGAGAGCTCTTTTAAAAACAAAATAAAGATGTAAGATACTCGGACCATTAGTTTCTTTCCTAGTCTTAAAACATTTTAAAATCAAACACAAAAGGTATAGTTGAAAGAAAGAGACTTTTATTTTCAACAAAAAAAATGAAAGTCAATATTTGATTTTGAGAATATCAACATTTTTTGTAAGTGTAAATTGAGTAAATTCTTCAAGGTTATTGTTCTTTTACGAAATTTGAAAGCAACAAGTCGAAGTCCAATATAAAGGTTTTACTTGAAGCTTAAACAAGTAAATAATCAAATAAACATTTGGAGATCTTAAACATCCCCAAACCTAGGATAAAACAATAGTTGATTTTTTAAAATGATTTAATTAAAATGAAAAAATTGAAATGTTTAATTTGATTTTTAAGAAATTATTGCAATGAATACCTTAAATGAAGTTTTTCTCATTTTCTTTTGCACATACAACACAAATAAACTTTTCAAAATTATCCCCCTTTTGTAAATTAAAAGTAATAAGTTGAAATAACATGTGTGACATTTATTAGAATTGGTAACCTTTGTTTTTAAGAAATGATCATTTTCAGCATAACTTAATTTTTTGAACAAAGGAGTTTTTAACCCTAATTTGAAAACTAATGTTTTTTCCAAAAGAAAAATAATAGTTTTGCAAAATTTGTTTGTAACTAGAATCTTTGTTAAACTTTGAAAACTTTACCTTCGGAAACCCAAATAAGAGTTGTGTTGTGAAACATTTATGAAAACATTGTTGAAAAGATAACCATTTAATACTATATTGTTTTTACAAAGAAAATATATTAAATTTAAGACTGATTTTGAAAAAAACAGCACATCACAAATATTTTCACCTTGATGTACAGTTGCACCTGTTTCATTACCTATAAGCTCCTCCTCAACTGATTTAGACGTATCTTCAACCATAGACTTTGGCACTGTGCATGGGCCAACTAGCATCTCCTTCTCTGTATCATTCTCCTTTTTTGGTTTATTCTCATCGTCAAGTTGATCATTTGCATTTGGCTGTAAATTGTCGGTCGTGGAAGGATACACACCATTTTTCACACATATGTATTGGTTTTAGGCACAACTTTTTAATGTTTTATTTTTTTTCATCAGCACAAGCAAGATCAAGCGATTGAGACGTAGAAACATATTTTTTATGAACAACAAAATTGAAATTTTTATTATCAAGTTCACGTAAGAATCTAATCTCCTTCTCTTGATACATTTCCTCCAAACCACAACGTAACAACACATTTTGCAATTCTTCACAGTAAACTGTCACCGATTTGTCACCTTGTTTTAAACATTGTAGTTTGTTGAGCAAATTTTTTATGATAGTGGATAGGAAGAAACTGAAAACCCACTACCACGACAAGAGGGGGGGTGAATGGGAGGCTTGAAGATTTTCTAAGGAACAGTGCTCCTTGAACTCACCATCTTTTTAAAACACAAAAAACTTCGACAACTATGTGTACCCCTAGCATGCATGGATGTGAGCCATGAAATATGTGATGACTTTTTCAGTCACAATCCTGGTTGTCAAGTTTTCAACCAAAAGAGAATCAATTCAAACCTTGCTTTAATAAAACACATCAAAGCAAATCACTAAATTCACTTTCAGAAAAGCAAAAATAGATTCTCTAAAATTTGTTCTCACTTGGAGCAGAGATGGTGGGTTTCTCGTACTCCAAAATTTTGGTAATTTTTCTACCTATGAACTAATGAATTGTGAAGCACTCTACCAAAAATCTCCTCAAAACTTCTTAGAAACAAATCAGGAAAATGCAAGCAGTACAACCTGTCACAGATCTCGTGCAAAAACTTTAGGGCTCGGTATTCACCTCACTGCACCCAAACAGCAGATCTCCATGAATTCAAATTTTTTGTGTTGATACATATAGAAGTCACGGAACTGCTCCAAGTGGAAGCACGCAAGAATGATTTTTGTAGATTTTGCTAAAAAACAAACACTGACTGCTGTGCGAAGAACAAGTTATGGACAAATTTGCAACTCGATAGAAAACTTGATCTCTAGTCAATCATAGGGTGCAACAGAGATGTAAAACCATAGGAGCACCCTCAAGACATCATGGATCAGCAGCATAAAGAAGAAAATATGAAAATAAACTAGTTTCAACAAAATCAACAAAGCAACAAGATCAAAACATATTAACTACAAGAACGAACCATGAACTTGAAGAACGGATGTTTCATTGCATAGATAAATAAAACATTACAAGCCGCTCTCATGAGCACAAGCTCTCACAGTTGTAACCCTCCCTCACCCACACACCCTTCTCACAAAATCTGAAATTTCTAACTCAAAGGGTGAGGAGGAGGTGCTCTACTCCTCTATATATAGCCATAGGGGTGAGACCCACAAACCCTATGTGCTGCCTCCACCATTGATCTAAGGATCAACGGTGTACAATGCATAGGCCACCTATCTCACTCCCGACAAGAAATATTCGTGCCATTTTCCTCCGGAAGCATCCTCGCACCTTCCTCGCTAGGTCCACCAATCAATCCCGCTCCAGCCTCCAGCTGTCTCGGATCTTCGCCGCAGTGAAGCTTCATGTCGACGCCATCTCATGTGACCGCCAGATACCGAATCCGGTCGCTTGCACGCCACTGGATGCCCGTACCTCCAGTTCGCCTACGTGGAACAGCGTCAACCACGTACCCACTAACACCTGCATCACAGAGATGAGTACAAACAAAAAAGTTACCTTCGCTTGCAAGGTTAGCTTCATAAAATCATCATCATCATCGAAAATCAAGTGCATCAAGATCATCGAAAAACAATCAGTCACAATAACTGCCCTAACACGAGTCTGTCGAACACGGTCCAGTGACCAATTGTTTAGATTTTCTCGCCCGTTTCGACAAATGATCTTCCAAAGTTTTTTAAAATCTCACTAGAGTAATACACTGTCACAAATATTCATCACAACACCGGGATATCCTCCACATGAATCTCAACATAAACCTATCCTTTAAAAGTTATTTCATGTCTCTCCAATTCGAAGGTACCCTAATAAGAAAACAACACGCCTTTCGTTTAATTGATACATTGTTAATTAAAGCACTGGCAGAAGTCATAACCTTTTTCTTATCATAGATTCTACAGTAAACAAAGATTTTATGTACCGCTATTTTCCAATCAATATATGCATGATGTCCAAATTTTGTATCATACAGAGGAATGCTCTCAATGGTATTACTTTGCTAGGTAGTAGAAGATGATGTGTAGCCCTTTTTCAATTTCTCCTTATGGTGGAACCGATCAAAATTTCCTTCAGCCTCCTCACCAATGATGCTTGCATTCCAACTAGTGGCTGATCGCCGCAATCTCCCAATTCTATTATATGCTCCTGCCATTATTAGTAGAAAAACAAAATAATATAAAAGTATTATCCCTATCAACTACTAGATTTTAAAAGATGGAGTTACATTCTTTTAAGCGTCTTATCACGCTTTTACAGGTGTTCTTACCAACGCTGTAGAAGGTACAACAGGTGGTTGGTTCGTGATACCGAATGAGTTTGAGTAAAGCGATTGCAAGTTCGAACCTGAACTGATAAAAAGTGTGTAGAGTTTGGATAGACAATATTTAGTAGCAAGAAATATACAATTATCAAAATCAGATTAGCAAAGCCGAATAAATATCCAAAGTATTTATCACTATTGCTGGCCTAAGCTTGTCACTTGATCTAGCTCAAGCAAGCAAAAAAAATAAGTCAACACAACGGATACAAAAGGTTGCAAACACTTTTTTCAACTTTCTTTATATTAAAAGCGCTGCATAGATAATTACAACTCAATGTTACATAAACTATGCACAAACACCCACTATTTCTCCCAGCCGCACAATGAAATAGACTACAGAATATTCTAGTGCTGTTTTCGGGTCCTTAACGACCTCACACGCAAAATCCTACAACAGCAAAGTTGTAGAGCTTTTTATGCCAATAAATTTGCATGTATGGAAAACCCAATTTGAATAATCCAAGGAGAAAATATGAGCCCCGCAGTATAGGAAGATCAAACAAATCCGAGACGAGACTTCTAACCCAATTTTGGGCAAGAAAATGGCGTTTCTTGATCTTCTCACAATGGACAAATCTATAGATATTTTCCTGAGCTATAATTTAGGTTGTAAAATTGTCCAATTTGAAGTTCGGAGGAAGGAGATATCACCTCAGGAATAACAAATTGGAAATAAATCCGAACCGATTCAACTTGAAGTCCTTTTTTTGTGCTAGGGTTCAACGAGATTTCTCAACAAAACTGATGATTTTAAGGCTAAGCAAAGAAACTAATCTAGACCAGCAACAAGACCTTGACCATGCACACAAACTCAACAAAGCGAAACTGAAAACAAAATTGCGCAAGACACAAAGTGGCTTGGACGATGGATGTGACAGCAGATTCAAATCATTTTTTGTGTAATTTTCTATACTTTATGTAATGGATGAAGAAAGAACGAGACATGATACAAAGATACCAATCGGTCAACGAGGCTCTGATACCACTTGATGAGGAACGAAGTCCCGATCTTTCAATAAGTAAGAGGTTATTCGATTGGTGGAGACTCAACGTTGACTATCCAACCTTCGACCAAAACCGATATAACCCTACAATTGCTAAACCACCGCTCTATTCGTTATCAACTCTTCCAAGACGCGGTTGACCTAGCCACAAAAACTTATCCCTGCATGCGAATCGAGAACACAAGTAAGACCATGGTAGATGCAATCTCAAATTACTGATTACTGATGAAACACACAAGTTGGGGTTTCATAAATCGATAGACGATAAAACTGCATGGACAGAATAATCTAAGCAAAACCCACGTCTAAACTAGCGACGTCCGTTGAATTTATAGATGGGAAAGGAGTAGGGGTGACCAAGGTGGTAGCCGGCTATGCCGAGCTGAGCCTGGCTCGGTCAAAAACGAGCCAAGCCAGGCTCGACTCGGCATTTTGGTGAGCCTCAAAAGTTGGCTCGACTCGGGCTCGGTAACACCTTCGAGCCAAGACGAGTCACGAGGCAGAGGCATTTTCATGTTTAAAATCTATAAACATGCCGAGCTAAGCCAAACTAGGCTCGGCCAGAAATGAGCTGAGCCAGGCTCAGCTGGCTATTTTAACGAGCCCTAAAAGTGGGCTTGGCTCGGGCTTGGCAACACTTACGAGCTGAGCTGAGCCGAACCCGAGTCAAATTGCGATCTATTTTTCTAGCCCTATCCAGCTAACCCTAGGTCATACAAGGCCTGTGGTCCCAAGTGGAGGTGGCGCAGCACCTAACAGATTTTGTATGTCCTCTTGTTTTCGCAATTACCATTGATTCTGATGGAATGTGGGCCTCAAACGAGATCCGTTTGAAAGTTCTCGTGATTGGCTTGTCCGTGCATAACAAGAATGTCCAAAACGGGCTTTATATGACTGAGTTATGGTCGTTTGAAGTTGGACTGCACCTGGTGGCCAAATTGGGCTCGTGAACGATAAATTGGGCTTAATCTTTGGTTTGGCCTTGGGCAACGTGAGTGGATGGGCCTGAGGACGTTGAGGATGTGGAGAGATGTCTTTCTTGAGTATGTCTTCATGTAGTGAAGGCAGCCACGGTGGAGATCAAAGGGGTTGTTCTTTTGGCCTTGGATTGAAGGGGTTGAATTGTTACAATAGAGAGCAGAGACCAAGGAGAGGTTGTGGGCTATTTTTTGGGCTGTGCCGATCCGGGCACGACCCATGGCGTCGAGCCATGCCAAGCGGCTCATCGTGCTCGAAAGTTAGACCTGGCTTGGCACGCCTTTCGGGCCGAGTTAGCCAGGCCCTTTTTTTCATGCCGTGCTTCAGGCTTCCTTTCGAGATCCCGACCCAAGCTGGTCTGGACGGTCTAGGCCAAACTGCACTAATTTGTGATCCCAGCCCAAGTTGCTAGGGGAATTTTTGGTTCTTGCCCCTCAATTTGTCGACCTCGTAGCCCTTGCCACTCAATTCGTTGCTTCTTCATAATTTGCCACCGAGCCAACAGATTTCTCGTTCTCTTCCATATCTCCCTATTATAACTCAGTGAGCCATATGTGAAGAGACGAAAATGCCCTCTCACAGCGCAGGGGTTGGATGGGATCAAAACCATTCGACCGAGACTTTGCTCATTTTTTTTCTTCCTCCTAGATGTGAGCTAGGGTTCCAATCCATGCCGCTCTCTCCACCATGTTCTTGCGACAGATTGGCTTGTCTGCTTAAGAGAGGATTGAACAACACCACAACACCATGGGTTTGACGATTTGCTGCAAGATTTCTTTCGGGTAAGTTTTCCATCCATCCATCATAAGGTGTAGGGTGGGTTCATTGATTTTGCTTATGTTTTTATTTTTATCCCTTAGGTAGGGTTGACCTGGATGACATGTTTAGTCATTGCGGTACTAACTCCAGTGCGGTTATGGCGAGTAATGTTGTTTTTACAATGTTAATTGGGATAATTTATGCATAGTTTGAAATTCATATAATTTGACGATATCGGTCATAGCAGAGGATGGAATATTTGCCTTTATTGGACTCAGATATGAGGATGACAAAGAAGAGCAAGCTAGGGCTTATACTCATGGCCATGTTATTGTTGAGGATTTCGAAGGTGCTGAAATACCAATTTTTAATGAGATACCTGGTGAGGAAGCCATTTACAATGATAAGGAGGACCCACCAATGGTGGTTGGAAGCACCTATGCAAGTATGGATGAATTCCAAATGGCATTGGGGCAACATGTGTTGGTCAGTTTGAAGTTGGAATACAAAAAATAGATCCAAATAGGTTTATGGGCTATTCAACAGCTGATGGTTGTCCTTGGACCATAGTAGCCAAGCTGATGCATGAAGGAAAGTCTATCAGGGTACGCTAACTTTGCACACAAACTTTGTACTCTAACTTTGCATAATACTTATGAGTTACCAACCATATGTTACTGACTATTGTTGTATGTGAAATTTTCGCAGGTTACCTTGAATAATTTTGGCCATTTGTGTGCATCAACAAGGAGGGTGAATATTAGGATGTCATCGTATCACCGGATTGCAGAGAAAGGAATACCTTTGATGAAGCAAGATCCAAATATGGGAGGTACAAAACTCAAAGCAGAGTTAGAGAAGAAGTACAGTGTCACACTAGGATATGCAACCGTTTGGGCAGGTAAGGAAAAGGCTTTTGAACAATTTTTTGGTTCATGGGAAGAAAGCTTTGCAATGTTGTATAAATTCAAAGATAAGGTTGAGCATAGAAGCCCCGACATTGTCGTGGGGATAGATATAAAAGAGGATGGCATATTTTCATAGATTCTTCTATTGCTTCAAGCCTAGGATAGATGGGTTCCTAAATGGGTGTATACCATATCTTAGCATAGATTCCACAACCCTTAATAGCATATAGAATGGACACCTTGCATCCGCTACGGCATTAGATGGGCACAATTGGATGTTTCGATTGCATTTGAGTTCTTTGATGATAATTGGACTTGTTTCATGCTCTAGCTTCAAAAGATAGTAGCTTAGTTCAAACAGTAGCTCGGTTGAACTGGTTTGATCCCTTTTTATTCGTGTAGTAGCTCGGTCCAACACCTGCGCAGTGAGAGGGCATTAGGGCAACACTAGACTGATCAGACTCAAAAGACTACGTCTTATTTTTCTCTAAACTCAGCCGACTCTTCGTATTCAACTGTTTATGGCCTCTATAGTCAAACCACTCACATCAGTTTTGCATAGTAGAGTGTACGATCAAAGTGAACTTTATAGAAATTTACTAGCAGGACGCCCGTGCTTTGCAACGGGATAATAAAAGAGCTTCATAAGTTGATGAAGTTCTCATGACTCAGAGTCTCAGATCTGCATGGTACCATAATATGCTAACTATGCTCGTCTTGGACTGACTCTTGACGTAGCGATGGCAGTTTCGGGTATCATCTGCAAATAAATTTCTTTTTGGCATTATACAATTAATCAGGCTGTTGTGATTTTGGAAGATATCAATACCAGCAGCATTAGGCATTAGTTATCAAGTGATTTATTTGAAATCTCTGTAATTCTATGAAATGTATTGATCTGTTGAAAATAATGTGATTTTTTTAACACAAGTATCTGGATCCAACTTACGAATGGTATAGACCGAACTCAGTTCGGTTGTAATTTTTTGTTGTTTGTATGCAAAAGCAGATTAGTGCACAATTGCTGCTCGTGTAGCCAAATGTAGGGAAATTATGCTGAAACTGCACCTATCCAGAATTTCATCTTCTCAATCTGTGCCAAAAAGAGTAAAGAATAGTGATGAACTTCACTTGCAAATTAATTCGTAAAGAGGACAGAGTACATTCAGCTTCTGTTCAACAAAAATTTGAGCATAGAACATTTTTTGTATTAAATAGGATTCTAATTCCTGTGAGACACTTCAATTGGTAATTTCTTTCTTTTATAACATTATGGCAGTTTTAAAGTACTTAGCATGTGTGTTAATAAATTTTGGAGGAGAAAAGACCAATATGCCCTCATTTTCACCCCACTTACCCAGCCGATTGAGTCGTTTTATTCAAAAAAATCATGTAGATATTATTTATTTTACTGTGATTTGTTTTATCATCAAAAGTATTTTAAGCCTGACTTATTTTTTAAATTTTTATATAATTTTTTTGAATAAGACGAATGATGAAAAATGTGTCCAAAAATAAAAAACGTCAAAATATAAATAAACTATCATCAAGATTTGTTTGTATAAATAAATAATATGTACATGATTGTTTTGAATAAAAGACTCAATCGACTGGGTAAGTTGGGTGAAAATGAGGGCATATTGGTCTTTTCTCCTTCAAAATTTATTAACACACATGCTAAGTACTTTAAAACTACCATAATGTCATAAAAGAAAGAAATTACCAATTGGAGTGTCTCACAGGAATTAGAATCCTATTTAGTGTCAAATGGCAAGAAGGGCTCCAATTGAGTGTCATAGAAGAAAATTTCCCCGTCGGGAGAGATTGGGCAGTTGGTGGGATTGCAGGCGTGCACGTGGGCGGAGTGGGTAGAGCGGCTCACAGCTCGAGGGCGGGCGGCTCGGGGGGCGACGGCTCAACGGGTCGGCTGGCGAGCCAACGCACGAACTACTCCCTTTTTAAAGGAGTAGAGAAGAGATTAGCTTGGTGGCTAGTAAAAAAAAAAAAAATGAGCTGTTAGGTACCTTCCCAATTCCCCATCTACTCTCGCGCTTTACTTTGCTGGTTGGCAGTTCGCATCGCAGGGCGCCGCGGCATAAAAAGAAAAAGAAAACGAAAACGAAAAAAAAATAGAAGGCCAAAATAAAAGTAGGAGAGGAGATCCGTCGAGATGGCGGCGCCGCCACCGCCGGCGCTGACGCCCGAGATCGGTCCCGACGGCATCGCGCGGGACGCCCCCGTCATCGCCTACACCGAGAAGGTCTGCAGCCACACGCCCTTCCAAACGCCTATTCGTTTCGTTGACCGTACCATACAATGTTACATCGCTGCCAGCTGGTTTCTTGATTTGGATCCGTTTGGTTCATAGGTGATTGAGGAGGAGCAGCTGCAGCTGAAGAAGTGAGCCATTTCTTTGCCAACCTCTAATTTCGTGCCTGTTGTTCTTGGATCTGCATTCTCTCTCTTTTTTTTTATGTGAATCCATACTGTTGTGGACTAATGAAATTGATCAACATAAATCGTGGTTGTATTTGTGAGGATGCGGCTGTATGGATGGAAATGAATTGTACCGGACTGTACATCTCTGTGTCTTTTAAATCATTTTCTGCCTAGCATGTCATGCTATTGAGAGATTAATCATATCCCCCTTACTCATAATGAGCTACAAAATGTGAACCTCAATCGTGCAAGCGTGCATTATCGAAGGTGTGCATGAAGTTTATTTACCTTAGGGACAAAGAACAATAATCAATTTGGGTTGTACTGATTAATTTTATCAAAAAGAATTTACTATCCAGTGACAGATGAGAATTAAATTAACAATGCTTGTAACATCCTTTGGGTTTATCAGCTTCCACCAAAATGTTTGTTTTATTTTAGAAAATTTAGTAGACTGGCTAATTAAAATTACACTATAGTTCTCCATGTGAGAATCAGGGTATTACGTTCATGAATACGTTGAATAGTTAGTGACTGGCTGACATCTATGCTATTCAACAAATTTATTAAGAAATTCAGCACTGCATGTACTTTCATCATCAATTTTGCTTAGTTCTTGTCTAATATATAGGGCATATCCTATGTTTGCACTACAATCCTGATTTTTTTTTTAGGATGTTTTGCTTGATCTGTACAGCTATGCCATCAATACTCCTGAATTCTATACTTTTAACGTCAGCTTGTTTACCCAGTTTTATCTTGCATACATTTTTTAGGTAGCGTTACCTATTGTTTGTAATCACTGCCAACTGGCAATCTTGAATCAGTATGATATGTTTAGGGCTATGCATTATTATCTTCACCCAACGGCTTAAACATATCATCATTGTTTTGGGCTGATGTTAAAATCTTTGTTTGTAAATACTTTTTTTTCCATTTTAAAATAATTCACTTCATATTTACCTTAAAATGTCTTCGATCCTTTTAGAATTTGAAGACATTACTCATAGAGCCATATATGTTTATCAATCAGGATGAAGCAGAATTGTTGCTTGAAACCTTGAAATTGTTGCCATTTCTGGGAGCTGTTTATCATGAAAATCAGTAGCCACTTTAGCATTTGGCCTATGCATTGACAATTATTGAGTCAATGTTGAAACATAACTATGAAGTTGGCGAATGAATGATCTCAAACAATGACATATTGTTTCTCCAGGTTTGAGCCAGTAACCCTACTCCTGTCTTATCACTTGAAGGACACTCTGAGTACAATGGTGTATACTGATCACTAGTCGGCGACCAATGAACCAAGATGTCTAGCCTAACTGCTATGATATTACTACTATTAGCGAAGAGATATTGTCTATTGATGCTTGATTGAAAATCTGATGTCATCATTCATGTCCAGATGATCCTATAAATTGTCGAAGGGTGGTAGTTGCACAGCTGAGAAGAGCCTTTTTAGTTCCTGGAGCAGTGCATGTGGTTATAGATACCAGCTACTCATTCTTCTGGTGTGGTTCTGGCATGATCCTTGGACAATTTTTGTCAAAGGCCTGAGGGCGCATGGGCAGTAAATTTCGGACACACCTGAGCACATGGCTTTATTTTCAGACATGCCAGTTGATTGCAGGCTTGTACATAGTAACATCCCCAGGGTCCTGACATACATCAGTTGTTAGGATGCCTCATACTGAACCTACGAGCCCCTTGATCGGTTCTATAAGAAACCTCTGGTCTGTAATCAAGGTCAGCTCAGCTTCATGGATATAGTCACAATTCCTGAATTAAGGAACATGCCTATTCAGTGTTGTGGACCTTAAGAATCAATCAAATAAATGAATACTTAGTTGCTAACTAGATATATAATCCTCGTCACTTGTATTAATGTATGTTTACTTAATTGATGGGTGGCACTTATTTATGCATATAAGTTTCTTGCTACCTCTCAACTGCCGTATGTCTCCATGTGCTTAACTTGTTTTTCTTTTTTTGATGTCGTTTGACATCAGATTATTTCAATGATGTGTTATACTGTTCCTCAGATACATTCAAGAAAACTATTCCAAAATTCGTGATGTTGAGAAGGAGCTAGAAAATCTGACTTTAGAAATGAAATTAACAGCTGGACCAAAGAAAGCAGGTAGCTAACAGTTTATTCAAGAGCCCTTATTGGTCTAATTCCACCTTGACGACTTCTGCCTGCTTTTGTTTTTTGTGATTCCAGCACTTGAGCATTTACGGAAAAAGGTTGAAATGTCAACTGAGAGAATACGTCTAGCTAAGGTGAAAGAGGAACAGGCAAAAAAGGTTGTATATGTTCACCTTCAACTCTGATATAATTACTGCAATTATCAACTGTTCTGCAATTCAAGGCTCTGCTCCTTTTTTATTTGTAAAAAGTCCCTTTTTTTTTTGTTTACTTCCTGCACTTCTTGTGAATGAATGGAAGGATACAACTCTTTTTTTCAGGGAGGCATGCAAACTTCTGACTACTACTATACCACTTTGACCTAAAACACAAATCCTAGTGTTGTTGCCTGCAGCTTTCAGCAAATATCACATAGTAAAATGAAGTCCATGAAAAACAATTTGAAACAAGCAGGGCTGATATGCAAAATTTGTGCTTTTGTAAAATAAATAAATTTGAACTCATGGTTTCCATTCAAATTGGAGATAAATGGTGTTCTTTTCTTTTTAGGTTTCATGTTTGAAATATATGAATACTTTCAAAAAGGTAAACTGAAAATCCGTAATAGTGATTCCTTTCTGTTATTAATTTCTGGAAACAAGTGTTCTTCTTTGTACACGAACATGTGTAGGGCCATAGCACAGCCATTCCCTCCTTGTTCTTCTTCCAATTTCCTTGGTTAAAATTTTTAGGCCTGGGAAGCTGCTGCCCAAGTTGTTAAAGACGAAGAGGATGCTAAGCAGAAGTTATGTGATGATCTGAACCGGCTGGTATATGTTTTACTTCATATACCATGTAATTTTTTTTAATTCATCATTCTTTTGAGGTCCTACTTATTTGATTTAATTAGGTCCAAGAGAGCGCTGCTTTCCAGTATTCAAGATTAGAGGAGCTAAAAAAGCGTTTAGAATCTCTAAACCCCAGCAGGGCTTCTGTTGATGTTTCAGTACGTCCCGACTCTTGTGATCAGCAACCTGATGTCTACTTAAAGCATCCTTACAAAACATGCTATTTTTCTGAATTCTGATGTCATTAGCTGTTTCCCTTGCATGGATATTCTGGTTTCGATCCCAGTATATTATTGTTGTAAGCAATGCATCGCTGCTTATCTCATTGTCGTTTATAATTACCAGGTTGTTAATACTGGCCAGCATGCTACGACAAATTTAGTAGCTCAGCAATCTGCTCCACAATTTTCTGCCAATGCAAATGTTCCTTCGTATAATGCTGTTGAGTCTGTCTCCAGCATACATCAGCAGAGGCCCGCTGAGGCAGAAAGGAAGAGAAGACCATCAAACTCTGGTAGAGGGAGAGGTGGTGTAATGATGCTTCCAAAAGGAAGAGGGAGCTCTGAGTCAGGATGGACTGGTGCTGGCTTTGACGTGGATGGCGGCACGTGATGCTAGGATCTGTATAATTCTTATTCGAAAAGTTTTGACATGATGCGTTCCATAGGATACATCAATTAGATTGCTCGGTTGGATCTGAGAGTGGAGAATGTAATCAATTGATTGTTTGTTTATCAATGTATATGTTGTGCATCAAGTTATCAACAGCTGTAACATCTATATGTAACTGCCAATACAGTCAAAAAGATTTATTTAATTAATCGAATAACTGTTCCAAGAATCATTTTGTGTTAATTTCAGACAAATGATGTTAGAACTTATCTTCTGCACGACAATTCTACTTGTTCACAATTTTCCCGTGTGGTTCTTCTATAAGAAAGATCCACGTTTAGATTTAGCATCTGTCGCAGCGGTTTTTTTCTAAAATAAAGAATCTATAGAGACTGCTGAGGGCACTTTTATTTTAAAATTTTACTGAAATTTTAGCATGCAATTTTTCACAAAAATTCATTTTCAAGCCTATAGAAAACTCCTCCAATTTTTCATAAATTTTGAAAAACAAATTCTATTTTATCCAATAAAAAAAATACCCTATTCTAATTTTATAGGGAAATATATCCCGTAAAATATCAAATATTATTCCATATTTAAAATATTCTATTTTTCCAGATTTTCTTGAAATTTATTTCACATTTTTCTAAACTCCCCATAATTTCCTATCAATTTTTGAAGCTTTAAATGATTTATGAAAATTATTTTCCCTTTATCTCAGCCCCTCTCCTTTCCTTGAAAATACGCTTTCCTTTGTTAGATTATGTTTTCAACGTACTCCTTTTCCTAGCTCAAGCCTAGCCCAATCTAGGCCAATCTGGCCTAAACCGGCCCAAGGTTAGCTGAACTAGGGATGCAAGTGGGACACCTTGCGGGTACCCACTTGTCCATCCTAAATAAATCATTAGATTACACTAAAAACTTATTTTTATTGTATTTCTAATGAACCAGAGCGGGCAAGTAGTACCTGCAAGGTGTCTCACTTGCATTCCAAATCTCACCCGGTGCATTAATTGATGACAAACGACCTAGATAGTCCCATCCCCAATCCAACGACCATCTCTAAGGCCACATCATTCATACCACTCACCGTTTCGGTTATATGAATCCGACGATGCCCACAGATCATCAAAAGATCTAGTGGCTGTCCTTGTTCTATCTTTTCCCATCGCCGCCACCATCTTCCATTCCACTGGCGTTGCCGTCTCCACCATGGCTCCTGTTGGGAAAACCCATGACGAGAACATCACCGACGAGCTTGATGCCACTACGTCCACTGATGGAGTAGGAAAGCGACAAGACAGCATGAACCCTCATGCTATGCCATATCCCCAAGTAAGTGAAGGAGTTTATACCAGTTCCATTCAAAATTTTGAAGAAAATTTGAATTTAGTCACTGCTTTAAGGTTTGACCAACCAAACAGATTTCAAAAGAAATTCAAAACGTCCCATTTCTAAGCATTTTAAAAATATGACCCAGAAAACAAAGCTGTTCTACATTTTATGGGCTATGATTTTATCTAACACCCCGTTTGGATGTGGGCATTGAGCTAGGATTTGGGGAATTGGAATCGTATATCTTCAATACCACGCGTTTGGATGTGCGAGAATTCGATCTTGGAATTTGACCCCAAATTCTCCCTGGTATTAGCACATACACAGACCACGCGCATCCAATACAGACCTGCGGGGCTCGGTATTGATTGGAATCGAACCAACTCGAGGGCCCCGACGACGCGGACGCCTATCAGCTGTAGCAGCGCAGACGCCGGCGAGCTTCCCTCCTGGCGGCGCGGACAAGCAGCGCGGCACCGGCGAGCCTCCCCTCCCGACGGCACAGACGAGGGTGCGGCACAGGCGAGCCTCCCCTCCTGACGGCGCGGACGAGCGGCGCGGCACCGGCGAGCCTCCCTCCCGATGTTGCGGACGAGCGGCGCGGCACTGGCGAGCCTCCCTCCCGACGGCGTGGACGAGCGGCGCGGACGAGTAGCACGGCACCGGCGAGCCTTCCTCCCGACGGCACGGACGAACGGCGCGGACGAGCGGCACGGCACCAACGAGCCTTCCTCCCGACGGAACAGACGAGCGGTGCGACACAGGCGAGAGGAGCCTCGAGCTCGCTGGCAGGGAACAGATCGAGTTTGCCGGAGAGCAGAGTTGAGCACAGGGAGGGAGCAGATTAGAGGCTCGACCGTGCAGAGGGAGCAGAGCACATGGGGAGGGAGACGACTTCGCGGTGGGAGTAGAGCACACGGGCTGGGAGCCTCAAGCACGTGGGGAGGCTACAGAATAGAGCCGGACGACGGAGGAAGAAGATAATGAATGTGCCTTCTGATTTCCAGGGAACCAATTTAGAAGACATCCAAACGTGATGAAAATGAATCCAGTCCAATGCCGTTTCGGTGAGTAATTGAATTGGAGAGCCAATTCCGTTGACCTAATTCAATGCCAATATCCAAACGGAGCCTAAAGGATTTTTGTCCAAAACAATTTGTAAAATTGAACTTTTTAAGAATCTTTCAGCAGGTCAGATTTCCTGATAGAAATCAAATTTGAATAGATTCAGCTCTAGTTTGAAATCAAGGCAAAATTTGAGAAAACACCTTTTGACAAAGTTGTCACTCACCTAATCATCTACAAGTTTGGTAAAATAAGTTTCTTTAGATTCTTTTTATATATTTGGGTTGATACCCCACAACAATAGCTTGTTCATGGAATCATATGGCAGAATTTAAATCTCAACCAAGTTTGTGAATGTTTATACATGCACAAACACATGAATGTATATAATGAAGATGAAATGAAAGTGAAAATGCTTTTGAGATACCGGAGGTATCACAACGCTCCCTCCTTAAAGAAATCTCGTCCCGAGATTTTAGAGTGTTGTAGGTTGGCAAAGTTAAAAGGAGAGAAATGTGCAACCTGTGTTTGCATTCAAACATTTACAAAATATCACATGGTTCAGTTTTCAAACTTTACACTTGCTGAGAAGCAAGAAAACGTGGAAACTTATTTTGGAGATACTCTTATTGCTCCCATGTAGCTTCATCCTTGGCGTGATTTTTCCATTGCACCTTGTAGAACTTGATAGTCCAGTTTCAGGTGAATCTTTCCTTTGTGTCGAGAATGCGAAATGGTTGCTCTTGGTAAGTCAAGTTGGGCTACAGTGGTACATCATCCACATCAATGGTATGGCTGGGCACTCGAAGGCATTTCTTGACTTGTGAAACATTGAAAACATTATGAACACTGCCTAGATTTGGAGGAAGCTACAACTTGTAAGCGACCGATCCACATTTTTCCATGATTTGAAATGGCCCAACATATCTTGGAGCTAATTTTTCCTTTAGCCCAAAGCGATGACCACCGTTCATAGCTGAAACTCAGAGATACACATGATCATCAACTTCAAATGTGAGAGGCCTATGCCTTTTATTGGAATAGCTCTTTTGATGGGATTGCGCAAGCTTCAAATTTTTTTGGATGTAGTGGACTTGCTCTTTGGCTTTCACCACAAGGTCAAGACCAAAGATGATGCATTCACAGGGTTCGGAGTAGTTTAATGGAGTGTGACATCTCCTACCGTAAAGAGCTTCAAAAGGAGCCATTTTCAAACTCTGTTGGTAGCTATTATTGTAGGCAAACTCGACTAGTGGTAGGCAATCTTCCCAATTCCTATCTGAGGGACCGAGTGCACTGAGTCTGGTCAGTCGTCCTAGCTGTGATGAGCGCTTGTCAACACCAAAGCCCTACCGAGTGGACTGGCAGGCACCTCCTAAGTGCTACCTGGAGGAAAAGCCCACCTCGAGTGTACTGAGGTGGCGGCGCCCGAGTGTTACCATGGCGTGACAAAATCTCTGCCGAGTGGACTGGCAGGTGGCTCAGGTTGTGGTCTGAGTTAGGCCCGGCCCATAAGTGTGACCTTCGGTCGGGACGGTGTCGTGAGCCGAAAAATCACCAAAGCTGAAGACTCTGATCGTTTCCGAATTCGAGCATCAAAATTCGGCCCACCAGATCGTTTACGGGTTCGAGCGTCAAAACCCGAGTCCATCAGAGCATTTGCCGTTCGAGCATCAAAACCGGAGCTGACTCAGCGTTTGCCGGTTTGAGCGTCAAAACCGGATCTACCTCAGTTCGGGCTACTAGACGCGTGTCGACCATCGGGAGGATGCTTCGAGCCTAAGCGACTATGAGGAAGGTATCGCGTTCGTCCGTGCTTATTTTCAGGCGGTTTTCCAGTTCAGCCCTCAGGCATTCTAGTGTAGATCGAGTCAGATTTGTATCCCAGGGGCAAAACTGTAAATCTGCCCAAGTCTTAGAGTTAGGTGGAGTCTGTGCTATAAATAAGGGGTGAAGGGATGCCTTGCCCCTTATTTCTCCTAGTTGGTTCTCTTAGTCCAATCATTCCAGCCAAGTGCTTCAGGCTAGAGAGGCCCCCAGATCCCAGATCTGCACCTGTCACAGTGAGGGGGTAGGAGTAGGGCGGTCGGCTGGCAAACTTTCATCTGTGTAAACTTGATTTAGAGGCTTATGCCCATATGATCCAGATGATTTTTGTGCAGCCCCTGTGTCCTTTTGTGATCTTCTAGTTCCCTCCCTCCTCTAGTTTGGATCTTGGTTGAATTCTTGGCTTTTGCCCCGTTTTGATTTGCCAAGGATGAAACCTTTCTTTTGCTAGTGGATTTGGGTGCTAGGACGTGGAGGATTATGGTGCCAAAGTGCTCGATCCATCTCCCCACGAGCTCCCCCTAGATTTGGTGATTTGGCTCTTGTTCTTGAGCTTTTCGCATTTTTGGGTGGCTGCTCAAATCCGCCTAGGATTCCTTGTGGATCGACTTCGATTTCATGGGGGAAAGGTTCCTAGAAGGTTGATCTAGCTATCCCCAAAGTTTGGCGTAGTTTGGAGTTGATTTGATCAAGTTTTGATCGAATCTTGAGAGTTTCGGAGCTGTTTCTAGGTTCTGGCCGTGTTTAGCGGCTTGTCCGGTGTAAGGGGCGGCTAAGCCGCTGGGGTCGGCTAAGCTGATAGCTTACCCCGGCTAAGCCGGTTCTTCTGGCTGGCTGAGGCTGTTCCGGCTAAGCCAGTTTTAGGTTCCGGCTAAGCCGGCATATTCCCTGTCCGGCTGCAGTGTTCACGGCTAAGCCGGTGTGCGAATCCGGCTAAGCCGCAGTACCAGCTAAGCCGGCATCTATACCGGCTAAGCCAGTTTTGCTGCTCCAGGCACCGCTGGTTCAGCTTGTCTGGTTTCTCAGCCCGACTTGTCCGATGTTGCACTGAGAGTGCAGTTTTCTGCCCGTTTTGGCTCTGTTTTGATCGGGGTTTGATCGAGTGCTTCCGCGTGCGAGTTTAGGTGCGTATCCTTTTAGTGGACGGCACCTAGCACTTTGAGAGGTCTTTTGCATTGGTGTTTTTACCGAGCTCCTTGGTGCGTAGGTGAGTTGTACCGGGCACCAAGTCTCGAAGAGAGGTTGGGGGATCTTCTCAGTGTTTGAGTTTTTGGATAGCGAGTTTTTGAAGGCTCCTATTCACCCCCCGCCCTCTAGGTCACCTTTTTGGTCCAACAATTGGTATTAGAGCCCGGTCTTGGTTCACCATACCCTTACCGGTTCTGTGATCCATTTTGGCGACCATGGATGTTTCCGCGGGCAAAATCCCAGGGTTCGATGGCAATGATTTTGCATATTGGAAGGTTCGCATGACGGCCTTCCTGCAGAGCCAACATTCGAGCATTTGGTAAATTTGCCTAAGGCCTGACTACCAAGTTCTTGATGCCCGTGTGACTCATCAAGAGCAGACTAAGCACGATGCAAACAATCGGGCCAGGAACTTTATTCTCACCACTTTGAGTCGTGCTATCTTTGACCGAGTGTGTCATTTGAAGACTGCCCATGAAATCTGGACTACTCTCGAGAATTTCCATGAGGGGACCGTTCAGGTTAAGGCACGGCTCTTTGAGACTCATAAGCAGGAGTATGAGAACTTTTCCCAGCAATCTGGTGAGAGTGTGGATGGCCTGTTCAGTCATTTTCAGTCGATTTGTAACAGGATCCGTGCCAATGCGCCAAATGGGGGCACTTCCTTACTCCGACCACAAGCGAGCTATGAAGCTCCTCTATGCTCTGGATCGGGAGATTTGGAAAGTGAAGGTGCAAGCGATTGTCGAGGGAGGAGGATATGACACGCTTACCACAGAAGAGCTTTACAGCAAGCTGAAAGCTGCGGAGGTTGACACTCAGTCGCGAGACAAAATGAGTGGAACAACTCCAAAGCCGCTAGCTCTGATGTCTGGCCCCGGAGGTGCGAGTTCTAACGCTAACCCTTCTGTTGGCTTTGCTTTGTCTTTGGTTTCAGCAATGGAGGATGATCTTGATGGACTTGACGACGACAACCTCTGCACTCTCTCGAACAAGTTCCAGCGGATCTACTCCAACCGCATGAGCTGCAGAAGAGGGGAGAAGCCGCAGTGCTTTGAGTGTGGGAAGACGGACCACTTCATCACTGATTGTCCACTGAAGCGGACCAAGGAGAAAGAGGAGTACTATGCCAACAAGTTCGGCTACAAGAAGAAGAGTGAGTACAACTCCGACAAGAACGACTACACCGAGCACAAGAAGGATGGGTACAAGTCCGATCGGAAGAAGGACAAGAAGAACTTCCGCAAGAAGACCGCCAAGCGCTACGCCAAGAAGTTTGAGCGAGCTCTCATGGCTCAAATGAGCGACTCCGGCTCTAGCGACACCGAGTACGACTCCGGCGATGCTAAGGAGATCAAGAAGAAGGCCAAGGAGAACAAGAAGATCGTTAGACATGCCGGGCTCTGCTTCGTCTCCACCAAGTACGGCTTCTGTGGAATGGTTCAGGAGGGTAAACCTGAAGAGAACACTTTGGCTACCGCTGCCAAGAAGAGTGGTAACCCTTCCGAGTCCGATAGCGAGGTGAGCGATGATGATGTGCCTATGCCTATCTTTGAGCTTATGACTGCCGCTCTAGATAACCAAAATCGTCTGCTTAAGCAAGCTTCTAGGGAGCGAAAAGAGATGCGTGCTAAGTATGTTGTCCTGTCTGATGAACTAGATGCTTCTAGGGTTCAGTGTACTTCTGCTTTGGCTGCCCTAGAGTCTGCTAAGTCTGAGCTGGCTTGTGCTTTGCGTGATCTTGACATAGCTAAGTGTAGGACCGGACAAGCGACTAGAGGGGGGTGAATAGGAGCTTCTTGAAAACTCGCTATTCAAAAAGAAACGCAACCCCCAAAAATGTCAAGAGACGACTACTGAGAAGCTACGCTCTTGAACACAAAGAACCAGCAAAAACACGGAGTGCTAGATGCCATCTACAGAACTGATACGCATCTAAACACCAAGTGAAAGCCACTGATCACAAACTCCAAGGGAAAGGAGCAAACCATGGCAAGAACAGCCACTGCCAGCAGCTTGCCGGACAAGTCCGGTGGCCTGCCGGACAAGTCCGGGACTCAGCCACGGACAGGCCTCACGCCGGACAAGTCCGGTGGCCTGCCGGACTAGTCTGGTCTGCTGTCGGATATGTCCGGTGTGTGGGCCGGACTTGTCCGGCGCACACGGGCTGAAAGAGGGAAGAATCCCAAATCCACTCAAACCAACTCCAAACTTCGCGATTTCTTGGCCATAGTATCCTGGGTACTTGGTGAAGATAGTCCAACTCTAATTTCTCAGAAAGATGTTGGCTTCACCAAGTAATTTTAGATCTAGGCCTCAACTAAGGAACCAAGCTAAAGAGGAGAAGAACTTCAATTCAAGGGCTGCTCGTGGATGGATTAGATCAGCACTTTGGCTATATATTCTCCACGTCCTAGCAAGCCTAAGAACCTAGCAAAGAAGGGAATCGACCAAGGCAACAAGGAAACCCCAAAAATGCCTTAGTCTCATCCAAAACTCAAGAACAAGAGGAAGGGGAGGAAGAATTCGAAAACACAAGGGAGAAGCCACGAATCTTGCACTTCTATTGATTAGAAACAAGATTACAAGGTCAAATTCAGCCTTCGCCCTTCATCCTACCCTCTTCATGAAGAACTACCCGATCTAGAGGGACCAATCCTATCAAACCAAGGCACCTCTCTTACAATTTGCACTTGGCTGAATTTTTCCTCTCAAATCTAGATCTAGGCCAAGTGGGAGCTCAAATTTGCTGCAAAGAGTCTCCATTAGATGGCTGCCCCCTTGGCTCTATTTATGGACTAGACTAGACGACCGAAAGACTAAAATGCCCTTTGGCTGAAATAGAAACTAGACTCCGTCACCCGTACACCGACTCGAGAGTAGCCACACGCCAAGGCCTACTCCCAAGCCCACGCCTCCACGAAGGATGCCGTCTTCAAAAGTAATAAGCCCGAAACGCCCCGATCATGCCGGATCGAAGGACTTCAATGAAGCTCGGTATTGGGGAATGATGATTTGTGGCTTTGGAAGATTTGTGGGTGGAGGAATGGCTCTAGAACACCTAATTGATGAGCTATGAATGTGGTAGGTGAAGTGGAGCAGCAAACCTCAAAATAGCCAGCCACTAGGTAGGTATTTATAGCCCCTAGAGCAAAACTAGCCGTTGCCCCTCGGAAGAGAACAAAAAGACTAGCCATTGGCCTCTACCGGACGCTGTCCGACGGGCACCGGACGCCGTCCGACAGGGGTGACTGCTCACAAAAAAACGGTTTATCGGATGCCGTCCGGTCCCCACCGGACGCCGTCCGACAGCAAGGGAAACACAAGCGCCAAGCCACCAGACGTTCGCCACTTACGCCCAGACGCCGTCCGACAGCGGAAAACTCAGAAATTTGAACTTCATCGGACGCCGTCCGGTAACCACCGGACGCCGTCCGACAGTGCGCATTGCAGGCTGATTTGGCTGGTCGGACGCTGTCCGGCGGCGCCCGGACGCCGTCCGACAGAGAGGATTTTCGTGCTAGGAAATGTGGGAGAGGTTTAGGGTTTTTCTTTTCTCTTTAGATATCTCACAAAGGGAAATTTGGGTATTTATAGAAGTGGTGGACTACGGAAACCGAGATTTCGAGAATTCGCAAAGATCCGGCAAGATCGGAGATATTCAAACCCCTTTTGAAATCCGACGAAAAAACAGAAAATAAATCCTAACTACTCCTAATCTATACGTGACCTCTTCTCTCGCCCGGTCACGCACTTGAAACTCGGAGCAGCTCACAAAATTGTCGTCGCTTAAAATTAGGGTTTTATAAAAACGCCGAGTCTTCGCTAGGGTTCCGAGAAGTCCAAAAACCCCCTAGCACTTTATACTAATTAATTTGACATCAATGCCACTAATAAAAATTAGGGCTCAACGATGCTCACAGACTAGACTAGATGACCAAAAGACTAAAATGCCCTTTGGCTGAAATAGAAGCTAGAAATGCCCGAAAGGGGCTAAACCGGAAAGATACAAGTGGGGAGTCCATCCAACGGCTCCGATGCACTTCATGGCTTGCTTAGCTCCTACGCTTCCTTCCCGGTAGCGCCACGTCGCCATAGCCAGATCTGGATTCCACCAACTCCGCCCGCGGTTTTGAAGTCAGAAACTGGTAAACTTTATTCCACAGGCCTTAGTGGCCCACGGGCTTCTCCACCTTGGTAATTTTGAGGCCCAAATCACCAAACCCACTTCTCCAAGGTTGGGTGGCGGTTTTGAGCAGAAACCGCCAAAGCCCCTACTCGCCCGCCTTTGCGCCTTGTGTCCAGGTTGGAGCACCACGGTCACGCCCAGTTTCTCCAGTCCATCAGAGTTGCCTCTTGGTCCATTGTAGGGCTTACACAGCCGTCGATCTCCGCCCCTCCGTGTACTAAACTCACGTGGCCAACCGACGTCAAGCATCTTCACCTTCAGTCCATCAAAGGTCTTCTGCCTTAAGTCCTTCTGAGGTCTTTGTCTTCTACCTCCAGTCCATCGGAGGATTTTGCTCCATTGACAATCACTCATCACCAGGAGCACTGAGGCCGGTCCATTGGCTCCTCAATCTCCCCCTTGATGAGTGCATTGTCAACACTCTCCCTGTAACCTGAAATAAATCAAAGACAAAGAAAACAAGCGTAAAATCGAAAAAGAAAGAAGAAAGAAGAAGAATTGCTTAAAATGCCCAAAAGCCGAACAAAAGCAAAGAAGGGCAATTTGAAGCAACAAAAGAAAACAAAGCCAATGATCAACCCCCTAAGAAAAGGAAAACCGCTCAACGCAGTCGATCAAACTAAAGCATGACCCCTCAAGAAAGAGGCAGACTGGCTCAACACAGTCATGCTAAGGCAAAAGCACCGGCTCCTCCAGAAAGAGGCAAAAGGCTCAACGTACCGGTGAAAGAGCATGAAAAAGCTCAAACTACACACGCTCCCCCAGAAATGCCTAACCCCCTCTCAAATGCAACTCTCAACCATATGAATGCACACAAGCCCATATTTTTCCAATTTCTCCCAAATTCTCCCCCTTGTTGATAATGGACTCATCAAGCACTCATGAAGCATACTCCCCCTAAAGTAATGCTCCCCTGAGACAGACAACTCCCCCTCAAAATATGCCATGAGATGCAAGGAGTGTATGTGAAAGCTTCTCAGGTATGGTTAACAGCATTTATAAGTTCTAGCATGTATATACAAAGAGGGTATAGCATACAGACACTGCAAAACAAGCTCAGGTGAATATATCTATATTAGAACATGAGCAAGGAGTTCAGGGTTTGTAAAACAAAAGCATCACCACTTAGTCTAGCCAACTAACATGATAAGCATGAATTGCAAAGGCTAGCTGGTATCTACACAAGTGAGCTTGCCAAAATAAGGATCATCAGAAAATTTGAATTCTCATGCAAACAGGTCTTGCAGATTAACAGATTTAGCATTTTGAAGTTAAGCAAGCCTTTCAAATCATGTGCCAGGGGTTATTTGCTTGTCAAGCCACTTCTTACCAACCAATGCCAAGCCTAGGTCCATATGAACCATTAGGAGCTTAAGACAAGGTTTTAGTCATTCACACCCCAGTCCAAGTTCTTGCCAAAGTGCAACGGCAAGCAGTCTCGAACTAGATCAGTGAGACAAGCAAACCCACCTGGATCTTTACATTTTAGCACAAAGATGGATATCATTTCAACTTAATTTAGTTTTAGCACAAGATTACCATGTAAAGCAATAAGATTCAAGTTGCATATTTGATTCCAAAGCAAGGACATAGCATACTAGGCATATACAAGATAGCAAATGCAAAACAGCCTACACATGCTAGTAGCCAAGCAAAGTAGTGACCAGTTTCAGATTTTTAAGAAGTAAAAGCCAAGCTCAGCACAGATATTCAACATATCCAAAAGAGCTTAACTAAGCATGGTCATAGGCATATACATCTCAAAGCATATCTTACACTAAGCACAAGTAAAGGCTATGAACTATACAGGAAAAGCTAGTGCAAGTGAAATATGCATATGAACATGAATGTAGTGCATGATATGATACAAATGTAGGAAAAATCAAAGAAAACCTAAACTAAACAAAATTACCCCACTCAAAAAGGGTAACAAACACCCAACTCCCCTCGCAAACGGTCGAAAGTGCTTTGGTCGAGCGGTTTAGTTAGGATATCAGCTAGCTGGTTATCAGTTCCCACATGAATTAGGTCTATCTCACCCTTCTCATGGTTATCTCTCAGAAAGTGGAACCTCACCTCAATATGTTTGGTTTTGGAGTGTAGACATGGGTTCTTACAAACGCTAATGCCACTCGTGCTGTCACAGTAAAGTGGCACTCTCCCATAGGTTAACCCATAGTCTTTCAGCGTAGATTTCATCCAAAGCAATTGGGAGCAACAGCTAGTAGCGGCTACAAACTCGGCTTCGGTAGTAGATTGGGCTACACTGGACTATTTACGAGAAGACCAAGAAACCAGAGAAGACCTAAGGAACTGGCAAGTCCCGAAAGTCGACTTGCGATCAATCCGACACCCACCAAAATCAGCTTCCGAATACCCAGAGAGAGAAAAGGTCGAACCTGACGAAAACCACAAATCGAGCTCAGGGGTGTAGGTCAAGTACCTGAAGATCCGCTTCACCGCCTGACAGTGTGAGTCACACGGCGAAGACTGGTACCGAGCACACTGACAGACAGCGAATTGAATGTCAGGTCTCATCGCCGTGAGGTACAGAAGCGATCCTATCATCCCGCGGTACTCCTTCTCGTCCACAGCAGCTCCTTCCTCGTCCTTGTCCAAGGCAGCAGATGTACTCATCGGGGTCTGCATCAGCTTCAAATCGCCATCGAAGTTGAACTTCTTGATCAGGTCCTTCGTGTACTTGCCCTGATGTACAAAAGTGCCGTCCTTGGTCTGCTTGATCTGAAGCCCGAGGAAGAACTGCAACTCGCCCATCAAGCTCATGTCAAATTCACTATGCATCTGTTTAGAAAACTGAGACACAAAAGCATGAGATGAACCACCAAAGATTATATCATCCACGTAAATCTGAGCAATTAGGATCTCAGCACCACGATGCAAGAGGAATAAAGTTTTATCTACCGATCCCATGACAAAGCCCTTGGCGAATAGAAACTGCTTCAGCCTATCATACCAAGCCCTAGGTGCCTGTTTCAACCCATACAGAGCCTTTTTGCAGTTTGAACACACGGTGGGGGTACTTGGAGCTCTAAAATCCCGGTGGCTGCCTCACATACACCTCTTCCTCTATAACCCCGTGAAGAAAGGCACTCTTAACATTCATCTAGTAAATCTTAAATCCCTTGGAAGCTGCAAAAGCTAAAAGGAGTCTAATGGCTTCTAAACGGGCTACAGGGGCAAAGGTTTCTTCATAGTCAACACCTTCTCTTTGGCAAAAACCCTGGGCAACTAGCCTAGCCTTGTTTCTCACCACAACTCCTCCCTCACTCTACTTGTTTTTGAAAACCCACTTGGTTCCTATGGATTGCAATTTGGTGGAGGCTCGACTAAGACCCAAACCCGATTTCTCTTAAAGTTCTCCAACTCCTCTTGCATTGCATTGATCCAATCTGCATCAGATAAGGCGTGTCCAATATCTCGGGGCTCAAAAGAGGCAACAAATGCAGAATGAACAAAAACTGCAACAGAACCTGTCTGGGACCTCAAGGTCCTCTCACGAATCTCGCCTATGATCAAATCAGGTGGGTGATCCTTCCGAACAAGTCGCGAAGCTTAGGGCATCGATGTCACTTCCCCTGTGACCTCACGGCTGCTTCTACTCGTGGTGGTGGAGGTACAAATGTAGAGGAAATAGTGGGTTCAGGGCCTCCATCATCATCAGTCGAAGTGTCAGAAGCAGGAGGATCTGCAGCCGGCGTAGTAGTCCTCTCATCACCCTCTAGAGCATCATCATCCTCAAAAATGCTCTCACCTATCTCACCTATCTCATCATCACCTGAAAGCTCAAAAGAAGGGGTTGTGCAAGGCATAGTTTCATCGAAAGAAACCTCACAGGTCTCCACTACTTGTTTGGTTTCTAGAATCCACACTCGAAAGGCTCTAGAGCTCGAGGCGTACCCTAGAAAAACACCATCCAAGCAGCGAGACTCAAACTTATCCAAATGCCCTCCCTTCTTGAGCACAAAGCATCTGCAGCCAAATGCTCGCAAGTGCTTCACACTGGGCTGCCTGCCATACCACAACTCATATGAAGTCTTACCAAGGTAAGCTCAGAGAAAAATGCGGTTAGCAACGTAACAGGCAGTGTTAATTGCCTCAGCCCAGAAACGCCTAGGAGTCCTATGCTCATCAAGCATCACCCTGGCCATCTCAACAAGTGTGCGGTTCTTGCGTTCCACAACACCATTCTATGGGGGGTATAGGGAGAAGAGTACTGGTGATCAAGACCAAGGTTACGGCAGAAGTTGTCAAAACGAGAGTTCCTGAATTCCGTGCCATTGTCACTGCGAATCGCTCTAATGTCTTTATGATTCTCATTCTTCAACTTCAAGACCAGATCTCGAACAAAACCAAAAACCTCATCCTTCGACTCCAAGAAAAACACCCACGAAAAACGGGAAAAGTCATCAACAATGACTAGCACGTACCATTTCCCACCAACCGACTGTACCCGAGCAGGACCAACAGTGTCCATATGAAGCAGCTCACAAGGGTAAGTGGTCATCACCTGATTGACAGGTGCATGGGATGCAGCAACCATTTTGCCATGACAACAGGGATGGCATACAAGATCCTTCTCAGGTTTCAATTTGGGCAATCCTCGAATTAGGCCCATTGAGCTCAATCTGACAAGCAAATCGAAACTCAAATGACCAAGCCTCCTATGCCACTTCCAAATATCTGAAGAAGGTCCAGCCAGCCACCAAACAGTGCGAAGGGCCAGAAATAGAAGAGAAGTCGACCCAAAAAACTTGGCCAAAAGGCAAAATCGGACAAACAAAGTCTTCTTCAGAATCAAGAACACAGCAAGAGCTCTTCTTAAAGCGCACCTCATACCCTTTATTGAGAAGTTGCGAAACCGAAATAGAACCAACTCCGAACACTTTACCTTGACCATTATCCCCGAAAGTGATGTACTCCTTTGAGCTCACGAGGTTGAGGCTGGAGAACCATCTGCGGTGCCCGGTCATGTGGCGTAAGCAATCGGAGTCCATGATCCAAATGTCCTCCAGGCCTCAATCCTGCAAAATCAGCGATTATGGGTGAGCAAATGGTCCGACACTGGGGTTAGAAAAACTGCTGAACCAGTGTCGAGCCATCTGCTCAAAAGAGGGATAAGCACAGTCAAAGAAATCATCCCTAAAACCACGATCAGGGTAACCACGACCTGTAAAGCGTGGACTCACAAACTCACTGTCAAAGCCTCGGTCTCGAGGTCCAAAGCCATACTGAAAATGACCCGGATCCCGACCGGCAAAGCGTCCACCACTAGGAGCACGGTCTCGAAAGCCGTCTCCACGCTCACCACCAACACAATGCGCCCTAGCATCTTGCCTATCACCGCACCGAGGAGGAACCTGTCCACCACCCTAGTAGAACTGATCCTCGTTCTTCCAAGCCCTCTCTCTTCTCTCAACCCGCTTCCTTCTGAAGCAAAACTCCTCCAAGTGACCGTCTCTCTGGCAAAACTCACAGTGGTAAATAGGTCTCTTAGGAGGTGGGTGAGGTCATGTCTTTGGGTTCTTGGGAAGTGGTTGAGTGGCCTTTGGTGTGATTTGCTGCTGGTTTTGCTCTTGGCTCACTCGAGGCTTGAGGATCTCAGTGACAATTGTATCCAGCTTATCTTTGGGAGGCTTGGGTGTCCAGAACTATTTTGGGGAGCTGACTTAGGTGGTTCTTGAAAAACTCCATCGACAATCTGAACTGGCTGGGGAGAGGCAGTCCTAAGAATTGTTGGGGCTTTCTTCTTCTCAGCTTAAGCACTGCTCTCACCATACCCAATACCACTCATGTTACCTTCACCTCTCTTGGTCCCCTCAATGATCATCCAGAGCTGTGGTTGCCTAGCATACACCCAACTCAAAACCTCACGCAAGCGGTTGTTCTCATCTTCCAACTTCACTTTTTCTTCCCTCAGATCCTTCATCAGAATAGTCTGAGCTGCATAGACATTACAATCTGTGGAGGGATCTAGAATAGCAGACTTCTCAAACTTCCTTATAGTGACGTCCCTATCCACTAGCAACATCCTCAACGTGAGACAGTTCTTGCAAGTGCCAGAAGGGGCTGACAGGGACTCAAAGTCAGCTCGCAACTGCTCAAGCTTAGCTCTGAGCGTAGGACAAACCTTACATGCCCCCAAGAGAACTGGTCTCGCACTCACTTCTTCAAGCTCAATTTTCACCCAATTCAGCTCTTTGAGCTGCCCCTCACACTTCACCTTCAGTTCAGCTATATCTACTGCAAGGTGGGGACAAGACTCACACTCAGGCTCATCAGTCATAGCAGGTTTCTCTAACTCTAACTGAGCTCTACCAAGATCAGCAGTCAGCCTATCAACTTCTTCTACCTGCCTAGCATACTTTCTCTTCAACTCACTCAGATCAACAACAAGAACCTGGCAGGTAGGACACTCAAGCTCTTCTGAAACTGGAGGGCAAGCTTTCAACCTCTCAATCTCTTTCAAAGCTGCAGCTAGCCCAATTTTGAGCTTCTTCTGCTTCTTAGCAGCCTTCTCAAGCAACCTATCCTGGGCTCTAAGCGCTCTGCTGTTCTCCTCTAGCATGTGAATGACCTGAGCCTTATCAGGAGTTACCTCATCTCCGGAGGAAGAGTCGCTGCTATTGTCGTGGTTCTCGTTCTCCAGCGCCATGGAGCAGACCGGCATCTTGCTTCTCTTGTGCTTGCGCCGGTGGCTGGTGGAGACAAAGCAGAGATCGGCTGGTCCGCCAAGCTCCTTCTTCTTGCCTTTCTTGATGACGATCTCCTCATCGCTTGAACTGGAGGAAGAAGAGGAAGTAGATGATCCGCTGCTGAAGCCACCCAAATCGGTGAGGAAGGCCTTCTCACACCTCCGGTTGTCTTTCTAGAAGTTCCTAAACACCTTCCTGAAGTTCTTGGCCCTCTTGCCGGAGTCGTACTTGCCAAAGTCGTGCTTGCCGGAGTCGCGCTTGGCGTAGTCCTACTTGCCGGAGTCGCGGGAGTAGCTCTTGCCCTTCTTGTAGTAGTCGTTCTACTTGTTGGGGCACTCAGCGATGAAGTGGCCGACCTCTCCACACTCGAAGCACTTGGACCTCTCGCCCCTCTTCTTGCTTATATGGTTGTCGTATGCGCGCTAAAAGCGATTCGACATAGCACAGAGCTCCTCATCCCCAAGTAGAGAAAGAGTGGTTAAAGGATTAGTAGTGGTTTTGGCCCCAACGGTTTTGGCAGGGTTTGCTCCAACGGCTATCTTGGTTCCTTGCCTATATAAGTCCCCTCCCTTGCTCCATTTGAGGTCTCTTGGCGCCAGCAACAACTCACACACATTCCAACTCGGCCTTGAGCATTGTGCTTCAACATTTGACACAAGACTTGAAGATTCAAGCCCCCAAGAAGAAGAGCAAGAAGACTTGATCAAGAGAGAGCTGTGTGCATCCTTCTTAGTGTTAGGATTCTAGGTCAATTGAAGCTTCTTGGTCTGTTACTCTTGGTGGTTGGCAACACCTAGGCGGACTTGGTGACCGGGGTGGTTCGTCGGAGCTTGCCAAGGATTGTGGAAGCCCGGCGGACGGCTTTGTGCATGGTTTGAGCTCCGCCATGTCGGGACGACGAATGGAAACTCACTAGAGAGCGCCCATTGCTTAGTGCGTGGGAGGTGGCATAACGCTTAGTGCGGCCACAACGTGGACTTGGGGAAGGTGCCAAACTTCCGATACCACAGGAAAAAATCCGGTTGTCTCTTGCACCTATTTTACTTCTCGCATTTACTTTTCTTGCAATTGATCATGAGTAGTGCTTGAAATAGTCTTACCTAGTCCTTGCTCTTAGCATTCCTCTAGTTGCCTAGTTGCTCGTTGTGAACTCTAGTATAGGATGGTTTGAATTGGGCTATTGAAGTAGCGATCGAATTAGGTTAAGGACTTTCGTAGAAATTTTTAATAGCCCAATTCACCCCCCCTCTTGGGCATCGATCCTTACTACAAGAGCATTTACAAGTGCTAAAGCATACAAGCATGTGAGGTAAAGCACAAGACATGCAAAATAATTCAAAACATAAATGGCAGTAATTGCGAGTGCATCTCACCTTCATGGGGTTTTGTCGATTGTTCATCACAACTGTCACTTCCTCCAACTTATTAGGTTCTTCGCAGCACTTATCTGGAACCATTGCGTACCTGACGGTTGCATAAGAAGAATCAGCTGCACATTTTGCTTCTATTCTAATTGGAACATGCAATCTGTGCATCAGTTATGAACATGTATTCTAAGCCACTGCCACATTTTTATTTTGGTGACACCTTCACTCCTTCAGATGATATGTATTATAACACTATAAGAGAAACTTCAAAAAAAGAGAGCAAAAGATCTACAAGATGTTGCTTATAATATCTAAAGGGTACATAGCTTGAACATACAGTTTGATTCATGGATATAATGAACACTGTTTTGCAGCTCATAGGCCAAAACAGCTCATAGGCCAATTAAGAAATGTCTCCCACTGTATGGTAATAGGATAACAGCCAAATATTGGAGGGGAGATGCCCTTGCACTTTTTCTGTTAGTGTCCATTTGTTCCTTTGAGTTCAGAGAAGGTAAAAGATTTGCCTTGCTCTTATTAGTCTAAAATATGTGAAGTTAAAACTTGCATGAAGTCTGAACATTTCAGCAAGTTAGCTGGTCCTATAATGCAAAGTGGAAACTGAAGATGTACTCATGACTTCCTTCCAGCTGTGATCTGATTGCAAACTAATAAAATTTTAAATGCAAGAATCTATGCGTTGGTACAGGGAGATAAGTGCCAGAGCAAGGATGCATTGTAGTAATGGCAAGAGGCCAAAAGTATCATACTGAAAGCATCTACATTTAAAAGCTTCCAAAATATCATTAGTTATAGTAAGAAGTAACATATATCTCACCTATGCTGTAAGAACCTCTCTATAGATGATGTTCCTCGTGTATGTGTCGGCAGTACATTTTAATACATTGTTTTGGCTGACATTTACGGACTTCATTGTTTTCATCAACCCTGATAGCAAGGATCTTTACATTCTTTCTAGCGGTGGCCTTAGAGAGTGCGACATACAACTGTCCGTGAGAGAACACAGGCTCGGGCAAATAAATACCAACATTAGGGATAGTCTGCCCTTGAGCCTTATTGACCGTCATTGCAAAGATGAGCCTGATAGGGAATTGCTTCCTCTTAAACTGAAAAGGGAACATCTCATCATCAGAGGGGCACAACGGGATCCTTGGCAAAAATACCCTCTTCCCAGCATGCTGCCCTAGAACAATTTCTGCATCAATGACATTTCTCTGGAACCCGCGGACCACCAGCCTTGTCCTATTGCAAAGCCCGTTTGCGGGGTCGATGTTCCTGAGCAATATTACTGGGCAGTTAATCTTAAGCTTCAAGACATGTGGAGGCAACCCATTAGGGGTCAAAGTATTAAGGAATTCAGATGGGTAGTAGTTATGAGGGTCATCAACTGCAGAATCAAAACTATGATACACCATCTCTGTGCCTTTGAACCGATCAATCATCTTCATGTTAATCCTGTCGACAAAATCATTTCTGGTAGACAATATCGCTCTAGAGGTGATGTAGTTTGGGTCTGACATGTTTGCATTGAGACCTGGAAAAATAAAGTCTATTAGTGTATCAAGGTCCGTGTCCTTCCCCGTACACGGTACGCATATCTCGTCTGGTAGGCGCACATCACCATTAGCATTCACCTCCTCGGTTCCACCACCAATACGGAGCAAGTATTCTGCGAACCACGGGTCAGCTTGTGCCTTCATGTTGTGAACCAGCTTTAGGTGGTGCATGCAATCCCAAAGATATGACCTACGCAGTGATGAGTCAACTATCTGAGCCCTCGAGCCCTTCCGGACAACAGGGAGGACCTATCTAAAATCTCCACCAAACACAATTGATTTACCTCCAAATGGCACGTCAGGTCTACTCATTATATCACGCATACTGTTATCAAGCGCCTCCATAGCCTGTCTCTTTGTCATGGTAGCCTCATCCCAAATAATGAGAGAAGCCCTCTTTAGGAGCTCTGCAGTACCACTCTGTTTAGTGAAGCTACAATACCCTCCATCATCAACATTGAGTGGTATCTTGAACCGTGAATGTGCGGTTCTACCTCCAGGCATTATGGAAGCTGCAACACCGGATGTAGCAGTTGCCACGGCAATATTGTTCTGTCCACGTACGGTTGCAAGAAGTGCCTTGTACAGAAATGTCTTCCCAGTGCCTCCAGGCCCATCTACGAAGAACACTCCTCCATCTTCACTCTCAATAGCCGCCATAATTTCATCGTATGCTGCCCTTTGTTCCGTGTTAAGTGAGTCTGATAGGCTTGTGTCCTCGGCATTGAGCTCAATGGTGGACTCCTCAAAGATCTCCCTTGGCACACCGGATGCGATGTCATGCTCCTCATCGATTTCTGGAAGAGGGAATGTCTTTATATCTTTCCCCATTGATTGTAGCATATTCTGAATATGTATCAAAACCATCTGCTCAACTACAAATTTGGATGTATTATTGCGGCGATAGTCTTCTGACATTGCCTCCAGGTGCCTTTCCCAAAGTCCGCGCACATCGCTGGGCTCACAAAATACTAATATTGTTGCGAACAGGTGTCGAAGAGACGATGGCATCTCATAGAATGCAGCTTCAGTCATGCACTCATCTAGTGTGTTGTCTCCTTCTATAAGACCCCTTTTCTCTGCAGCTTCACGAAAGGTTGGGAAAATTTCCCCATTAACCGTTCTTAGATCATCATATGAGGTGGCGCCAGTGACATGGTTCAGGAGCACACGTAGGTAATACCGTTCCCCCTCGGCCGGATGAGCGGAGACAATTCTTCCGACCTGTCCACCTGTATTTTGCACCCTTTTTCTCCAATGTTTATTATTCTGACCTGTCTGCCAAGTATACCACTCTGGGAAGTCCCTATATAAGATATCGCGAGCCTCCTCATGTAAATTGTTGGCTTCAAATTACTCTGTAAGCATCGACTTCTTTGCCCCTTCTGAATTAACTACTTGCCTGATATCTTGGCCTTTCTTGAAGGAAACGTGATGCATGTTTGGTAGATTAAGTTGCAGCTGCATCACTGGTGGCGAGTTCTTGCTCAACTCAAAGCCGTATATCCTTCACAAGGCTTCCGGAGGAGTGACCCATCTCGCATCTCTATATTGTTTAATCTCATCGACGTCTCCATTCTTGTCTTGTTTATCAGCCTCTGTCACGGAAATAGACGCCCGATCATGACCCTTGTATATGTACTTGAAGAGGTATTTAACGGCTTTTATGCTTCCACACGCCTCGACATTGATGTGACAATTGAAGTACCGCAATAGGTAAGGGTTATACGGGACGACCCACCTATTGTTTAGCCATTCCTTTCGAACCATTGCTCTTCGCCCATCATCACGTCTCCTGTACAACGGATAGGAGTCCTTGCCCTATAAGGTAGCTGCATTGAAAGGCCGAGGATAGTGATTCTTGCAAGCAGGACATCCCTTTGTGCATGGGCAATCAGGGTTCAACACTCCACATGGTCCATGCATCATATGCTTGACTACCATCTTGTATAATTCTAGGTACTTCTTTTTGTTTGGAAGCTCGGCAGATATAAGACGGTCATACTGCTCAGGGCATGTGAGCTTGTATCGCCCCTCCATGATGAGCAAGAAGTGGGCATGGGGTAAGCCTCTCTTCTGAAACTCGACCACATACACATATGCCCTCACCTTGCCAAGTATGTGCTTTTCAAGCAACTTGTTCTTAAGTTCTTCCAGCTTCGCCCTAAAAACACGAAAGACGAGATCTGGACGATCCTGAGGTGCCTGTCCAGGGAAGAGCTCGCGCCTAATCTCATCCCAGTTTCAGTTGCATGTCATTGTGAGGAAGACGTCTGGTTTGCCATACTTTCGCACCAAGGCCATAGCATCCATGTGGCGACGCCTCCTGTCTCTTGGTCCTCCAATAAACGATGTAGCAAGCACTGTACGCTTCCCAACAGCGTCTGCCCGAGCCTCACCGGCATGTAAGCTGTCAACTAAGACTTGGTACAGATCTGCTCTTATCTCAGTTTGATGGCCCCAAATGTAGTCCAACCTGGCATTTTCGATCTTGATATAAGTGTCGACAGCAAACTGTTGGAAAAGCCGCTTGCCATAAAGTATTGGGTTAAAAATCCCTGGACGTATCTGGAATTTGTAGCAGTAGTAGTCTCGGACAGAAACACAAAGCCTGCCACCAGAAGCTGCATAGAGCATTTTGAATTAGTGGAGATGTAAAAGTGATGCTAATTACATAGTTTGTCTTGGTTTTTTTTTTTGGATAATGAAAGCTTTATTGATCTTAGACAATTACATCAAGAAGATACAATCACACTAAGACCACTTCCGGCCTCTGCATAGCTAGGATGCAGGGCCCGCCGCCACCGCGCGGAGGAGGAAGAGGCGACGGCGGCGGTGAGGAACGAGGCGGCGGCTGCTGGTTTCTGGAGGCGGCGGCGAGGTCGGCCCGAGTCGCCTCGTGAGAACTTATTTGAGCACGCCTCGTGAGCACTTATTGAGTCGCCTCGTGAGGTTTCTGGAAGACATAGTTTGTCTTGGTGCATGTAAGAACTTATTTGAGCACTAACTTGCTTCTGATTCATTTTCACCATGAGCATTCCGAGCAGCACGGTCTTTCATAACAGCATCCATGGAGACACCGTCCTTCGGGATATCAGAATGCCACCCAAGTTCGCCTTTAGGGAAGAACATAGGGTATGACAACGCGTCGTAGCATCCATGGTACGACCGTATGCCGTAAATATCTCTATTATGGCCTTGCAGGATGACATTGTTCTTGAACTGTCTTAGACGTTCACTCCCCTCCACCCAGACTGCGGCTACTTCTGAAGAGGCCAGCACATTATATCTTCTCTGGTCCAGCCTTTGGTCGAGGTTTAGTGTTATTCGATAGTCATCAACACGCTCAACCTGACCCATACTACGCAGATGTTCAGAGTACGGATTGCCTTGAAGTATGCCCACCAGCTGTTTGATGACTTCTTTGTCCCTCTCATACTGTTTTTGGCGGCAATTGAGGTACCTATGCTCTAAGCTTGGGTCATCATCGTAGAAGTAGAGCTCTAAGTGTTTGCGCTCAGAGCCATCCTCTCTTCCTAATGACCGTATGGTGTGATACATTTGGCCATGGGCGCGAAACGTGTAAATGGGATGTTTTTTAGTGTTAGTGGTAGAGCCATCAAGGTGACAATATAACGAGGTGAAGGAGAAATGCCCATTGAAGAACCTGATATTGTCACAAAAATGCCTTGCATCCGGCTCTGCACTCTTCCATAGCCTCATGAGCTCCGGTGGCGTCTCTGAGTTAGAAAGTTTTATCTTCCCATCACGGCAGCAGAATCCTTTCGACTCTTTATCAAACTTCTTTGCTCCACACCTTTTACAATTTTCCACATCCTTTAGCCTGTGCGTTTGTTGAGGGATATTGCTATAAACCATGTCGTAGGGATCTTCACCATCTGCTTCGTCTGTAATGGAATCGTCCTCAACATCATCGGGTTCATCATCATCTGTGTACTCATCTGAAATTAATCATATCAACAAGAGTCCAGAAAGGACGCCCAAGACGTTCCCATATTGTGCACCAAATCTAATTTACCTTGTCCAGCAAACATGAAGCCCTCCCCATCCTCGGAGTCCTCATCGAATACGATGCCCTCATCTTCTTCTGTCATGTTACTATTTAGATGAGCACCATGTTTGTATTGGGACATGAGAAATTAGAACAATTTTAAATCTCTACATTGTCAATACCTTCGTCATTGACTTCTGGGTGTGTTGGAGGTTGTTGATCAACCTGAGTTGTCGGAGATATAGTTGCTGTCAAAAGAATACGAAAGATTGACCATCCATACTAACATTTACATCTTATCTTAATAGATAGATAGATGTTAAAAACAACCAAAGTTGTGTGCCTCACCATTATTAACAATCTCTGATTGTGTTGGAGGATCTAAACCATCATCGTCTTGCATAGGTATTGATTGTTTCTCCTTTGTACAGCCATTTGCTTTGTCCTTACTCCTTGCTTCATATTCCTGGTTTCTTTGAGCCATCAATGCTTTCCTTTCTCCTGGTGTTACATGTTTTCTACGTGACTTCCTATTGGCATCCATAACAGGGATCTCCACATCTGACATATGCTCTTGGGCAGGTGGGATATACACAGGGGTTCCTCTTGGCTCGAGAATGAACCAGTCGTTTCTCGTGTGCCTCTATGGATCCACAAGGATTGGTTGCTTGTGTAGACCTTGGGAATACAACCTCAGGGACATCTTGTGGGTTCTCTATAGCTATTGAATCCTTGTCCGCTTGGTTCTTACGCAACTCTAGGTGTCTTTGTGTACAGGACTTCATCGCCTCCTTTCGATTAGGCTTTGTGTTATGCAACCTTTGGCGTTCACGCCTGGCTATCCTCTCCTGAGCGGTCATATTTTTGTACCGCTCTCTAAAGTAGCTACTCCTTGGTTCTCTTTGCGTATGTGGGTTTTCAACAGTGGAAGTAGGGGTATCACCATCAAGGTTGGTTACTGTTTTGGCTGAAACCGGCGTACACACTGGTTGATCCCTTGGTTTAGAAGGGTGATAAGCATGGATGACACCTAGAAGTTGGAGCCCGTTAATCAGTTAGATGCTATTTTGTTTATACAATGCTTTCATCTTGTTTTATAGAGATTTTCACATGTTTTTTGTTGTGTATATGAATTAAAGAATAAGGTAGAAAAAAGGTGCAATGAAAATATACTGGTTTGAAAAATGCACCTGGACTTGAATATGGTGGAATATTAGTAAAGGCAATAGCACTGTCTCTGTTCACATCTATGGTTGTGGCATCACCTACATATAAATCTTTTTAGTTTACATGATGGCATCGTATACTCAGGCACAACTCATAAGAAACATTACCTGATATATGCATGGATGTATCGTTATTAACATTGTGTTGGGGCTGATAGCTCTCGTTCCTATGTAACCAATTTGTATTGCTATCAGGACTGATATTTTCCTTGTCTGATGCAGTGTGTTTGTCTACAAAAAAGTTAGAATTTTCCCCTTTCTTCCGCTGGTACGCTTCCCGCCGTTTTTTATTTCTTTCATTCCTCTGTTCAATAGTCATTGCAGCAAACCTAGCCTTGTCCCTTTCCCTCTTACGCTCCTTAGCATCTTTGGCTTGCACCTTTGAACTGGATGCATTTTGACCACCTATTTTGAATTAAAGTGTTATATATTAGAACATATTCTTAGTGGGACCACAGGCAAATCGAACGAACATGATTAGTAGTGAGTTTCAAGAATTACCTCGGCCATTGGTGTTTGACAGGTCTGTGAATGGAGTACGGCCACCAATATTTCTCACAGGATCCATCTTGAGCAGTCTGCGTTCAATTGTGAGGGTGGTAACCCAACATTACTCTACTGGCCCCAAATCATTCCCAAGTAGCAGCTGGTAGCAATATATTTCATGTCAGGTCAAAAGGGCCTGCTACCTTCGCCGCTACTGCCGCTGAGCTAGATGACCTTCTCCTTGATAGCACCTGAGAAGCCAGACACGAATAGATGGCTCAATCATAGAATTTGCAGCTGCCCAGGAGAACAAACAACACCATTCTACAAGAGGTCGAGCAGACCGCTAATTATGAACATTGATCCCATCACCCAAGGAGATTGTTTCGAGAAGGAAATATTATATTAACTAAAGGGAAAATCATGATGGAGCTCTTGTACATCCTAAATTAAAACTCAATCTGTACTTCTCCACCTAAATTGACGGCTCATTATCAGTAAGCGATAGGAGCAGTATGTGCAGTTAACACACATAAGAGTTTAGTACCTGAGTAAGCAAGAGTTTGGTACCTGAGGTTAACCTAAGTAGTGCAGTACTGCAGTTAGCAGATTGTCAGTATGGATACTGATTTTCTTTTATATGGTCAGATGCTCTGGAAGAGTTTAAAGCTATTGACATATTCTGATCATGGCCAGACATATCTATCACCTAAAATACTGATCATCAACTGTGTACTGAGAATGTTTGTGACATTCTATCGAACATGTATGTGACGCCGCGGACTCAGGATTCTGCCCTCGACAGTGCGTGTACCTGGGCCGGCTGGAGCTCCTGTAGGTCCTGCGTGGTGGCAGTGAAGCTGCTGGTCTGCTCCGCCGTGCAGCCCCTCCGCGCAGCGTCCACGTACGGCGAGCTCGCGGCGGATCAATGCGCACTGATTGATGGGGGAGGACGAGTTCGTGCACGTGTACCAGGGCCGGCTGGAGAGCGGCGTGCTGCGTGCCGGCGGTGAAGCTGCTGGTCTGCTCCGTCGCGCAGGGGCAGGCGGAGCGGCAAGCGACGGAGGGGCAGGAAGAGGAGCGCCAAGCGACGAAGGGGCAGGAAGAGCGGCAGGAGTCGAGCGGCAGGCAGAGAGTCGCAGGTGGAGCGGTAAGCGGAGGGGCAGGCGGAGCGGCGAGCAGCGAGCGGCAGAGGGTCGCAGGCAGGCAGAGTCGCAGGCGGGCGAGCGGATCGCGAGCTCGCGAGGAAGCCGAGGACGTGGACGGCAGTTCCGGACTTCGGGTTGGGGTGGGGACGTGGGTTTCGCGGGGGAAAAAAAAAAGAAATCGTTCAGAGATGGAACAGTGCGCGGCATGCGTATTAGGCGTAGCGGTTGTTTTCGGTCCGCTCTCGGACCGCTGTGAACGATATATTACTGCTTTTTTAGGTGGTAGAGATAGAGATTATATGGATGTTATTTTCATTAGGCAATAACACTATTCTTAATTAGGCAACAATACGTTTTTGTATTAGGCAATAATTCTAGAATTCATTAGGCAATAAAATTACATGTTTAGTTTATCAATCAGTTTGAGTAATTTGGCAATAATACGGTTTTCATTAAGCAACAATATTTTTTTCATTAGGCAATAATATGGTTTTGATTATACAATAATTTGGAAAATCTGTGCGAAGAAACTAAAGAAAATCCGATCATCCCTCGGTACTCCTTCTCGTTCACAGCAACACCCTTCTCATCCTTGTCCAAAGCGGCAGAAGAGCTCATCGGGGTCTGCATCGGCTTCAAGTCACCACCGAAGCTGTACTTCTTGAGCAGGTCCCCCGTGTACTTGGCTTGGTGGACGAAGGTGCCCTCCTCAGTCTGCTTGATCTGAAGCCCGAGAAAGAACTACAACTCACCCATCATGCTCATCTCGAATTCCTGCGACATCTGCTCAGAAAACTTGGACACAAGATCATGAGAGGAGCCACCAAAGATGATATCATCCACGTAAATCTGAACAATAAGAAGATCATCACCACGCCTGAGGAGAAACAGAGTTTTATCCACACCCCATTTTGAAACCCTGGTTAAGCAAAAACATTTTCAACCTCTCATACCAGGCTCTAGGGGCTTGCTTCAAGCCATAAAGGGCTTTTTGCAATTTGTAAACACGATTTGGGTATTTTGGATTTTCAAAGCCAGGAGGTTGTTTTACAAAAACTTCCTCCTCAATGACCCCATTTAGAAAAGCAGACTTCACATCCATTTGAAACAGTTTAAAACCCTTTGAAGCTGCAAAAGCTAGAAGAATACGAATAGCTTCCAGGCGTGCCACTGGAGCAAACGTTTCTTCATAGTCAATTCCCTCTTTTTGACAAAAACCCTGAGCCACAAGCCTAGCCTTGTTCCGCACAACAACCCCATCTTCCCCTTGCTTATTTTTGAAAACCCATTTTGTACCGATGGGATTGCATTGTGGCGGTGGCTCAACCAAAACCCAAACCTCATTTCTTTCAAAGTTTTCTAATTCCTCATGCATGGCGTTAATCCAACTATCGTCAGAAAAAGCATGTCCAACATCTTTGGGCTCGAAAGAGGCAACAAACGCAGAATGAGCAAAGACAGCAATAGAACCTGCTTGGGACCTCAAAGTCCGCTCGTGAAGATCGCCCACAATGAGATCGGGCGTGTGACCTTGCCAAACCAGCTGCAGCACTTGAGGCCTGGAACTCACCTCTCCAGCTACCTCTGACGCTGCTGAAACTCATGGTGGTGGAGGCACAATCGTAGAGGAAGTAGTGGGTTCAGGGCCTCCATCATCATCCGTAGAGGTGTCATCAGCAGGAGGATCTGCAGCATGCGCAGTAGTCCTCAGCTCCCCTTCTGGGAGCTCGTCATCCTCGAAAATGCTTTCACCTATCTCATCGTCACTTGAAATCTCAAAAGAAGGGGTTGTGCAGGGCATAGTTTCATCAAAAGAAACCTCACAGGTCTCCACTACTTGTTTGGTTTCTAGAATCCACACTCGAAAGGCTCGAGAGCTCGAGGCGTACCCTAGAAAAACACCATCCAAGCAGCGAGACTCAAACTTATCCAAATGCCCTCCCTTCTTGAGCACAAAGCATCTGCAACCAAACGCTCGCAAGTGCTTCACACTGGGCTGCCTGCCATACCACAACTCATACGAGGTCTTACCAAGGTAAGCTTGGAGAAAAATGCGGTTGGCAACGTAACAGGCAGTGTTAATTGCCTCAGCCCAAAAGCGCCTCGGAGTCCTGTGCACATCGAGCATCGTCCGTGCCATCTCAACAAGTGTGCGGTTCTTACGTTCCACAACACCGTTCTGTGGGGGGGTATAAGGAGAAGAGAACTGGTGCTCAAGACCAAGGTCACGACAGAAGTTGTCAAAACGAGAGTTCCTAAACTCTGTGCCATTGTCACTGCGAATCGCTCTCATGGCCTTATGATTCTCGTTCTTCAACCTCAGGACCAGATCTCGAACAAAACCAAAAGCCTCATCCTTTGTTGCTAGAAAGAACACCCACGATTACCGAGAAAAGTCGTCAACAACTACTAGCACATACCACTTCCCACTGACTGACTGTACCCGAGCAGGACCAACTGTGTCCATATGAAGCAGCTCACCAGGGTAAGTAGTCATAACCTGATTAATAGGAGCATGAGAAGCAGCAATCATCTTGCCATGACGACAGGGATGGCATACCAAATCCTTCTCAGATTTCAATTTGGGCAATCCTCGGATTAGTCCCATTGAGCTCAATCTAGCTAGCAAATCGAAACTCAAGTGACCAAGTCTCCTATGCCACTTCCAAATATCTGAAGAAGGTTCAGCAACCAAACAGCGCGAAGGGCCAGAAACAGAAGAGAAGTCAACCCGAAAAACTTGCCCAAAAGGCAAAATCAGACAAACAAGGTTGGCTTCTGCATCAAGAACACAAGAAGAGCCCTTCTTAAAGCGCACCTCAAACCCTTCCTTGAGAAGTTGTGAAACCGAAATCAAATTGAACCCCAAGTTCCTCACCAAAGCAACTTCTCTCAGCGAAAACTTCGAAGAAACCGAAACAGAACAAACACCCAACACTTTACCTTGACCATTATCCCCGAAAGTGACGTACTCCTTTGAGCTCACGGGGTTGAGGTTGGAGAACCATCTGCGGTGCCCTGTCATGTGCCTTGAGCAACTGGAGTCCATGATCCAAATGTCCTCCAGGCCTCGATCCTGCAAAATCAGCGATAGTATGGGTGAGCAAATGGTCCGACACTGGGGTTAGAAAAACTGCTGAACCAGTGTCGAGCCATCTGCTCAAAAGAGGGGTAAGCACAGTCAAAGAAATCATCGCTACGATCACGATCAGGGTAACCACGACCTGCAAAGCGTGGACTCACAAACTCTCTACCAAAGCCTCGGTCTCGAGGTCCAAAGCCGTACTGAAAACGACCCGAATCCCGGCCGGCAAAACGTCCACCACTAGGAGCACGGTCTCGAAAGCCGTCTATCCGACCACCAACAACACGACGCGCCCTAGCATCTTGCCTACCACCGCGCCGAGGAGGAACCTGTCCACCACCCTGGTAGAACTGATCCTCGTTCCCCCAAGCCTTCTCTTTCCTCTCAACCCGCTTCCTTCTGAAGCAAAACTCTTCCAAGTGCCCATCTCTCTGGCAAAACTCACAGTGGTACAAGGGTCTCTTAGGAGGCAGTTGAGGCTGTGTCTTAGGCTTCTTGGGAGGTGGTTGTGTGGCCTTTGGTTGGGTGTGTTGCTGGTTTCTCTCATTGCTCACAGGAGGCTTGAGGATCTCAGTCACAATCTTGTCAAGTTTAGCTTGTGGAGGCTTAGGTGTCCAAAACTGTTTCTTTGGAGCAAACTTGGGTGGTTCTTGAAACACACCATCAACAGTCTAGTCGGGTTGGGGTGAAGCAGTCTTAAGAACAGTGGGAGCTCTCTTCTTCTCACCTGAAGCACTGCACTCACCAAACCCAATTCCACTCATGTCACCCTCACCTCTCTTGGTTCTCTCTATGATCATCCTCAACTGGGGTTGCCTAGCATACACCCAACTCAACACCTCACGCAACCGGTTGTTCTTATCCTCTAACTTCAGCTTATCTACCCTCAGATCCTCCAACAAAATAGTCTGAACAGCGCAGACATCACAATCTGTGGAGAGATCTGGAACTGCAGACTTCTCAAACTTCCTCAAAGCAGCATCCCTATCAACAAGCTGCAACCTCAAAGTGAGACAGTTCTCACAAGTGCCAGAAGGAACTGATAACGACTCAAAGTCAGCCCGCAACTGCTCAAGCTCAGCTCTAAGCGTAGGACAAACCTTACACGCCCCCAAAAGAACTGGTCTCGCACTAACTTCTTCAAGTTCAGCTTTCACCCGATTCAGCTCTTTGAGCTACCCCTCACACTTTACCTTCAGCTCAGCTATATCTACTGCAAGGTGGGGACACGACTCACACTCAGGCTCATCACTCACTATGGGCCTGTCCAGCTCTGCCTGCAACTTACCAAGCTCAACCGTCAGCTTGTCCATCTCTTCCACCTGCCTAGCATACTTGCTCTTCTGCTCACTCAGATCTACCATCAAACACTGACAGGAGGAACACTCAGGCTCTTTAGAGATGGCTGGCACATTCTTCAGCCTCTCAATCTCTTCTAAAGCGGCAGCAAGCTCAGCCTTCAACTTCCGCTGCTTCTTAGCAGCCTTCTCAAGCAACCTATCCTGGGCTCTAAGCGCTCTGCTGTTCTCCTCTAACATGTGAAGGACCTCAGCTTCTTTAGGAGTTACCTCATCATCAGAAGAGTCGTTGTCGTCGTTCTCGTTCTTGTCCTCTAATGCCATGGAGCAGACCGACCTCTTCTTGAGTTTGTGCTTGCGCTCGTGGCTGGTGGAGACGAAGCAGAGGCCAGCAGGACCGCCAAGCTCCTTCTTCTTGCCCTTCTTGATCACGATCTCATCTTCACTTGAACTTGACGAAGAGGAAGAAGAGGTGGCCGATCCGCTGCTGAAGCCGCCCAAGTCGGCGAGGAAAGCCTTCTCGCGCTTGCGGTTGTCCCTCTGAAAGCTCCTGAATGCCTTCCTGAAGTTGCCCTTCTTGCCGGAGCGGTACTTGCTGGAGTCGCGCTTGGAGTAGTCGTCCTTGCCAGAGTCGCGCTTGGAGTAGTCGTACTTGCCGAAGTCGCGGGAGTGGCCCTTGCCCTTCTTGTAGTAATCGTTCTGCTTGTTCGGGCACTCGGCGATGAAGTGACTGGTCTCTCCGCACTCGAAGCACTTGGGCCTCTCGCCCCTCTTCTTGCTCATGCGGTTGTCGTACGTGCGCTGAAAGCGGTTCGACACAGCACAGGGCTCCTCATCCCCAAGCAACGCCAACTGCTCCTCTGTAACAAACATCAGGGCAGAAAACGAGAAGTTGTGAAGTGAGGGGTTAGCAGCAGCCTCAGAGGTAGTAGCCAAGGCCAGGCTCTTGGAGCCAGCACCAGTGAGATTTGATCTCAACTCGTGATCCACTTCTGTGGCCTTGAGCTTACTATACAGTTCCTCTACACCAATGGTATCATACCCCGCGGACTCGATGATCGAGTTCACCTTGATCTCCCACTTGCTAGTCAAGGCATAGAGAAGCTTGACAGCTTGCTGGTGATTTGTGTAAGGCAAAGCGGCTGGGGCAGAGTTCACACGGATCTTGTTAATGATCGACTGAAAACGACCAAACAAGTCATCCACTGACTCACTCGGCTTCTGTGTGAAATTCTCATATTCACGCTGGTGGGTCTCAACAAGACGGGCCTTGACGGTCCCGGTACCCTCATGGTGTGCTTTGAGCAGTGACCAAATCTCTCGAGCCGTCTCAAGGTGGCTAACACGCTCATACTCAATTGGACCAAGTCCTGAGAAGAGAATGTTCACCGCCTTGTTGTCGTTCTCATGCTAAAGCAGCAGTGGTTCTCTCAGCAGCAGGAAGCACCACAAAAGTCGTACTCTGAGAAATATCCCATATGTCCTCGCTCTGGCTCATCATATAGGCTCGCATCCGGCCTCTCCAATAGTTGTAGCCATTGCCCTCAAGGACTGGAACTTTCCCAGGGTGCGTCATAGTCGCTACTTGGTTTCTGAACCGGTTAAGGTATGAAGAAACCTAACCAAGCTCTGATACCACTTGTAGGACCGAAGACAGCGACTAGAGGGGGGTGAATAGGAACTATTGAAAAACTCGAATTCAAACACCCTGACTCAAAATCCACCCAACCTAGCTAGATACCGTCCACTGAACGGATACGTATCTAGCACAAAGCACGGAAGCACCTACGGTTAAGTCCAATGGGAAACGGAATCAACACGAGGGAAGGCCAAAACTTCAGAGACACCGGATCGACCGATGGGCTTACAATACAAGGCACCGGTCGATCCCAGGGGCACCGGACGATCCCTGAGGCACCGGTCGATCCCACCAGAAAGGTACCGAGGGAAAAACCTTCTCACCGGATCGATCGGTGGGTAGCACCGGTCGATCATACCAGAGAGGCGCAAGAGGAGAAAATGCACTCACCGGATCGATCGGTGGCCCTAGCAGAACAAAGCACCGGTCGATCAGTTAGCACCCACTGGAACAGCTCAAAAATGGTCGCACCGTATTAAACAGTGGCTGCACCGTATGAGTCTGGCTGCACCGGATGAGTCGGTGGGTAGCACCGGTCGATCCCGACAAAACGAAAAAAACACAGTTTTCAGCCCGTGTCCCTTTCACCAAAATGACCCGATCTACTTCTCCCGACCTCCAAATCACCCCAAATTTTGTGCGGAGCATCACAAATACCTATGGAACATATCCCCCATGAATTTGAAGCAAATCCATTGGGGGCAAATCCACGGATTTTGCCAGATCCAAAAGGGCAAAGGAAGGGGAAGAACAAGAGCCAAAGCTTCGATTCAAGGGCTGCTCGTGGATGGATTGATTTGGCACTTGGCCAACATATTTCCCACGTCCTAGCTAGCCTAGAACCAAGCAAGAACAAGGGCTAGCACTTGGCAAAACGAAATCCCAATGACAGCCAAGTATTTTGCCCAAAAACAAGAGAGGGGGAAGGAAGAAAACGAAATTACTCAAGCACAAGCCATGAACCTTGGTCTCTATTGATTAGAAACAAGATTACAACGAAGGATTCACAGCCTACCTCCCTTCATCCTTCCCTCTTACAGTGTTGAGCCCAGATCTGGACTTCAACTGGCAGTTACGTACACTGGCTGTGTTCTCTCTTCTCAGATCTAAACCTAGCCAAGTGGGAGAGCTCACAACTAGCCAAAGAGTCTCAATGATGGCTGCCCCCTTGGTCTCCTTATATAGACTAGACTAGACGACTTAAAGACGAAAATGCCCTTGGGCTGAAATAAGAGGCTAAAATGCTCGGAAGGGGCTAAACCGGAAAGATACATGAGTGATCACCATCCAATGGCTCCGGTGCACTTCATGGCTTGCTTAGCTTCTACGCATCCCTCCCGGTAGCGCCACGTAGTCATAGCCAGATCTGGATTCCAACTCCGCCCACGGTTTTGATGTCAGAAACCGGGAAACTTTATTCCTTCGCCTTCATGGGCCTGGCTTGGCCCAATCTTCTCTAACTTGGTGAGTTTGAGGCCCAACTCACCGAACCCTTTCGAATCCAGTTTGGGTGGCGGTTTTGAGCCGAAGCCGCGAAAGCCTCCTCTCGCCCTCCTCTGCGCCACGTGTCTAGGTTGGAGCACCACGGTCACGCCCGGCATCTCCAGTCCATCGAAGTCGCCTCTCGGTCCATCGGAGGGCTTACACAGCCGTCGATCTCCACCCCTCCGTGTACTGAACTCACGGGCCAGCCGACGTCGAGCCTTGCCTTCAATCCATCGAAGGTCTTGTGCCCATGTCCATCTGGGTCTTCTGCATCTTCAACCTCCAGTCCATCGGAGGGCCTCCTGTCCATCGAAGGGCTTGAGCTCTATTGACAATCACTCATCACCAGGAGCAATGGAGCCGGTCCATTGGCTCTCAGTGCGATCGAGCAGCAGGTGACTTCATTTGGCGATGCCGTGGCTGCCAAGTTCAAGCCGCAATACTTCCACCAAGCAGAGTTTTAAGCTTGTGTTAGTGCGCACCAGATCGTAATGTAGTTGTAATGCAGACTTTAAATCACCGAACTTTCTTCACTCGGTCGGTCTGCCGTGTTTTCAAAAGAACTTGTCATTCCTTGCCTTGTTGCTGGCCTCGCCAATCGTAGATTCGAGCATAGATCATGACCGCATAACATGGCAAGGCACAATAGTCGTGCAGTCTTATACTGCATCTCTGGCAGGTCGTCATGCTGCCTTTGGGGCGGGCACGTTGTCCGAGCCAGTCAGGCGAGTCTTCGCGCGAGAGAGAGTGAACCCCACCGGCGTGCCCCTTGCACCGCGTGCCTTGAGCTGCCATGGGTGGGCTCGTTCCATGTGGTGGTTTGGTGTTGACATGGGGTGTTTTTGCATAACCGTGTGGATGAAAGGGGTGTTTTGGCACTTATCTTTTTGTCACAGATGGACCGTGCGTCACCCTGGGCGGATCCGCTTCTGTCGTTTCGTTGTGCTGTGCCGCAGTGGCTCCTCGGGCCCCGAAGGGTTAAGGTGTGAGTGGTAGTGGAGTTGTTAGAGGCTTGATGTAGGTGCGTGGCACGAGGCCACAGTGCAGGTGACAGTTGTCAGGGACGTGTCGTGGGTGTACAGCGTGAGGAGACATTGCAGGCGTTGCCTGTTAGGGACGCGTCGTGGTTGTGGAGGGACTCGAGGTGACTAGTCAGGTCAAGGCGAGGTTGTTTGAGACTCACCGGCGAGAGTATGAGAACTTCTCCCAGCAGTCGAGTCAGGGCATAGACGACTTGTTCAGTCGTTTCAGTCGATTGTGAACAGGATCCGTACGAATGCGTCAAATAGGGTGCTTCCCTACTCTAACCATGAGCGAGCCATAAAACTCCTCTATGCCTTGGATCAGAAAGTATGAGAAATCAAGGTAGCGTCCATCATTGAGTCTTTAGGATATGATATGCATACCACGGACAAGCTTTTCAGCAAGCTGAAAGCTACGGAGCTTGACATTCAGGCGCGAGCCAGAATGAATGGAACAACTCTTAAGTCTTTGGCTCTGATGTTTGGCCCCAATGAAGAGACTGTGAACGCTAATCCTTCTGTTGGCTATGCTTTGTCTTTGGTTTTAGCAACGGAGGAAGTGCTGAACTCACTGAACGACGACAACGTATGCCTCCTCATGAACATGTTCTATCGACCCTCTCTCTTGCTCTTGTTCGTGGAGACCCCCTTTGGTTCCCTTTGGTTCCCTTTGGTGATTTCTTCATTTTTGGGCAAAACTCTTGGAATCTTTGGCTGTCGAGTCTTGTTATGATGTGGTTGAACCTATTCCCTTCATGATATGAAGCAGCAAACCACAAGCAAGGTCTAAACTTAGTTTTGCCAAATTTCGTTCAAACCCTAGGTTGAAAGGGAATTCTTTCGATTCTTGGTGTAGCCTGGATCTTTTCATATGGATCCTATGAGAATACCTTCACCAAGTTGAGATAAAGCTCTAGGCAAGATATTGCGAAGTCTGGAAGTGATTTAGATCAATTTAAGTCAAAATTCCAAAATCTGCCCGAGGTTGTTCAGGGTCACCGGCTTGTCCTATAGCACTCACCAGCTAATCTGGTATTTTCACTTGTTCCAACTGAGCTGATTTTTTAGTATGTTGTTCCCCATGTTTTTGTGAGCCTATGGTTAAAATTTCATAATTTTTGAAGTTTATTTGACTAGGTTTTGATAATTTTCTTTGTGACCCAGTCTGTCAGAAATTTGCCTATCGGCCAGGTCGATGATACCGGCTTGTCCTGTATTTTTACAGCTCTAACTGAGCTGAAAATTGGTGGAGTTGTTCCCTAGGTTATTGTGAGTCTCTGGTTAAATTTTCGCAATTTTTGTAGTTCGTTTGAGTAGGTTTTGGCAATTCTTTTTGCACCCCAGCCTGTCTGAAAATTGCTTATCAACCTGTCCGGTGCTGGTCATCGGCTTGTCCAGTGTTACCGTCTTGTCCGGTAGTTCATACCGGCCTGTCCGACATCACAGTCATGTCCGGTATAAGGTGTCAGCTTGTCTGATATTTTTTGCAGGGGCTAGGCAATCACGTTTTGCGTCATTTCATTGACATTTTGAGCGAGATCTTCTGTGAGGGTTGTTTTCCGTGTTTGTTGGTGCGTAGATGAGCAGTACCCGGCACCAAGCTCGAAGAGAGGGTTCTAGGGATCAAATTTTGAGAATTGACCCCCCTCTAGGTCATCTTTCGGTCCTTCAGCTGTGTAGCGTGAGAGCGCGATGCAGTGCTGACACTGGGCGTACTGGGTGCCAGGCTTGACTTGTCTTTTCAAGATCCTTCTTCCTAGGCCATTCTGTCCTGTCACTGGGGAGGGGGCTCCCTTTGACCCGGGTATTGTTCGGGATGCCATAGTCGCCCAGTCCCAAGGCTGGACTTCGTTGGTGGTGCATTGTTCCGGATTACCGTGCCAGGAAGGACGTAGCATGGATAAAAAAGACGTGTGCGGGCAAGTGCAGCCCCGCTGTGGCTAAGACCGCTAACCAGGAAAGGCGATTGGGACCTTAGCCGCAGGCAAGACGCGCGAGGCGAAATCTTATCCGGGCATGGACCCGTGTAGCGTTGGTGTCTCCTTGGCGGGTGCGGAACTAACGCCAGGAGTGTCCGTTGCGATGAGAATCGGCTTACGGTGGGCATGCCCATTGCGATGAGAATCGACTTACGGTGGGCAAAACTCCCTCGGTGGTGCACCGCTACGGTTAACCGGAGCTGTACAGTTCGTTGCTAGATAAAAAGACATGCTCGCACGCAGGGAGCGCTACGGGAGCGAAAGACGGAGCCGATTTGTCCCTTTATTAACCAGGCAGGGGTATAGAAATGACCCTGGGTTCATAAAGAGCTAAATGCGGCTCTGGGCAACGAGGTTTTGGAAAACCAACGCCAAGGAAAGGAATTGGAAAACGGGAAACGTACCGGGGTTGCCGAAATTGGCGTGCATGTACTGTATGCCAACTTGTTTCACAGATTCCTACTAATCCAGAAGGAGTCTTGAGGTGGGACCAGATCTGTTGGAAAGCTTATCGCGTCTGCTTTCCGTGAAGTGGTAGAACGTCCGAAACAAAGGTCGTTTGTGGCCGGGGCGCCCGCTTTAGTGCGGACTGGTCAGGGAGGTCGCGAAGCTGACGACCTGGTTGAGATGGCCGAGCAGAATTTATCTGATCTGACCGTGGACGTGACATCCTGCCCTTCTGAGTGATAGCCCTCAGGAAGAGTTTCCTGGTCGCTGAAGGAGTTCGACATGCTCGAACAGGCTTGATCTACTATCCGCACGGACGGCGCCAACTGTCGACGGTTGAGATATCGATCTCAAGTCAACTAAGGTTCTTGAAAAAGGGAGATAGAAGACCAGCAGAGCAAGGCGAATACCAATCAACGACGAACAGGGAGACACAGGGTTTTTATCCTTGTTCGGGCCTCTGAGGAGAGATAATAGCCCTACGTCCAGCCTTTCTTTATATCAAAGAGGATTACAAGAGGACGCTCGACGAGACGAACAAGTCTCGGCGAGATTATGCGTGTACAGAATGCAATACGCGATGATGCGCTAAGTATCGATCTTCTGGCCCCTCTAAACGCCGTAGAGGCCTGGTTTATATAGTGTTAAACAACCGACCTACCGAGGGATAATCGGGCCGGGCTAACTACGAGGTCGTAACGAACTCATATACATGCCAAATACATCTCGAGGTAGATAAGGTATACTCCAATTCTTGGGGATCACGACGTCTGCTCCAATCCGGGAAACCACGTCTGGGTCTTCTCGTAGCCGTGCAGAACTCTTGTTCGAGTCGGACTCAAACAGGAATCCTAGGCCAATACGCACCGTGCCAGCCAAGAAGCTGTTCGGCAGGATGCACATGGGCCTGATAGAACCTTCCAGGGGGCCAGAGTCCTAGTAGGCTGTTCGATTGGGCCGTCAGGAAGTGGGCCATGGCAATAGGCCGTGATTTTATCCCCGACAACGAGTCTTAATGAGATTCTCTCGTGCAAGGCCAATTAGAGTGCTCTATAAAAGGGAGAGGTGGGGCGTTCCGTGGGGGTGTCTCCCCACCATTAAACCCTAGACGCCGCTGCGCCCTCTTCACTAAACCAAGTAGTTTACTATGTTATCATACCATTGGTCGGTAGTCGAAACTGCAAGCAGGATGTCATCATGTAGTTAGTCATCTACAGGCAGGTTTGTGGTTTACTTGACTTGCAACTGGTAAAGGTGGTCAGCCACAGAGTAGAAGGATCCAACGGATGAGTCGGGGTTTCGCGTCTTTCATTATAACAAGGTATTTTACGGCCGCATGGTCCGTATGAACTATATATCACCTTCGTTCCTACCAAGTAATATCAGAACTTCTCTACCGCAAAGACTATAGCTATAAGTTCCTTCTCTGTAGTGGCATAATTGAGCTGTGGCCGGTTAAGGTTTTGCTAGCATACGCAATAGCATAATGCTTTCTGTCCTTACATTGGCCTAAGACAACTCCTACAGCAAAATCGCTCGCATCACACATGATCTCAAAGGGTATGTCGACAGGTAGTTAACTGGGGGTTATCGTCGGCAATGAATATATATGGGGCGATGCACAAGATCCAAACTCAATGGTAGCACAAGACTGGGAATCTTTTTTATACAGGTTCAGGCCATCGCGGTGGAGGTAATACCCTAGTCCTGTGCTCTGATATTATAATGGTTATCTAATGATCAATGTGGAGGGAGATGTCTCTCTTTGGATGGGTGTGGAGATGGAGATGATGATGATGTGTGATGCTGTAGATGTCGAACCAGGGGCTCCCTGCCCACCTTATATAGTGGGAGGCAGGGTTACAAGTTAGAGTCCTAGTCCGTTATGAGGTAGGATTCCTATCTCTATCCTCCAGCCAGATATGTAGTTATTCGGGATTACAAGTGTATCTTCCCTATTAATTAGGGATAGACTTCTGTCTTTATGTCTTTCGTTGCAGGGCAAGTCTTCTAGAGTCCGAGTGGTTCCCGTCATCATCAACCCGACTAGATCCATCCCCTATCGGGTGGTCTTTTAGGCCTGCCGTGTTGGTACCCGACGCCTATGTTATCCACAGTAGCCCCCGAGTGCTTCATAGTCGAGTTACTGCTTCTCTCTACCGCACCTTGGATGAGTCATGCTTCATACCGAGTGCTTGTAGATTGTTGATGCTTCTTCCCGACTGGCTTCTGCCTGCTATCTGCAAGGAGACTGTGATGGACTCATATAGATCCTTAGAGTTGTTAGTGATACCCAGCCCGGGATTTCCGGAGTTCTGGCGGTCAGCCCATTGTAAGGCGCATCACTTTGATTTTGATGAAGTGGTACCTGTACTCGTCTTGCGATGTACAGCTGGCGACCCAACCTTGGGCGTACCATTGGTTTTGGCTGCAGAGCCGAGCGGTACCTGTACCCGACCGGAGTGGGATACAGCTGATGGCCCAGTGGGCGTACTGTGGTTTTGGCTGAAGAGTAGAGTGGTACCTGTACCCGACCGGAGAGGGATACAGCTGATGGCCCCAGTGGGTGTACCATATTTTTAACCATCTAGTACTTGTACTCGTAGAGTAAAACGATTGGCCCAATATGGAGTATACCATCTGAATAAGGTTTGGCCCAATGATACCTATATCCGACTGGTGCGGCACACAACTAGTGTCCCAACATGGGGCATATCATTGTTGTCAGCCGGGTGGTACCTATACCCGACCAGAGTGTGATACAGCTAGTGGCCCCACCACAGGGCGTACCTTAAGGATAGAGTTTAGACGTATGGTATCCATACCCGAGTTGCGGTGTACAGCGTCGGCTCTAACTGAAGCGTACCATCGAAACTCAATCCCGACATCACTGGTATCTGATCCTGACATGCAGTAACCAACTAGTGACCCAACGAGATGGGTATTTTTTGTAGCTCTGCCGGTAGTCGACTCAACATGGGGTGTACCGAGGCTGATTTTGGCTTAGCCCGGCTGCGCTTGTAGCCACTAGTTGTGACGCGCAGCTGGAAGGCCGTAGTTAGCGCTTACGGTGTTTGGTGGCCTATGGCCAGAGGCGTAAGCATATAGTCGTACCAGAGTTGGCGTACACGTATAGCCTTACCGAAGTTTGCGTGAGCATGTAGCTGTGCCATAGACTGGAACGCTCGAGCTGTGGGCGTAGGCATGTAGCAATGCCAGGCGCTCGCTGAGCTACAGATTTGGACGGTCGAGGCACGGGAGTAAGCGTGTAGCTGTGCCAAGCGCTCATTGGGCCGTAGTTGTCGCTCATTGCGCTTGTCCTTCTTACTCATGTATGGAGTCGTAGAAGGTACTTGATGAAGAAAAAGCCATGAACCCTATAGCATGTACATGTAGAATTTAGGCAGATCTGGATGAAAAAACAATCACACAGATGTAAGGTCCGACTGCTTCATTTAGATAATTTTTATACTTTTGTTCCTTTTCCTTTTTGATATTAAATTCTTTCAAGTAATCTTCCTTTTATTATGCACTCTGCCCGACTAGTCTAGCCCCGGGCGTCGGAAATTGGCTCATGGCTTTTTTTCCACGCACGCGTATCTGAGTGACAAGAGTTCGTCGTTCGTAGGTCAGAGCTTCACTACTCAGAAAAACAACTCAGATTTATTTGCAATCATTAAGAGAAAGCAACAAAAGTGCACGTAGGTGCACCTATTAGGTGTAGCCCTCGACTTACTGCTTAGTTGGAGACCGACTAAGTAGCAAGTCAAGAAACAACTTAGATTTATATGAAAAATTATGGTAATGAGAACTTAGCTTTGATGTAGGCATAGGCGTGTAGCCGAGCCGTAGACTTGAGCGCTTGTGGTGCAAGCGTAGCCGTGTAGCCGTACCGGGCGCTCGTGGCGCGGCATACAGCCGAGCTGAAGATTTGGGCGCTCATGGCGCAGGCGTATGCGTGTAGCCGTGTATCTTGTCGCCGAGCAGTAGACTTGGAGCCGTAGGCGTGTAGCCGTAGCTGCTCTCGTGGCGCGCGATGGTGTACAGCCGAGCTGAAGACTTCGGCGCTTGTGGCGCGGGCATAGGTGTTTAGCCGAGTGGCTTGTCGCCAGCCATAGACTTGGAAGCGTAGGCGTGTAGCAGTACCCAGCGCTCATGGCGCGTGATGGCGTACAGCCGAGCTGAAGACTTGGCGCTCATATCGCAGGCGTAGGCTTGTAGCCGTACCAGGCGTACCGAGCGCTCGTGGCGCACGATGGCGTACAGCCGAGCAGGAGACCTGGGCGTGTGTGGCGGCAGGATAGCAGTGTCGCCGAGTAGCGTGTCGTCGAGCCGTAGACTTGGAGGCGTTGGCGTGTAGTCGAGTGGCGTATCGTCGAGCTATAGTCATGGATGCATAGCCTTGTAGCCGTACCGAGCGCTCGTGGCACGCGATGGCTTACAGCCACGTTGAATACTTGGGCGCTCGTAGCGCGGGTGTAGGCGTGTAGCCGAGGGGCTTGTCGTCAAGTCGTAGACTTGGAGGCGTGGGCCTGTAGCTGTACCGGACGCTCGTGGCGCACGATGGCGTATAGCCGAGCCATAGACTTGTTGCGCTCATGACGTAGGCGAAGGCATGTAGCTGAGTAGTGGAAGTAATCGTTCAAGTCTCGATCAACACCAAGCAGCACATGCCGTGGTCGGTGTCGAACAGCACATGCTCGCCGAGGTCTCGCTCGTGGTCGGCGAAGTCGGCCGTTGTCGTACATGATCTCCACGTGGTTGGTGTAGCTTGACGAAAGTCAATAAAGGACTCGCTGGACTTCAACGTCCTACAAGATGAGGCACGAGCAATCCTCATGTTGTGGTAGACACCGAGCTCGCCGAAATTCGCGACCTCTCTGCGCATTTAGCCTTCAAATAGGCGTCACGGTCGCATCCGAACTCAGATTTAGGCGTTCTAAGATTCATTGAAAAGATAACGAGATAAGCTTTCCAACGCATATTATACCGTCCCAAAAATCCTTCTAACCCAGCAGGAAATCACGATACAAATTCCGTCCAGATTATGAACGAGAACAGATCGCATCTTCCTCTGACGTTCACCTCGCGGTTGATGAAGCCGGCATCGCACGATCGACGCCATGGTCGTCGAGTCTGAGTGATTTGCTGCCGATGACGGTCACCACCCGACATTCGTTCTCCATTGGGACGTCACCGTATCAGAGTCGGGAATTAAGCACTAGCGCACTACTCGTCGGTAGGCGGCGGTGGCATTTCCCAACACGACCGGGCGTACTAGTGAAACGCTGTGGAATTTCCTCGCGGATCGGATCTAATCTGATTCCAAAAGAGCAAGCTTAGGCCTTCGGCGCTTTATGCGTTGGTAAGGGGCGGCGGTGCCCTTGAACCTAAAGTGAAGTCTAGACCGGTCGTTGCTGAAGTCTCCGTCAGATCGGATCTGGTCCGAGTCCAAGGGCATGATCTTGCCGAAGTTTGCCGGTGACGAAGTCGATGCTCCTAAAGCAAAAAGCCTTTCCGAGGATAAAGGTGATAATGACTCTGTGAATAATTGTGGTAGTCACGGCCACCACCCGAAAATCCTTGGTGTGGATCTCTCCATATCCAAGCTAGAAACCAATCCGTGTGTTAGTAGCAGCGTCGTTTTATAACCTGAACGGCAGTCCGAGCGAGCGATGTCGATTCCTTCCCCGGATTGGATCATGTAGAGTTCCATGATTAAGTTCTTGCCGTATCCGAGTTGGGAATTGAGCTGTGCGGCACACCACTCGGGTGTAGGTGCCGGCGGCGTTCCTCAAATCGAACAGGAGTTGAATTATAGTGATGACGAAGCTCTATTTAGATCAGATCTGGTCCGAATCCAAGAAAGCGACGTGGTCGTCGAATACATGTGGTTCGCTGCTGAAGGTATCCACCATCTTGATCTTGTTCTTATTTAAGTCCTCTTCGTATCCGAAACAAGAATTGAGCCGCCGGCACACCACTCGGGAGTAGGTGGCGGCGACGTTTCTCAACGAAGCAATATCGATGTACTCCTCAGTCTGGATCGGATCCAAGTCCGGAAGAAGTGTTAGTCGTCGATTGTTTGGATAAGCTTCTTACTGATCCTTGATGTCCTTGGAAGTGTATCACAGCCTATTTGCATGCCGCAGCCTCCGCAGATGGGTTTTACGTACTTGCTGAGATTCGTGACCTTCCCGCGTAGTCTTCCTTCAAACGGAAGCCTCGGACACACCCAGATTCTGTTTTGACCATTCTTGGGCTTCACAAAAAGCTAACGAAATTATCTTTCCAACGCATCCAGTCTCATCCCAAAATTTTTCTGGATCAATGGGAATTGGAGAAACAAGATCGCGTCCAGAATATGTCTTCGAGCCATCACCGAATCCGAGTCGGGAATTGAGCCCTTGGCGTACTACTCATGAGTAGATGGCCGTGGCGTTCCCCAATCCGAGTGGGAGGTGTTGGTGTAGTTCCCCCTAGATGGGATCTAATCTGAATCCGAGAGGTGGAGTTCGTTGAAGTCGTTGATGACGTAGTCGGCTACCGAAGAGGTGAGCCTGGCTGGGGGCGGAGACGACGGCGACTCTGGTGATCGATGCCATTGAGCTTGATGAGATTGATCTTGACGCTGCCCACCTGGCGCGCCAACTGTTGATGGGTAGCTAACCCGGGGTTTATCATCGGCTTTGAATATATATGGGGCGATGCAAAAGATTCAAACTTGATGGTAGCACAAGACAGGGAGTCTTTTTTATACAGGTTCAGGCCCTCACGGTGGAGGTAATACCCTAGTCCTGTGCTCTGGGATTATGATGGTGATCTGATGATCAATGTGGAGGGAGATGTCTCTCTATGGATGGGTGTGCAGATGGAGATGATGATGATGATGATGATGATGATGTGTGATGCTGAAGAAACGTAAGGCCGAGAGGGGGGTGAATCGGACTATTTAAATTTTTACTTTTGTTGCACTTAGTCACTTAGGCAAGTTAAGGCACACAGCTAGCGCGTGGATTCTTACACAAGTATAGTAGACGGAAGCAATCAGAGCACAAGTGTAGAAGGCACGAAGGCACTCGCAGGTAGTGGATATCAACATGCGGTAAGTAAATGAGACAGAGGCGCAAACCGATGTTTTTACCGTGTTCGGTGCAAGCACCTACTCACGTTGAGGAAGCTTCCGGTCAAGGAAGCCGGGACTATCGTCCCTAGCCCTCAATCCACTCGGTGGTAGCTCTTCACCAATACATGGTAAGCGAGCTCCATACCTTTACACGAATCGGCAGCCTCCACACGCGAAGGATCCAAAAACACCGACTTCACAAGCGAAGCTGACCTCGAGCACACCAAGGATTTAGCACATCTCCGATGCAATGGAGAAGAGCACCTTGGGAAGCAAGGTAGCCGCCGACGCGATGGCGGGCTTTGCACACCCCGACGGACGGAGAGGAAGCACCATGGGAAGCATGGTTACCTTCACGGAGAAGGGTTTGCTTGTGGTATGCTTGATGGAGCTTGGTGATGACGACGTCTTCTGGTGGCAAGAATCCCAAGAGTACAAGACCGGAGACACCACAACTCACTCAACCCTCATCCCACCATGGAGGATGGCAAGGCAACCATGGGAGAGGGCACAAACCTTGGGGGTGACGAGGAGGAGACTAGGGGATGCTCTCTTCTTCTTACTCACTCCTTCTCCCTCACTCTCTCTCACTCAATCTCTCAAGCACATGGAACCCTAGGTGGAGATGGGAACCATGGGAGGAGCTCTCTTGGTGGCTAGGGTTGTAAATGAGCCTCTCACCCCTCTCCCACGACCAGGAATCCCCGTATATATACTCCCCACTTCGAAACCCTAGGAAATAGATCTCAGATCCAAACTCAAGCCCTAGACCAGACAACCCCCTGACAACTCCCGGACAGTCCGGACGAAGACAAGTGCTCACTGTAGAAAATACAATTCAAGACAAAGGGGACACAATAGGGTCTGGACAGTCCGGACTCCCGGGCCGGACAGTCCGGCCGAAGGCATGCGCTTCCTGAAAATTGAAATTGCAAGCTGGGGACAAAAACACTTGTGCCGGACAGTCCGGCCTACAGGTCCGGACAGTCCGGCCGAAGGCATAATTTCGTCAGCGTCCTTAGGTCCCCAGGCTGCTGAAAGCTTCCCGAATTTATATGATTTTTTCTGTTGCTCAAATGAAAAACTTGTCAACATGAAAAAGATGCGCCTTGACATTCTCTACAACTTTCATTTTTTGATATTTTTAATCCGAGCACATGAAGGCTCTCAAAAATACGAAATACTATAAATTTGCCACGGAGGCCGAGCTGGGCCACTTGGGTCGGGCTGTTTGGGCCCAGTGGCCCCAGCTCGGCTAGCAGCCCACAAATCCTCTATTTCTATAGCATTGCCCGAATAAAGATATTTGTGAAGACTTAGAAATATTTGGCGCCAAACTTAAGCTCAACGGGCGGGAAGGTTCGTAGGCTTAGGCGGGAAGTTTCGCGCCCACAAATATTTCGGTTTTTGGATGGCTTAGTTGCTACGAAACCTCGGACAAGTGGCTACCCCTTGGAATCCCCTGGACCTATCCCAAACTCTCTCGAAGACGAATGAGGACAAGAGACCGGAGATGTGCTCTGTGGGACCCTGCAGCCAGAGATTCGACAATCGACAGGCATAATGGCCTTAGGCTACACACACGCAATAAATCAAAGGAACTAGGAAACAAATATCCTTAATCTTGGCGTGATCTAGCTCTACAGCCTAGTTGCCATCAATTGCCAAAACCAAATAAGCCCTTTGGGAGCTTGCTCTTACAATCTCCCCCTTTTTGGTAATTGATGACAACACCTGCAAATCTTCCTGCATAGTCATCTCAACAAGCAAATATGTGTCTGTTGCAGTGGATTAGTTCCAACCAAGCGCATATGAATATGAATGAAATAGCATGACTTCACTTGAGATAGCAACAAGGCATAAGAATTGAAGTGCAGGGCAATACCAACCTAAGACCTAGCTCCCCCTAGATCAATGCATAGCAAGCAAGCGAGATACCAAAATTGAGAGGGAACACATCAAGTGTATGAACAATTCAATTCAAACCAAGTTCTCTCGTTTCACCCCTCATATGCACAATTCGCTCCCCCAACCATCTCTCACTTGGCAAAGATCAAGATTTGCAATTCTTTCTCCCCCTTGGCATCAAATCAACAACAAAGGGCATAGAGGCAAGCAAGGTTCATGACTATTTGAGCAATATGCATAGCAAAAGAAATGGTTTCATGAGTTTTAGGAGTTATACAAAATCAGATGGCACAGATGATCCACCACATTTCTTTTTCAATCTACTCTAGGTCAACATGTCACATAGAGCAATATACGCTGATTTGTCATGAAGTTCTAGTAATTAAGGACTTAGAGCATGATTTGGGTGAACCAAAGCCATTAGTGCCTAAATGTGCTCAAGCCAACAATAGAAATCACATTGCATGCAATTGCTAAGGAAGCACATCTCAAGCTCAAGTTTTCTCAAATTTGCCATGTCTCAAACCTTTGGCGATGTTGCCCAGCATTACACTGAAGGATTCAACATTTTGGTTATCCAAAGCTCCCCCAAGTTCATGCCTAGTGCAATGGCAAGCCATCTCGTTGGGAAGACATTGGTGAGACATGTGTGACCCTTTTTGGTTGACCTTATTGGACATTTTGCATATTTTTCAGGTTTTGCTTAACACTTCAAATGTTGCTCTTATCTAGTCATGACAAGAGAATATTAACAAGTTGATGGCATGCCTAAAGATAGATATACAAGGTCATTCACATGAAGTTTGAGCAGCACAGAGTCAATAAAGGCTTTGAGTTTGCCTAGCACATGCTCGGGACGTCACCGTATCAGAGTCGGGAATTAAGCACTAGCGCACTACTCGTCGGTAGGCGGCGGTGGCATTTCCCAACACGACCGGGCGTACTAGTGAAACGCTGTGGAATTTCCTCGCGGATCGGATCTAATCCGATTCCAAAAGAGCAAGCTTAGGCCTTTGGCGCCTTATGCGTTGGTAAGTGGCGGCGGTGTGCTTGAACCTAAAGTGAAGTCTAGGCCGGTCGTTGTTGAAGTCTCCGTCAGATCGGATCTGGTCCGAGTCCAAGGGCATGATCTTGCCGAAGTTTGCCGGTGACGAAGTCGATGCTCCTAAAGCAAAAAGCCTTTCCGAGGATGAAGGTGATAATGACTCTGTGAATAATTGTGGTAGTCACGGCCACCACCCGAGAATCCTTGGTGTGGATCTCTCCGTATCCAAGCTAGAAACCAATCCGTGCGTTAGTAGCAGCGTCGTTCTATAACCTGAACGGCAGTCCGAGCGAGCGATGTCGATTCCTTCCCCGGATTGGATCATGTAGAGTTCCATGATTATGTTCTTGCCGTATCCGAGTTGGGAATTGAGCTGTGCGGCACACCACTCGGGTGTAGGTGCCGGCGGCGTTCCTCAAATCGAACAGGAGTTGAATTATAGTGATGACGAAGCTCTATTTAGATCAGATCTGGTCCGAATCCAAGAAAGCGACGTGGTCGTCGAATACATGTGGTTCGCTGCTGAAGGTATCCACCATCTTGATCTTGTTCTTATTTAAGTCCTCTTCGTATCCGAAACAAGAATTGAGCCGCCGGCACACCACTCGGGAGTAGGTGGCGGCGACGTTTCTCAACGAAGCAATATCGATGTACTCCTCAGTCTGGATCGGATCCAAGTCCGGAAGAAGTGTTAGTCGTCGATTGTTTGGATAAGCTTCTTACTGATCCTTGATGTCCTTGGAAGTGTATCACAGCCTATTTGCATGCCGCAGCCTCCGCAGATGGGTTTTACGTACTTGCTGAGATTCGTGACCTTCCCGCGTAGTCTTCCTTCAAACGGAAGCCTCGGACACACCCAGATTCTGTTTTGACCATTCTTAGGCTTCACGAAAAGCTAACGAAATTATCTTTCCAACGCATCCAGTCTCATCCCAAAATTTTTACTTTTGTTGCACTTAGTCACTTAGGCAAGTTAAGGCACACAGGTAGCGCGTGGATTCCTACACAAGTCTAGTAGGCGGAAACAATCAGAGCACAAGTGTTGAAGGCACGAAGGCACTCGCAGGCAGTGGATATCAAGATGCGGTAAGTAAATGAGACAGAGAGGCGCAAACCGATGTTTTTACCGTGTTCGGTGCAAGCACCTACTCACGTTGAGAAAGCTTCCGGTCAAGGAAGCCGGGACTATCATCCCTAGCCCTCAATCCACTTGGTGGTAGCTCTTCACCAACACATGGTAGGCGAACTGCATCCCACCATGGAGGATGGCAAGGCAACCATGGGAGAGGGCACAAACCTTGGGGGTGACGAGGAGACTAGGGGATGCACTCTTCTTCTTCCTCACTCCTTCTCCCTCACTCTCTCTCACTCAATCTCTCAAGCACATGGAACCCTAGGTGGAGATGGGAACCATGGGAGGAGCTCTCTTGGTGGCTAGGGTTGCAAATTAGCCTCTCACCCCTATCCCACGACCAGAAATCCCCTCATATATCTCCCCACGTCGAAACCCTAGGAAATAGATCTCAGATCCAAACTCAAGCCCTAGACTGGACAACCCCCGGACAACTCCCCGACAGTCCATACGAAGACAAGTGCTTCCTGTAGAAAATACAATTCAAGACAGAGGGGACACAACAGGGTCCGGATAGTCTGGACTCCAAGGCCGTACAGTCCCGCCAAAGACATGCGCTTCCTGGAAATTGAAATTGCAAGCTGGGGGAAAAAACACTTGGGCCGGGCAGTCCGACCTATGGGGCCGGACAATCCGGCTGAAGGCATAATTTCGTCAGCGTCCCCAGGTCCCCAAGCTACTGAAAGCTTCCTGAATTTATATGATTTGTCTGTTGCTCAAATGAAAAACTTGTCAACATGAAAAAGATGCGCCTTGAAATTCGAGCACGGGAAGCTCTCAAAAATGCAAAATACTATAGATCTGCCACGGAGGCCGAGCGGGGCCACTTGGGGCGGACTGTCCGGGCCCAGTGGCCCCAGCTCGGCCAACAGCCCACAAAATCCTCTATTTCTGTAGCTTTTCCCGAATAAAGATATTTTTGAAGACTTAGAAATATTTGGCGCCAAACTTAAGCTCAACGGGCGGGAAGGTTCGTAGGCTTAGGCGGGAAGTTTCGTGCCCACAGAGGATTTCGGTTTTTGGATGGCTTAGTTGCTACGAAACCTCGGACAAGTGGCTACCCCTTGGAATCCCCTGGACCTATCCCAAACTCTCTCGAAGACGAATGAGGACAAGAGACCGGAGATGTGCTCTGTGGGACCCTGCAGCCAGAGATTCGACAATCGGCAGGCATAATGGCCTTAGGCTACACACACGCAAGAAATCAAAGGAACTAGGAAACAAATATCCTTAATCTTGGCGTGATCTAGCTCTACAGCCCAGTTGCCATCAATTACCAAAACCAAATAAGCCCCTCGGGAGCTTGCTCTTACAGATGCTGTAGATGCCGAACCAGGGGCTCTCTGCCCACCTTATATAGTGTGGGGCAGGGTTACAAGGAAGAGACCTGGTCGGTTATGAGGTAGGATTCCTCTCTCTATCCTCTAGCTAGATATGTAGTTATCCGGGATTGCAAGTGTATCTTCCCAATTAATTAGGGATAGACTTCTATCTTTATGTGTTTCCTTGCAGGGCAAGTCTTCTAGACTCCGAGTGGTTCCCGTCGTCATCGACCCGACTAGATTCGTCCCCTGTCGGGTGATCTTTTAGGCCCGCCTTGTGGGTACCCGGGGGCCGGGGTCTATGTTATCCGCAGGGTACCTTCCAATCAGGCGGTTGAATTACGGGCATGAAAACTAGAGCTTGCTTCTAGGTTTTGAAAGTGATGAGGCAATGTTCGTCAAAGACGAAAGGGCCTTCTTTCGCCAGCAAGTTAGTCAAGGGACGAGCGACTTGAGAAAAGTTTTTTATAAATCTTCTATCTACTTCGATCAGTCATTCTGAAATGAGATGGCATAGGACAATTTCTTCTCTCACAATGAAGTGACATTTTTCCCAGTTTAAAACTAAGTCCACCTCTCGGCATCTTTTTAGGACCCTCACTAAGTTCTCCAAACAGTCGTGAAATGAGGTCCCATAGACAGAGAAGTTGTCCATTAAAACTTTCATGATCTTTCTGGTCATGTCAGAAAAGATAGCATCATGCACCTTTGAAAGGATGCAGGGGCATTGCAATGCCCAACGACATACGTTGATAGGCGAAGGTGCCATAAGGGCATGTGAAGGTGGTCTCATTTTCTTCATTAGGATGAATGGGAATTTGATGATAACCATAGAAGCTATTAGGATAGCAAAAGAATCAGCGGTTGGCCAAACGTTCTAGCATCTCGTCAATGAAAAGCAGGGGAAAATGGTCCTTCCTAGTGGATTTGTTAAGCTTAAGATAGTCCACGCACATCCGCCATCCAGTGATAGTGCGTTACGGGATGAGTTCGTTCCTCTCATTTTTCACTACTGTCATGCCTCCTTTCTTTAGAACAACATGAACAGGGCTAACCCACTCGCTATCAGATACCGGGTAAATTATCCCGGAGTGAAATAGTTTTAAAACTTCCTTCTTTACCATTTCTCTCATTGCATTATTCAGCCTACGCTGGTGCTCCCGCATGGGTTTATGGTCCATTTCCATTGGGATGCGATGAGTGCACAGACTCAGGCTTAAGGGTGTAAGGGTTGTTCAAATTTGAGAAGATGGCTATAAGGTTTTTCACCTTCTCCCAAACCATAGTTATGAGGCCCAGCGGGAACTCAAATCTACGTGTATGGATAGGATGGGATGATGGTGGGGGCTCTAAATACTTGTCGTTAAGAGCCAAAAACTTATAGATAAACGTATCGTCCATATGGAGGTACGCGAACAAGCAAGGTTCGAAACTGGAACAGATACCGTTCCCCAGCAACGGCGCTTGAAAGCTTGTTGCCGATTCTTATGCCTATTAGAATTAATCTGCAAGTGCACTAATATTGCAGTAACTTTCACCCTGGAGTATTCCAAATGTATCGATTTCCTCCGACGAACGAGAAGAGTCTAGATTCTAATCTTGACTTGGCCGGATGGGTATGGTGTAATGATGAAAGTGGGATAAGATATTTCGGGTTGAGAGGTTGTACTAAAGGTACACACTAGACAAGAGGGCAAGGTTAATCCATAGACAAATTCTACTCTGTATCGGAGCTCGGCCGATTCACTACCACCTGATATCAATTAAGAACACCGGATGGTACGATCACCCCCGATTGGGCTCGACTAAGCTTAGACTAACGGGGTATATTCCACAAACTACTGCACGGATAGCAGAGCTGTCAACACCTACTACCTACCGCTCAATCGTTCAAACAGGTGTCTACCGGGTACTAACTAGTCTAGATACCACGTCTATACCTAACAGTACTACGCATCAAGTACGTCACTCAATACGCACTCGCGCTAAACCTGGCACTAATATCTATTCTGACACCCAAGTGTTGACACACAAATTTGGCAGGAAAATCAGATATTGAGAAGTAGTTAATTTCATCGGAATTATTGGGCTGTATTAGAAATTGGGCTTCATTATCAGAAGAAAGAAGTGTTTACGAAATAATGCCGATAATGTGAAAACTCTGGAAGAATTACGGAGATTCGATCTGAAGACGTCTTCAACGGTTTAGTTACGAGAAATTAGGTCGTATCGGTATCGGTTTTGTAATAGTATAAATAGGCTCCTAGGTTTCGTGAAAACGATATACGACATACACAAACACAACTACTCTTTTTGAATCCGATCGACTTCGTCGAAAGGCTTCAACTCGCAGGTAGAGCTATCTCGATGGAATAATCGATTCTCTTCTTGTAACACGTATGCACGGCTGTATCGTCTTGATCTCATGTATACAAAGCATGTTAGACTATCTCGGTTTACCGATCTTTAATATGTTCTCGCATATTACACTGTCTCGTTCAATCGATCTGTAATATGTGTTTATCCTGCATTGCCGATTGTCAATTATCTTATGCGCTTTTCCTGAATCCGATATATGCAACTGTCTCGTTTTATCGATCTTTCTTATGCTTGTTTTTGGATCTAGCATGTTTGATTGTTTACCGATTAGCATTGTATTTATATATATTAGTTCTATACTATTAAATCGGTTTATAAGACTTTATCTAGATTTAGATTCGAATACTGTCTTGGCTTTGACCAATCTGCTCAATCTACATAAAATGAATGAAGTAGTCTTACTGAATACTTTCGGTAAACAGGAAAGGATACAAGAGCATTACCCAAATTCCCGAAAACACTTCAGGAATTCCAAGGCTTCAGCTCGACTCGACTCTAACTCCCAACTAATATACTCTAACTAAAGAGCAACTCTAAATGAAGTGGATGAAGTGAAGTGTGGTGGTGTGTGGTGAAAGTGAGGTGAGGGGGTCCTTTTATAGTGTTCCCGAGCCAATGGGAGGGTGCCACGGCATGGGACAAGTGTCACACAGCCCTCGTCCAAAGGAGAATCCAAGGCGAGCCCGGGGGTGGGTCGGCCGGCCTAGGTGGGTCCGCCGGCCCACTCTTTTCATCATCTGGCCGCCAATTTTGCCTAGGATGCTTCATCAATGGTGTAGATCATCTCCCCAAGTCGGTTTGGCAGTTGGAGACCGGTAGCATTGGGTTCCTTTGGAATCCTATGCTTAACTTGAGGATTACTCCACTTTCTGGATGAAACCGACTGAAATCAATGGTTTGGATGTACTCTAGGATCTCTTGTAGAAGTCCCGGTGCAATCCTGGCCTGACTGGGTGAAGGAGCTGGGTCGGCCGGCCTAGGGTGGGTCGGCCGACCCACTCTTTTGCCCGGCTCGGTCCCATTTTCGCTTAGTAGGTTCCTGCATGCAAAATACTACCACAACTTGTGGAACTTTATTAGAATAATTAAAATATTAGTATAAACCATGATTTTCCCTCGAAAAGCCGGAATTCCGGAATATGTTGACGTATGAAATTGGTGTTTATTTAACGTCAACAAGGACTTATGGCTAATACTATCTATTAAAAAACCAAAAGGTATGAAAAGATTCATGTTTAAATGCCTATTTACATTTAATCACTCTATCAGGCATTAAGCCGATAGAATTTGCAATCGGATTCTCTAAAGCTGATTCGCGAAACCTGATCTGGCTGTTTCTTAAAGCCGATTAGGGCCAAGTCACTGACAGTTTGTTCCTTATCAATTTACAGGTCAAATTGACTGGCACGCATGGTTCTTGGTTGCGACGCAAGCCCAGACTTGACGCTTCCGCACGTGTGTTAGCGAAGATCTCACTTTTCGTGTCAACACCAAGCACAGAGATTTAGCTCTCAAGATCTAGCACGAGCCTAATACCAACATATAATCAATGTATAAGAAATAAACTTGTTTTATAAATAATGGATGAAACTAAGAGTTACTGATAGAATATGAAGCATAACTCACACCAGAGTTCAGCTCCGGAGCTCTAATTTAGGGTTGCCGACACGCCTAAGCACTAACTCTCCTCTCTCACCTACTCTACTTAATATTCAGGGCAGCGTAAGGCTGCTTTCTATTCTTTCCACACTTCTTCGTGAGGAGCAAATGAAGAGATAGGGCGCTATTTATTGTGCACCGCAGCGAGTGAAGGGTTGCCACGTGTAGGGACAAGTGTCCTCTTCTACCCATCCGAAGGTGAATCCAAAGTGGATCCAAAGGAGGTCGGCAGTCCCAAGTTGATCGACCGAGCAAGCTTCGGTCGATCCTGGCCTTCGGTTTCACATGGGATCCCTCTTTAACGGTGTAGATCATCCCCTTGAGGTGGTTTTGGCAGTTGAGGACGGTAAAACTGACTTTCTTGTGAGCCAAGTGACTCAAATGTGAAGGAACTGTAGCCATTCGATCAAACCGACGTGCATGTGCAGTAGGGATAGCCTCCTTTTATGCTTCTAGGACCCCTAGAGAAAGAACAGTCACGGCATGGACCAGGTGCCGGTTGACCAGCCCTATCCTAGTCGGCCGACCGAGGTTTTTCTCCAATTTGGGTCCAATTTGCTCAATAGGTCTCTTGAGACACAAACTTATCAAAACTTACGAAACTTTGTTAAACTACACATTTTTAGTCATTGTTCTTTCATTTGAGAGTTATGTTGATGGTCGGAAGTGTACGAATAGTTATATAAATTGACCGTTAGCAACTGGATTCTTAAGACAGCAGAAGAAAGCATCAAGAAAAGCAATAATCATGTGATAATGATCAAAAAGGATGATAGAAAGAAAAGAAAGCGTTGGGCAAAAGGCAAGGGTAAGGATGTGATCTCAAACCCGAAACATAAGCATGATGGTAAGACCAATGGTGGCTTGACACGCCGTGGTCGGCGTTGAACAACACATGCTCGCTAAGGTATCGCCCGTGGACGGCGAAGTCGGTCGTAGTCGTAGAAGAGCTCCACGTGTTTGGTGTAGCTTGATGAAAGTCGATGAAAGGCCTCGCTGGTCTTCAACACCCCGTGAGATGTGGCGTGACCAAACCTCGCCGTGAGATGTAGGCCGGCACCGATGAGCTTTCATGAGCTCGCCGAAATTAGACCTCTTTGCGTAGTCTGTCTTCAAACAGGCGCCACGGTCGCATCCGAACTCGGATTTAGGCTTTCTTGGATTTGTTGGAAATATAACGAGATAAGATTTCCAATGCATCTTATATGACCCCGAAAATTTTTCTTAGTCAACGGGAAATAGTGATACATGTTCCATCCAGATTGTAAACGAGAACAGATAACATCTTCTTCCCACATTCGTCTCGGGGTTGATGAAGCCGACGTCGCACGATGGACGCCATGATCGTTGAGTCAGAGTGATTTGCTGCAGATGATGTTCACCGTCCGAGATTCGTTCTCCATCGGGTCCTCGCCGTATCCGAGTCGGGAATTGAGCCCCCGATGCACTACTTACCGGTAGGCGGCGGTGGCGTTCTCCAACACAACCGGGAGACCGAGTGAAGTGCTGTGGAATTCCCTCTCGGATCGGATCTTGTCCGAGTCCGAAAGAGTGGATCTTCATGTGTTGGTGAAGTCTCTCCCAGATTGGATCTAATTCGAGTCCAAAAGAGCAAGCTAAGGCCTCCGGCGCATTACGCGTTAGTATGCGGCAGCGGCGTCCTTGAACTTGAAGAGAAGTCTGTGCAGGTCGTTGTTGAAGTCTCCGTCATATCGGATCTGGTTCAAGTCCAAGGGCATGATCTAGCCGATGTTTGCCGATGACGAAGTCGATGCTCCCGAAGCGAAAAGCTTTCCCGTGGATGAAGGCGATGATAAATCTGTTAATCGTTTTGGTAGTCGCGGCCACCACTCGAGAATCTTCGGTCAGAGTCTCTCTATATCCAAGTCGGGAACCAATCCGTGCGTAAATAGCAGCGGTGTTGCATAACCTGAACGGAAGCCCGAGCAAAGCGATGTTGATTCCTTTTCCAGATTGGATCATGTTCGAACCCGTGAAAGTGTTGTATAGCTCCTTGATTATGTTTTCGCCTGTCTTGTCTGTCTTGTCTTGTTTGTCTTGTCTTGTCTAGTCTTGTCTTGTCTAGTCTTGTCTCTTGTCTTGTCTAGTCTTGTCTGTCTTGTCTTGTCTTGTCTAATCTAGTCTTGTCTTGTCTTATCTTGTCTTGTCTATCTTGTCTTGTCTTGTCTTGTCTTGTCTGTCTTGTCTTGTCGGTCTTGTCTTGTCTAGTCTTGTCTTGTCTAGTCTTGTCTCTTGTCTTGTCTTGTCTTGTCTGTCTTGTCTTGTCTAGTCTATCTTGTCTTGTCTAGTCTTGTCGTGATCTTGTCTTGTCTTGTCGTGATCTTGTCTTAAAAAAACCCAGTTGCCATCAATTACCAAAATCACTCAGCCCATTGGAGCTTGAGCTTACAAGACTCAAATGAGACCATTCCAAGTCTTGTACATCCAAGTGCAAGAATATACACTCCACATCCACAAACACTTCACTCCAATGATTGAAATTCAGCTTGGCAAAGTATTCACTTAGATCTACCTTTTGACTTTACAAAATACATAAGCTAAGTATGCAATGCTTCCCACTACCTAAAGCTCCACAAAGGCCTTAGTGTAGGAAAAGAAGGCTTAAATGGTCATGCTGAGGAACCAAACACTTTGAGTGACCGAGAGTCGCCATCTGGGGACTTGAGCTTTATTTGAAAAACTTTGAAAACATCCAAGGCAAGGTCTTGAAAAGTATGACTTGAACACTCCAAACGACTGTTCTATCTTCCAACCGCCAAAGGTGAAAGGAAGGTAACAGATGCACCATGATTTGAAATAACGCATTTCGATTACCGCTGCTTGAGGCAACCTTAGTGTACTTGGTTATGTGTTGGAGATTGCTCTATGGTCACATTGCAGCAACCCTAGATCCACCTTCACCTAAGTCCTAGCTTTGCTTGAGGACGAGCAAAAGTCTAAGCTTGGGGTGTGTTGACGGTCGTTAATTCATGATTTTGACCGTCAATACTCATTAGAAAGAAGGAAAGTCGAACGCATAATGACATAAATAATCTAACCTTTGCTACTAATTCGGTTCCACAAGTTGTGTTGCATTTATTTCTTGCAGGAGTACAAAAACACGCAAAATCAAATGGAATTGGGCAAACTTGGCAAAGTCCAGAAAGCCATGGCAGTTCGGCCACCTTCCCAGGCAGGCCGGCCTGGCCCTGGGCCGCCCGGCCTCCCCCTAGGCCGGCCGGCCTCCCACCAGGGCCAATCAGCACCTCGTCGACGCCAACTTGTCACTCCAACGTCCACTTCAACATCCCTGCATGCAAACAAGCACAAAGTGAAGGACCGGAGACGACGACTAGAAGGGAGGTGAATAGGAGCTATTAAAAAACTCAAATTCAAAACCCCGAAAACCCTAACCTGACCAAAAGGTGCTAGGTACCGTCCACTGAACAGATATGTATCTAGCAACATGCGGAAGCACCCTCTTCGAAGAACCGATTAAAACTGAGCTCGAAAAGATTGCGAACCGCCCCTGCCTATGCACCGGACGAGATGGTCCTGTGTGCACCGGACTGTCCGGTGCACTGGACCAGACAGCTCTGGGTGCTGAGCCTCGGAACATAGCTGCTCAGGGCTGCTGTTACGCACCGGACAGTCCGGTGCTAGCAAAATCCCAGACCCGAGAGCAGAGCTTCTGAACCAGCCCGTGAATCACCCCCAAAATCACCCGGAACTTCTCCAGATCAACTCCAAACAGGGTGAAACTTTGAGGGCACCTTGCCTAGGTTGTCATGGTTGTATTCCAAGTGGACCCCCTCGAAAAAGGTCCAAATCCAAGATGAATTTTGGCAGCCCACAAGCAACACAAGAACTTGACTAGAAGGGAGAAGAACTCAGATCTAGTGGAGCTCGTGGGGAGAACTCATTTGGCACTTAGCCTAATGTATTCCCACGTCCTTGCTCACACAAATCCAAGCCAAAACAACAGCTAGTTCTTGGCAAAAGCCAAAAGCAAAGAATTTCACCCAAAAATGAAGAACTATGTAGGACCGAAGACTGCGACTAGAGGGGGGGGTGGATAGGAGCTATAGAAAAACTCGAATTCAAAACCCCGACTTGAAACCCTACCAAGGCTGTCTAGATACCGTCCACCGAACGGATACGTATCTAGCTCAGAGAGCGTGCTTGGTACCGTCCACTGGAGAGATACGTACCAAGACACGGAGCGGAAGCACCCGAACTAGCACTCACAGGGAAGAGCGAAGAACGGGAAACAAGAACGGACACAGACAAAAGCTAGTGCCAAACGAGGCTTGGTGCCGGACACTGAAAGTCTACGCACCAACACACTCAAAGGCACAGCCTTAGAACAAGCCTCGATCAAAACCGATGGAAACGGAGTCAACACGAGACCAAAACACGACACAGAACAAAAATTGGCAGCACCGGATCGACCGATGGCTATTGGACCAAGGCACCGGTCGATCTTGCTAGGGAGGAACTCACCAAGAAAACCACACACCGGATCAACCGATGGCAGGCATCAGTCGATCTTACCAGAGAGGCGCACAAGGAGAAAGTGCACTCACCAGATCAACCGATGAGGCAAGGGAAAGAATGCACCGGTCGATTGGTTTGCGCTCGCAGAGACTGCTCAGAAATAGTTGCACCGGATCGACCGGTGATCACACCGGACAGTCCATCGGTGCAACCCACCAGAATGAGTCTGCTCGAGAATCAGCCCGCGAGTTCAACCAAGTTGAGCCATCTAAAGATATTTGTGTCAAGGGTGAAGAAAATGATAAAGCAATTCAAGCAACTAGTTAGGATACTAGCTGGATGAAAATAAACTTAAATGAAGCAGCAAGAATATTAACAGTTAGTGAAAGAAAAAGCACACACAATATGAAGCCATCTGATAAATTTGTCCTGATTTTACTCCACATAATCAGCACAGGTTTTCAGTTCCTTTTGGACAGCTTGTCATCTTTCAATAGTTTTCTAGTCCTGTATTTATTTCATCCTAACTTCGGTTTTGGGTCCATATGCATTGTTGATGCTGTGCCTACCTTTGTAAGCCTAAGCTCAAAGGCATGCTATGTTTTTTGTTTTCTCGTGCATTGTGCTTATGTGCCTATCTACTTTTTCTGCATTTCTTATGGGAAATCCTCATTTGCAGAGGATCTGAAGCGCAAGTACAGCAAAACAGAGTCGAATACAAAGGAGCTGAAAAGATTGGGAGCTACGGTTATACATGGTGTTGATGTGAAAAAGATGAGGTTTCGCACTGACTTGAAGAACAACTGGTTTGATCGTATTATCTTTAATTTTCCCCATGCTGGCTTCAAAGGAAAAGAGGACGACATGCATATGATCAAGTATGTTCACTATCCATCATGTTCTTTGGCAGTTAACGTTTGATTAAACCCTGTTAAGATAGCTATCCACGATCTTCATATGGATCGGTTCATTTTGTCTTACTGAGCTCCTTAAATCCAGAGTTGATTAAATATTTCTAAGGCCACATGTGTATATAAATGGTTATGCTCTTTTGTATTGATAACCTACGGAGAAATGACATTGGATAGAATCTCAATGAAAATGTTTCCTTTTCTATTGTAGACTGCGTAGATAACTTCTAAACTTGTTTTTTCAAAATGAACTACAGCTCATTGTACGCACATTAAAAATAAGTGGCATCTTAAATATGTTCTGTCAATGTTAAGTTGAGGCTCTTACTTGAACTCAATGGTCCATCAGCTAGAGTACATTTTGCTTTAGATCTTATGAGATGGTAAGGAAAAAGAAATCCAATATCACAACCTTAATGGAAGAACAGTCTAACATCAGAATGTTTCTTCCTTAGCGTATATAACTTATTTCAAGCACTTCATAGCACTAGTTGTAATATTTCAGTAGAAGCTTTTTCCGTACATATGAAATAAAGATTTATCAGTTTCACATGAAGCCATGAAGTTTCATCTTTCATGGTTCATGGCAGTGGTTGTAAAATAGTTAGCTGATAGTTTCTTAGTGCGGCTAAACAACAGAGGAGCCCTTTAGAAATTTATCACACTGTTATTTTAGAAATTTATCACACAGTTATTTTATAGCCTTCCTTTCATAGTCAAATTATTGTTAGCCTTATGCTGTGACTTTCAGCTCGCACAAGGAGTTGCTGTGGGGTTTTTTCTGCAATGCACGCCATCTTGTTCGGCGATATGGTGAAAATGTGAAATTACTCATAAGACTGGGCTCCCGTACGACAGATGGGGTCTTGAGCACCTGGCCTCTGAGGCTTCTCTTGCTATGATTAAGAAAGTTCCTTTTCAAAAGGAAGACTACCCAGGTTATAACCAAAGAGAGGAGACAGTAAAAGGTCCGACGAACCTTTCGATATAGGTGTTTGTTACACATTCAAGTTCCAAATCGGGGACTTGAAGAAGCTGAAGAAAATGAATTGGAAGAGGGCTGGTTCAATCCCAAACCTTGGAGGCAACAACATCCATCCTGGCCATTGGGTAACTGACAGAGGGCCATTTCATCATCCACCTCCACATGTTGAAGCACGGCCTCGGCAACATTTTCCTCTGCCAGCTAACACAGGCAGCATGCTGATGCCTCCGCAGCCTTACATAGTTGATCAAAGGCAACAGCCAGGTTTTCCACTGAATTCTGGTGGCATGGTGGGAGAACCTTATTTCCATCAACAGGACAGTTTCCATCCGATGGGTACCATGCCAGGCCCATGGCTGAATGGTTTTCCAGCTCCAAGCGGCGTTCCTCCACCTCAACCATTGGGCAGAATCCCCTTTCCTGATCACCTTGCACCTCAGCAACAGCCTTGGCAACAGCCAGGTTTTCCACTGAACTCTGATGGCATGGGAGAACCTTATTTCCATCAACAGGACAGTTTCCATCCAGTGGGTAGCATGCCAGGCCCTTGGCTGAACGATTTGCCTGCTCCAGACGGCATTCCTCCGTCTCAACCAATGGGCAGAATCCCATTTCCTGATCTCCTTGCACCTCAGGAGCACCCTTTGTACCCACAGAGAACTGCTCCTGATCATCTAGGTGGAGATAGCTACTTTTTCACCCTAGAACACCAAAGGAGTCTGCAGAGGGAGTATGAAATGCAGAGGCAAATCATTCCTGGAGCAACCGGCTTGAACCATTCTGCCTTCTTGGAACATCGCCGCAGGGACAGGGAGTCGGTTCAGAAGGCAGAGTGGCTCCGCAGGATGATTGATTTGTATGGTAGGCCTTGAAGGGTCTTTGGGAGGTGTAAGTGTAGATCTCCAGGACCAGGATAGAGGAGCTGCCGAGCTGGGCCTTTCCAGATATGCTACGTTCGGTGTGACAAGCGTTTTACGTTCCAGTTCCAGGCTTGTACATGTAAAGGCGTTTTACGTTCCAGTTCCAGGCTTTGTACATGTAAAGGCCATTTTGTACGGCCACGCTTACCACGGCAGCACAATCAGTTGCTGATTTCTATGGTCTGTTTGGTTTACGGACCTAGAAAGGCTGACCAAATATTGGCCTAGGACGAATCAGGGTAGCGCCAAAATCAAGCTTGAAAGATGATGTCTACACGTGCCGCTTCCGATTTCTTTTATTCTTCTATCTTGCCCGCTGCCCCGGGGAAGTCTGGATCCGGATGGATGGACACGGTGCCTTGTTTAGCTTCTACGCTTCCTCTGGATGAAGTGCACGTGTCCCTGGCAGCTCCGGTTGGGTAGATCCGGTTTTGACGCTCGAACCGGCAAACGCTTCGATTTTGACCGCCGGTTTTGACGCTCGAACCGGCAAACGATTGATGGGCTCCAGTGAGGTGATTTTACGGCTCACTACACCGTCCTGGCCCAAGGTCACACTTATGGGCCAGGCCTAACTCAGACCGCATCCTGAGCCACCTGCCAGTCCAATCAGCAGGGATTTTGTCACGCCACGGTCACACTCGGGCGCCGCCTCTTCAGTACCACTCGAAGAGGACTTTTCCTTCCGGTCACACTTGGAAGGTGCCTGCACGGTCCACTCGGCAGGACTTCAGTGTTGACAAGCGCTCATCACAACCAGGACAATTGACCAGACCGGTCACACTTGGTCCCTCAATCTCCCCCTTGATGAGTGCCTTGTCAACACCCTCACCGCATACCTGTAACCTGAAAAAGACAAAGAGAAAAGAGAAAAACGTAAATCCAAACCAAAAAGGAAAGTGTTCAACCAAACGCCCAAAAACCAAACAAAAGGCAGAAACCGGGCATTTGAGTCAAACAAAAAGAAAGCCAAAGATCGACCCCCTAAGAAAAGGGAACCCGCTCAACGCAGTTGATCAGAACAGGCATGGCCCCTCAAGAAAGAGGCTAAAAGGCTCAACACAACCATGCCAAAGGCAAATGACCAACTCCTCCAGAAAGAGGCAAAGGCTCAACACAGTTGGTCAAAGAGCATGCTAAAAGCTCAAAACTCCCCCTGAAATGCAAATCCCCCTCACAATGCATCACTCGCCATATGATGTGCTCACATCCCAAAGTACCAGCATATGTGTTCACCTTGCTGGCACAAACCCCCTGAAGCTCCCCCTGTACCAAGGTCTCACCCCCTTGTTACAGGATGCAATTTTCCCAAATTCTCCCAAATTTCTCCCCATTGTTGACAATGCACACATCAAACCCCAAAGGTAGCTCCCCCTAGAAGAGAAGTCCCCCTAGAAAAATGCTATGCATGCAACTAGGTGTAAGTGAAAGCTTCTCAGGGATGGAATGCAAAACATTTACAAGTTCTAGGCATACAAGTGCAAAAGAGGTACATAACAGGGCATGCAAACAAAGCTCAAAAGAATATGTCTGACACCAAGTGTATGAGCAAAGCATGTTTTTAGAAATCAGGTTAAACAAAGCATCACCACATGAAAAGCATTCTAGCAAGATAGGCATGAATTGCAAAATGCTAGCAAGAGCATACAAGGTGAGCTAATTCTAACCAAGGCATACACAAGCCATTAAGCATTTCAAACACTTGCAAGTTTCACATTTTAGAAGGATACAAATTGATACCAATGAATGAATACCAATTGTAATTAAACAAGGATACCAATTGAAGAAAACAAGCAAGTTTCTTTAGGTGCCAGGGGTTATTTGCTTATCAAGCCACTTCTTACCAACCATGCCAAGCCTAGGCTAGAAAGCCATCAGAAGCTTAAAGCGATAGTTTTAGTCATTCACAGCCAGGTCCAAGTTCTTGTCAAGTGCAAAGACAAGCAGTCTCGAACCAGATCAGTGTGACAAGCAAACCCACCTGGATCTTTTCAATTCAGCACAAAAAATACCAATTGCATTTTCATTTTCAGCATTTTATCAATTTTTTTTGCAAGGTATCAGAAAGCTATTAGGCAACAGTTAGCAAAGGTAAACAACTAGCTAACTAGGCATGCAAAAGATAGCACAAGCAAATCAACACTCCTACACATGCTAGTAGTCAAACAAGTGGTGATCATTTTCAGGATTTTCAAGGAATAAAAGTAACCTAGCTCAAGATTAATGTTCCAACAGATTCAAATGAGCTTAAGCTACTCATGATCAGCACATACCAACAAATGCAGCTATACACAGAGCACAAGCAAATGCTAAGCATATCATACCAAAGAAGCTCAGGTGCAAGTGTAAGTTACATGAACAGGATGCTATGCATGAGATGCTGCAAGATGCACAAAACAGCAAGAAGAAGCAAAGCAAAAACTGAACACGCTCAGAGCTCCCCCTGACTAAAAGAGAAGCAAACTCCAAAGCTTCCGAAGAAGCAAAACTCCAAGGCTACTTACCTTAGCCTTGTCGAGGGTGATCCCGCTGGACCTTCGGGGTGCTTTGCACGCCCTATGGTCACCTCCCCTGCGTCCTCAGCGGGTCCATCTCTGCATGTACAGGCAGCGGTCCTTGTAGAGGTAGGACACGTGTAGTAGTGGAAGTAGTGGTACAAGTATCCTCCTCCCAAGCAAATGCAGCAGAAATGGAGCTCCCCCTCAAATGAGCTACCTGGCAAACAAAAGCCAGAAACCAAAAGAGCAATATATACAACTCTAAACAAGCTCAAGATAAAGGGTTAGAGCAGGCAATCATGCAAAGATATGATACCAATTGAAATTGATACCAATTGTTACTAAACCCGCTCAAAGCATGATTCCGGCGAAACAAAAGTGAGCACAGTATACAGACTCACAAACAAAGGGACAGAGCAAGCTCAAGCATCAGGATTAAGCATAAGTCAAAACTACACAATACTGAGCTAGAGCAAGCAACCCAGACACAAGGGAAAGCAAAATGATATCACATGAAGGACTTGTCACAAGCAAACAAGATCATGGCAAGTAGTTCATGTGCATCACAACCTAGCATGCAAAGCTAAACACAAAGCAACACATGCTAAGTAAGACAAAATGACCCAAATGAATAACATGTCACATCCAACACAAACTGATGAGGACATCGCTACATCGGATACACCCATGAGATCAACGGCCAAAGACTCCCCTCCCGACCAGCAACCCTCGACTAGCATTCTAGGACCAATTACTCAAGCCCGCGCACGACAAATAAGTTATCAGGTAAACTTGTTTCTCAGGTTGAATAATTATACTTTGAGAATAGACTGCTACCTAATACCAATATTATGCATAGGAAGTTGAACAAGGATCGGCATAGTGTTCACAAGGGATCACAAACTAACAAGAAATGTGACTAACTCACAAAAGTCAGCTATACAATCTAGCATAACACATGAAGCTCAAATACAAGAAACAGCATGCTAGATACCAAAAGTGAGCAAAGGAGTGAAAGCTCACAACAAAGGATACAAAAGCTGTTCAGGGGAGCCACCCCACAAGTTGGAATGGAGAGCCATCAAAGCTTGATCAACCTGCAAAAGACCAAGATCACAAGAAACAAATGCTCTCCACCCCGAGCCAACCTGCATTAGTGACAAAAAGGGTGACCAAATGGTCCAGCACTGGGGTTAGTCTGAAAACAAGCAAACCAGTGCCGAGCCATCTGCTCAAAAGTAGGGTTAGCAAAGTCTACCGCCCTATACCCCATGTCACGAAAACCCTGAGGCTGCCGGCCACCACCACGAGGAAAGCGTGGTCCGTCGAAGTCCTCAAACTTTCGGTCAAGTGGTCCATGGCCAAAACCAAAGTGGCCAGGAGCACTGCCTATGAAACGTTCATGCTCTGGAGCACCGTAAGCAAAACGACCTCTCCTACCCCCATCCCTCCAACGCAGTGGTCTCATGAGGAGTGGTTCAAGGAGGCATTCAAAGAGACCAAGGAGACCTTGACGAGTTTCTGCACCACCATCACCTTTCTGAAGGGACAAGTTGCTGACCTTGAGAAGGCTGTTGAAGTTGAGACGGGTGACGACGAGGATGCTGCTAGGAAGGATATTGCTGAAAAGGATGCTGATGCTGAGGCTGAGGACGAGGATGAAGAGGACAAGGATATTTACAGTGACCAAGATTGGAGAAAGCACCGACGTCCACCTCCACAACCACGACGAGGAGGTAAAGATGGTAAGAAAGGTAGTAAGGATGGTAAGAAAGAGAAAGGTAATCGAGGTAATGATGACCACTTTGCTAATATTAAATTCAAGATATCTCCATTTGATGGTTCTTATGATGCTGATGCTTATTTGGATTGGGAGATGACTGTTGAGCAAAAATTTAATTCTCATATGATTCCTGCTGAACATAGAGTTAGGCATTCTACTAGTGAGTTTACTAGCTATGCTATACTTTGGTGGAATCAGCTAGTTAGAGTTGGTCAGGATCCTGATACTTGGGCAAAACTTAAACATTCTATGCATAGCCGTTTTATTCCTTTTGATTATAAATGTGATTTGAAGAAAAAATTATAGCGCTTTGATCAAGGTAATAGATCTATTAATGATTATTATAATGACTTGCAAGTTGCTACGATGCATTGTGATATTGATGAGGAAGATGATGATACTATGACTCGCTTTTATTCTAGTTTGCGTAAAGATATTCAGAACTTGGTTGATTTTAAAGAGTATGACACAACAGAATGCTTGTACCATATTGCTATGTTGGCTGAAAAAGAATTGCAGGGACAACATGCGCAACCGCGCAACACTTTTGGTGTTTCTTCTTCTTCCAGGTTTTCTTCGAACAAAGGACGACCAGTTCCAAGCGATACAAGGACGCGTACACCTCCACCAGCACCATCTTTGACATAGCCCAAGCTGGAGGGACATACAGCTGATGCAGCAAAGATCGAGGCTTCTTCCCCTTCTGCCAGCCGTTCCGCAGATATTGTGTACCACCGCTGTCAAGGCCGCAGTCATGTTATGAAGGAGTGTCCCAGCAACGTTCTTATATTGCTACCGATGGTGGTGGATATGTAAGTGCTAGTGATGTTGATGAGGATTTGGTACTCCAAACTAACATTGCAGGGGATGAGTTAGTGCCTGAGGGTAACTGTAGGACCGAGGGTAGGCGACTAGAGGGGGGGTGAATAGGAGCCTCTGAAAACTCGCTATTCAAAAACCTTCCTCGAATCTCGCTCGAAGTCGGCCACTGAAAGGCTACACTCCGAAATGACACGAGCGAAGCGAAACCCCCAAGAAAGCGCTTGGCACCATCCACTGAACAGATACGTGCCAAGACGCAACTGCGGAAGCACCCGCTCAAGCACTCAGGGGAAAAGAGTGAAGAGACGGGACCAAAACAAGCTCGGACAAAACCTACTCGCCAAACGAGGCAGATACCGTCCACTGCTCGGAAACGTATCTAACCCACCAGAGAGTGCTTGGTACCGTCCACTGAACGGATACGTACCAAAACACTGAGTGGAAGCACCCCGATCAGATCCGATGGAAAACGGAATCGAAACCGGGACCAAACTCACAAACGACCAAAACCAAGAGCCAAAAGAGGTTTGGTGCCGGACACCGGAAGTCGAAGCACCAAAACACTCCTACACAGGCCCTGGAGCAATCCCCGAACCCACGCGACTGAAAACGCGCGAAACGGAGAAGGAGGCAAGCAGCACTGCCTGCACCGGACAAGTCCGGTGGCAGCGCCGGACAAGTCCGGTGCAAAGCCGCCGCTGCCCCTCGCGCCGGACAAGCCCGGGACTCCGCCGGACTAGTCCGGTAGGGCGCCGGACTAGTCCGGTGAGTTCCGGACAAGTCCGAAAAACTCGGGGAAAACCCAAATATTGCCCAAATCAACTCCAAATCTCACGATTTTTGGGGCATAGCATCTCTAGCACTTGGTGATGGTAATCCCACTGAAATTTCACAGAAAGATATCAGATCCACCAAGTAATTCGAGATCTAGCCTCTCACCTAGGGTTCTTGCAAGAGAGGAGCAAAAGGGGCAAATTGGGGGCTGCTCGTGGATGAATGATTCCAGCACTTTGGCTGTAGAAATTCCACGTCCTATCAAGCCAAATCCCACAGCAAAACAAGGGCTAGCACTTGGCAAAACGAAATCCAACCAAAAGCCAAGTTTTCACCCAAAAACCAAAGGAAAGGGGGAGGGGAACAAGAACACAAGAGAGCACAAGAACTAGGACGAATCTTGCATCTATTACTCACTTGGATTCAGTTACAAGCCACTCCACGCAACCAAAAACGTGGATGGCAACAAGCCCAAGCACAAGGGCCTCTCTCCTCTCCCTAACCCTAGCCAAACTCTCACAAGACAAAATGAGAGGACCCAACTCAAAGGGGGGAGATGGATGGCTGCCCACAATAGCCCCTATCTACTTATATAGGCCTTTGGCTTTTGACCAAAATGCCCTTACATGAAGCACACGCACCCAAATTGCCTCAGGGGCAAATCTGTCCAACTTGCCCTTCCTCTCATCGAATGGCCACCCCGTCTTGATGACTTTGCTTCGAAACGACGCAAGCCTCGCGATGGTGCCACGTGTCCGCCAGCTTGAGGTCCACCGGTTGTGTGCATGAGGGAGCACACCACCCGTCGTAGATGCGGTTTTAGGAAAACCACCAAACCGGCGATAGGTGGTGGTTTTGAGGAAAACCACCAAACCCTCCAGTGCAAGACGCGTGTCCAACCTCCACGCCGAAGCCATAGCGCCTTCACCATCCTCCCTGACTTGACCTTCCGGCCTCCGCCAGGTGCCACGATGCCATCGCCATCCCTCTTCGACTTGGTTGACGCCATCTTCACCATCCTCGTCATGTGCCCTTGCTCTACATGCCAAGGTTGGATCACCACAGCCTCGCCCAGCATCTCCAGTCCATCGGAGTCGCCTCACGGTCCATCGGAGGGCTTACACAGCCGTCGACCATCGCCCATCCGTGTACCTTCACACCATGAGACAAGCAGCACAGACTCACCTCTTGCCTCCAGTCCATCGGAGGGCCTCCAGTCCATCGGAGGGCTTTGCTCGTGCTCTTGCACTTCCACGTGCCAAGGATGGTCGCCACAACCCCGCATGACCTCTCTCCAGTCCATCGGAGCAGCCTCACAGTCCATCGGAGGACTTACCGGTCACCGAGCGCCGAAGGTCCGTTTACCTGCACATGCAAAGCCAAGAGACACAAGGTGGAACCGTAACCGCAACACACACATACACCACCACAAACACAACGCCGACTCACACACGCTGAATAGCCGAATCAAATTAAGCTCAAACACTAAAGACGGCTAAACAGCAAAACCCCACTACCATCCCGACAATGCTCTCATCACACATAGGTGAGGTCAAGGCACATATCACTTGACACTCAACACACAAATGAGGCTTGACCTCTCAGTAACCTTGCCTTTGGTGGATTGGATTCCGAAGATAACATCAACTGTAACTGCTATGTGGTCCAATGAGTTTTGCGTGCACAAATGGCACAAGTCGAGAAGCTTCAACGCCACAACTTGTTCCAGATCATATTTACCATAAAGGAGTGTCGTGTTCGTGCCATTATTGATGGTGGGAGTTGCAACAATTTGGTGATTCTGATTTTGTCCAAAAGTTTGGTTTACCAACCCGGGCCCATACTTATCCATATCATATCCAGTGGCTCAACAATAGCGGTAAGGCCAAGGTAACCCATAGTGCACGTGTGCATTTTTCTATTGTACATATCATGATTATGCCAATTGTGATATTGTTCCCATACAAGCATGTTCTCTTTTATTGGGCCATGCTTGGGAGTTTGATACCGATGCCACACACCATGGTAGAACTAATACATACACTCTTTTGCATAAAGGACAGAAAATCACCTTGCTTCCTTTAACACCTACTGAAATTGTGCAGCGGCGCGGGCAAGTGGCCGCCGCGGTGGAGTGGCAGGCGGCCTCCATTGTTGGCGGGGAAGGGGCAGTGCGGGAGGCCACCCCTTGCGGTGGTTCCTATATGGAGACGGGAAGATATCGGCTAGCTGGTTTTCAGTTCCCACATGGACTAGGTCAATCCCACCTTTCTCATAGTTATCTCTCAGGAAGTGGAACCTCACCTCAATATGCTTGGTTTTGGAGTGTAGACATGGGTTCTTACCAATGCTAATGGCACTCGTGCTATCACAGTAAAGTGGCATTCTCCCATAGGTCAACCCATAATCTTTCAGCGTGGATTTCATCCAAAGCAATTGGGAGCAACAGCTAGCAGCAGCTACAAACTCGGCTTCTATGGTGGATTGGGATACACTTGACTATTTGCGAGAGGACCAAGACACCAGCGAAGGACCAAGAAACTGGCAAGTACAGGAAGTCGACTTGCGATCAATCCGACACCCACCAAAGTTAGCGTCTGAATACCCACAGAGAGAAAGGGTCGAACCTAACGAAAACCACAAACCGAGCTCATGGGTGTAGGTCAAGTACCTGAAAATCTGCTTCACTGCCTGTCGATGAGAGTCGCGCGGCGAAGACTGGTACCGAGCACACTCACAGACAGCGAACTGAATGTTAGGCCTCGTCGCCGTCAGGTACAGGAGTGATCCTATCATCCCGCGATACTCCTTCTCATCCACAGCAACTCCTTCCTCGTCCTTGTCCAAAGTGGCAGAAGAACTCATCGGGGTCTGCATCGGCTTCAAATCACCACTGAAGGGGTACTTCTTGATCAGGTCCTTCGTGTACTTGCCCTGGTGTACAAAAGTGCCGTCCTTGGTCTGCTTGAGCTGAAGCCCGAGGAAGAACTGCAACTCGCCCATTAGGCTCATGTCAAACTCACTGTGCATCTAGTCAGAAAACTGGGACACAAGAGCATTAGATGAACCACCAAAGATTATATCATCCACGTAAATCTGAGCAATTAGGATTGTTGCCCCTTGATGCAAGAGAAATAAAGTTTTATCCACCGACCCCATCACAAAGCCCTTGGCTAATAAAAACTGCTTCAGCCTATCATACCAAGCCCGAGGCGCCTGTTTCAACCCATACAGAGCCTTTTGCAGTTTGAACACACGGTGGGGATACTTTGGACTCTCAAACCTGGGTGGCTGCCTAACATAGACCTCTTCCTCTATAAACCCATGAAGGAACGCACTCTTCACATCCATCTGATAAAGTTTGGAAGCTGCAAAAGCTAATAGGAGTCTAATGGCTTCTAGACGGGCTATAGGGGCAAAGGTCTCTTCATAGTCAACACCTTCTCTCTGGCAAAAGCCCTTGGCAACTAGCCTAGCCTTGTTTCTCACACAACTCATCCCTCACTATGCTTGTTTTTGAAAACCCATTTGGTTCCTATAGGGTTGCAGTTTGGTGGAGGCTCGACCAAAACCCAAACCCAGTTTCTCTCAAAATTCTCCAGTTCCTCTTGCATGGCATTGATCCAATCTGCATCAGATAAAGTGTGTCCAACATCTTTGGGTTCAAAAGCAGCAACAAATGCATAATGAACAAAAACTGCAATGGAACCTGTCTGGGACCTCAAGGTCCTCTCATGAAGCTCGCCTACAATGTGTTTAGGTGGATGATCTTTCTGAACCATGCGAGAAGCTTGGGGCATTGATGTCACTTCCCCAGTGACCTCTGCAGCTGCTCCTGCTCGTGAAGACGTAGGAACCAACGTAGAGGAAGTAGTGGATTCAGGGCCTCCATCATTATCAGTCAAAGTGTCAGAAGCAGGAGGATCTGCAGCCGGCGCAGTAGTCCTCTCACCACCTTCTGGAAACTCATCATCCTCAAAAATGCTTTCACCTATCTCATCATCACCTAAAATCTCAAAAGAAGAGGTTGTGCAAGGCATAGTTTCATCAAAAGAAACCTCACAGGTCTCTACTACTTGTTTGGTTTCTAGAATCCACACTCGAAAGGCTCGAGAGCTTGAGGCATACCCTAGAAAAACACCATCCAAGCAGCGAGACTCAAACTTATCCAAATGCCCTCCCTTCTTGAGCACAAAGCATCTGTAGCCAAATGCTCGCAAGTGCTTGACGCTGGGCTGCCTACCATACCGAAGGTCATACGAGGTCTTTCCTAGGAAAGCTCAGAGAAAAATCTGGTTGGCAATGTAACAAGCAGTATTCACTGCCTCAGCCCAAAAGCGCCTAGGAGTCCTGTGCTCATCAAGCATTGTCCTGGCCATCTCAACAAGTGTGCGGTTCTTGCGTTCCACAACACCATTCTGTGGGGGTTATAAGGAGATGAGTACTGGTGATCAAGACCAAGGTCACGACAGAAGTTGTCAAAATGAGAATTCCGGAATTCTGTGCCATTGTCAGTACGAATCACTCTCATAGCCTTATGATTCTCATTATTCAACCTCAAGACCAGATCTCGAACAAAACCGAAAGCCTCATCCTTTGTTTCCAAGAAATATACCCATGAGAACCGAGAAAAGTCGTCAACTATGACTAGCACATACCACTTCCCACTGACCGACTGTAACCGAGCAAGACCAACAGTGTCCATATGAAGTAGCTCACTAGGGTAAGTAGTCATCACCTGATTGACAGGTGCATGAGAAGCGGCAATCATCTTGCCATGACGACACGGATGGCATACAAGATCCTTCTCAGATTTCAATTTGGGGAATCCTCGGATTAGTCCCATTGAGCTCAATCTGACTAGCAAATCAAAACTCAAGTGACCAAGTCTCCTATGCCACTTCCAAATATCTGAAGAAGGTCCAGCAACCAAACAGCGTGAAGGGCCAGAAATAGATGAAAAATTGACCTGAAAAACCTGCCCAAAAGGCAAAATCAGACAAACAAGGTCGGCTTTTGCATCAAGAACACAACAAGAGCCCTCCTTAAAGCGCACCTCAAACCCTTACTTGAGAAGTTGCGAAACCGAAATCAAATTGAACCCCAAGTTCTGCACCAAAGCAACTTCTCTCAGGGAAAACTTCAAAGAAACCGAAACAGAACCAACTCCCAACACTTTACCTTGACCATTGTCCCCGAAAGTGATGTACTCCTTTGAGCTCACGGGGTTGAGGCTAGAGAACCATCTGCGGTGCCCTGTCATGTGTCTTGAGCAACCGAAGTCCATGATCCAAATGTCCTCTAGGCCTCGATCCTGCACAATCAGCGAAAGTAAGGGTGAGCAAATGGTCCGACACTGGGGTTAGAAAAACTGCTGAACCAGTGTCGTGCCATCTGCTCAAAAGAAGGGTAAGCACAGTCAAAGAAATCATACCTAAAACCACGATCAGGGTCGCGACCTGCAAAGCACAGACTCACAAACTCCCTGTCAAAGCCTCGGTCTCGAGGTCCAAAGCCATACTAAAAATGACCCGGATCCCGATCGGCAAAGCGTCCACCACCAGGAGCACATTCTGGAAAGCCGTATCCACGTCCACCTCCAACACGATGCACCCTAGCATTATGCCTATCACCGCGTCGAGGAGGAAACTATCCACCACCCTAGTAGAACTGATCCTCGTTCTCCCAAGCCTTCTCCCTTCTCTCAACCCGCTTCCTCCTAAAGCAAAACTTCTCCAAGTGACCATCTCTCTGGCAAAAAATAACTTAGGATGAAACATAATGTATTCTTAAGACGAATATAATAGCATATCTATACTAGTTGGAACCATTCCAGGAATGTGTCAACCGTGCACGTGCCGAGTTTGCTACCCGTTGGTCTTTGTCCTGTCTCTTTTCCCCCATCCCCCTTCCTTCTCTCACTATAGATCCAGCTCCCGGCCACCTCACTCTCCCCTCCGGTGACCTCGCTGGCGGCAAGAGGGAGGTGGGCCAGATCCCGTCCTATGAATATACTTTACATCCTCCTAGTTGCGTCGTTGTATGGCGCATTGGCGGTGCGGGGAGCTCTGCCGCCCCTCCACCCATGCTCTGGCCGCCAGCACTCCTCATCAAGCCGTATGCGACGTCGGCAACCGGGAGCTCCCGCGCTCATTAGATCTAGGGCCAGCCGGGCAGGATCCGCCGCCGGCTCCTCCCCGACGCGCCGGTGCCGGCCTAGCTGTAAGCACCAAGGCCCCTAAGGTGAGTTTCGGTGATTAGATGACAACTCTTATCGTTTACTAATGAGCTTTGTGAGTTTGCCTCTAACATCAATTTGGTTGATTACCTTAACATCAAACTCTGCTGGTTTCTGACTAGTGGCTTCCATCGAGTATCAGTCCACCAGTTCATACAGCAATTTTAGGGATGGTTCTTGGCTAAACACTCTTAGCTCTGTTTAGTTCATACCTATTTAACCCCCGCCTATGCCAAACACCATAGTGGTTGCGCTAAGATGGCTTTGATCGGATCGAGTTAACTTAGTCTCGCTGGTCATGGAGTGATCATATTTTGTGGCACTGGATCGAGCTACAGTACTCATCAGGCCAGTATGATCAAGCTCCCTGCATTTAGCTGAGATCTCGTACTCACTAATGCAAACCTTTCTTACATAGTCTTTATGACTTATTTTGATATTCATCCTAGTCATGCTACTCACTAGATGGCTTTGTTGGCCTAGAGCATTTGAACAGTTAATGAAGATATTACTCTTGTTATTGGAAATCATTATACCCTGCTGATATGGCTACAATTTGTTATATGACATTTCGTTTGACGAAAATCAACCAAGATCATGCATCAGTACTTATGAATATTTGATGTTCATTGGGATTTAAACACTGATTGAAGAGTCATGGTATATATACAAAGCTAATGAACTTCTGAGCAAAAAAGAGTATTTGGCATACAAGTTACATCAACCGACATACAGTCAATAAGTTTATACATCAGTTAAATCTACTTGAGCCGCTACTGCTTCAGCTAGCTCAAAGCAAGAATCAATCAGCTCTTGGTGTTTTTCTGCAGTAACACCAGGAGCTGGATCCCCTGCTACAACAGACACATCTAAATTTGGGTTATAACCCTTCAGGAGCGCCAAGTTGTCAGCTACAGCAGAAGCTACACAGCTCCGGATAAAGTTGGTTGCCTTGTCTGCTGCATTAGTTAGTCGAGCTTCAACAGTTCGAGTCATATCTTCCTCGGGCACAATGACATCCAGAAATTCCTTCATAGCTACTCGCAACTCGATGAGCTCTTTGTTGCGCTTGTTTAGAGCAGCATGAAGGGTTTGTTGGTTCTTCCGAGCTGTCTCGAGTGATTGCTCTGCAACTTCAACCTTCTTTTGAGCAACAGCAAGTTGGTCTTGGCTGATAGTTGCACTTTTTTGAGCTTTGTCAGCTTGTTTCTCTAGCTTGCTGTTATTCTTGGTAAGAGTCTGCACTTCAGCTAGCAGCTTATCTCGGGCAGATTGAGCTTCTTTGAGATCTTTCGTCAATTGTTCTTCAACACCTCGGATACGAGTAAGCTCATCCTTGGTCAGCTTGTGACTGCTTTCTAAAGTCTTCAGACTGGAAGACACTTCACGGAATTGACTCTGCCAGCCGTTTCGAGATTGTTTGAGCTCCGAATTCTCCTTCTTCAGACCCTTGACAACAGCCTGCGGTTCAGTATTGAGTTTGTAAGCTTCTGTCAAGAGATTATATGCAAGCTGAGTTTCTACTCGAGTTACCTCATGTCGAGTTTTTTCAGTCTCAAGTAAATGGTGTGTCTTAGTCAGCTCTTCCTTGGCTAAGTCTAATTGATTCCTGATAGTCTGGAACTCGGATTGCTGCTGATTAAACTTTTGGATTTCCAATTCAAGTTTCTTAGCAGCCTCTGCAAAAGTCAATGACAAATCAGATAATGAACGATCAAAGAGATTGAGAATAAAGGACTAGGTTTGAGGCTTATCACCTTCTTTCTCCTTTTGACGAAGTGTCTCCGACTCAGCAAGTTGTTTCTTAAGTTCTTCAAGCGAAGAAGTAGACACAGCAGCTTGCATATCAGGCTCTAAAGCTTTCAACTCGGAGAGAAGATTCTATATTGAAAAATTGTATCAGAAACAGGCTTATCATAAAAAGACAAGTTAGCAAATTCATTGAAGGGAACTTACATGGAATTTCTCCATGGTGTCAACAGGCCGAAAGGTAGATGTGGGCATAATACCTTTATGCTTGATCGACTCAATCGCCGTTGATACTTTCGCCACAACTGCTTGTGCCGACTCAGTTTCAGCAGTCACATTTACACCAGAGGGTGTGACATGGACACTAGCTGAGTCACCTTTGGCTTGTTCAATGCTTGGCAAAGTTGATTCTATGTTATCCTGAGTCATTCCCTTTGATTGAGGATACAAAGTAGCATCAAGAATTATATTTTCAGTATGCTCAACGTTCAAATCAGCGGTTGAGTCAGTTGGCTGCTCTATGTTAAGCACTTCTGCCTCTATATTGTCATGTGCCTTCTCTTTAATCAGGGAAGCCAAGTTGTCAGTTAAAGCTTTATCTGCAATGGACCCTCCAATGTTAGCATCAAGAGACGCATTGGCTTGATCTTGAAGTTGTTCAGTGTTTACTCCAGTTTCCTCTAATTCAACTTGGGAGGAATTAAGTGGAGGACTTGGAAGTCGAGGGCTGAATGTTTTTGGAACTGAAGCATGGGGGCTTGGGAGTTTAGGACTCGGAGGTTGAATATCTGTGTCCTGAGCAATGTTCTCAGCCCTATCCATGGCCCGTTCATCCGGATTGGGTTGTAGGCTACTACCCTCAATACCAGCAGAAGTTTCATCAGCAGGACGTACGTTAGAACCGGTTGGAGCAGCAAGACTCGGGGCTCTGAATGAACAAGGATATTAGTTCAGAGATATCAGACTTAATTCAAAATCTAAAACAAGAGAGAGACAACATACCTAAATTTTCTTCGAATCAACATTTTCCTTGGCCGTGCTGAAGGGGAAGTTATATTATCAACATCAGTAGTAGTGGGCTCCGACAGGATCTCTTCAAGATTGAGAAGCTTTATTGGTCCAGAGGTTTCAACCTCAACATCCATTGACTCGGAAGCACCAGGGGCAGGCTTATCATGTTTTTTCTTAGATCTCTTCTCTTGTGCAGAAGGAGAAGATGGTCTCAGTTTTGTAGCATGAGCTGCTAGAGTTTCCAGGTCAGAGTAAGTCTCCTCACTATCGTCAGAGTCAGACGAGGCCGGCACAATCTTAACAGCACCAGCTGCTTTGTTAGTTCGTTTCTTCTTGACTAGAGGAGCGGCTGAACTGTCTTTCTTCTTCTGCTTAGTTGAAAACCCGGCAGTCTTAGCAGAACGTTTCCGAACAGCTTGACGGGTTTGAACCATAGATGGAGCAGCATCTACCTCAGCATCTTTGCTTGTACCTACAGTAGGATGCTCTGTCACTTGTCGGGGATTTGGATTTGCAATCTCCAAATATAAGCCTGGGACCTTGTCATCAGATAAATTGAATCGACCAGCAACATAAGCTTCAAGCTCCTCCAAAGACAAAGTAGGAGGACTATAATCCCCACTGGATGAAGGAGGAGGATTAGACACAAACTCTTGAATTGCTTTCTGCAAAGCTCAAAACCTCTCGAGTTAGACAATCAAAGAAGGATAACTTGTGACATAGCAAACACTAAGAGGGCAAATAGAATACTTACAATATCAGCAGGACAATACTTAGAGTAAGCTTTAGGTGCACCTTCGTTATGCACATCTCCAGAAAACAAACTACTGGCTCGACTGAGTACTTCCTCTGCAGTTAAGTCTTTCTCATTTTCCCGAGTTGGATCCTGGAGGCCAGAATACATGAAAGCTGGATGTTCCCTTCTCTTCAGAGGCTGGATCTTTTTATAAATAAAATCAATTGCCACTGCTTGGCCTGTCAATCCAAGATCTTTCAACAGTTGAATCCTCTCTAGCAACTCAAGCACTTGTGGCATTTCTTCAACAGATGGATCAGCATTCCAATTTGCATTGGTCGGATCCGGCTGATGACCAGTTCTTGGAGGAATGGAGTCATCATGGTTAGGGATCAAAAACCACTCGGCATGCCAACCCCTATTTGAAGATATCAGGGGAAGATCTATATACTGTGAAGACCTGCCATTCTTCAGTTGAATAGCTCCACCCCCAACAACCAAATGCATATCACGGTACATTCCTTTCTTGCAACAATACAGATGCTTAAACAGACCAAAATGAGGCTGAATTCCCAAAAAAGCCTCACAGAGATGAACAAAGATAGACATTTGGGCAATTCCGTTAGGGTTCAGATTTGACAGATCACAGCCGTAAAAGTTCAGGACTCCTCGAAGAAAAGGAGACAACGGAATCCCTAACCCGCGCCCAAAGAAAGAAGCATGAACAACTGCTTGGTTCGTATCTTCAGTAGGGAACTGAGCATCTACCATCGGGATCCAATCCAAAACTATACGAGGGGGAAGGACGGATGCACGTACCATCTCCTCAAGCATCTCTTCAGTAACTGTCAACGGCTTCCATACTGCCCCGGCGTAAGGATTGACGGTGTCACTACGGCGGGTAGCGCAGGACCATCAGTAACCTTCGATCGCTTCGGAGCCATGGATGAGTGGAAGATCACTTGGCGCTTCACGCGCATCAAAATTGTAGACCAATAAAAACGGGTTGGGGCAGTGTTTCCCTAACCCTAGCGAAGGCGGCGGTGTGCGCGGGAGTTGGAATTTTTTGATGACTGAAGGAAGAAGACGACGGGGTGAAAGGCCGCAACCAACTGCGTACGTTTTATAAAGGAGAAAGGCTTGACGGCACAGTCACGGTGTTAACAAGCCTAACGGCGATTAAAAGACAGTTACAAGAAATAAAAGAAGCTGAAGCAGTTCGCGAAAGGTTTAACTCGGATCGTAGTTTTACAGATTGAAGCACTGCAGACAAAGCCTTTTTGGACATTCATATGGAATCACTTATCAATTACAATCATCACCGAGTGAGGAAATTTACATCTCAAGGTCATTACAACTCGGACAGTTACAAACTGAACAGGGAAAAGAGGTCAAAGCCAATTTCTTACAAAACAAAACAACTCGGAGACCAATTACATAAGTTTGTACAACAGTACAAAGAGCTAATGTACAGAAGAGATATGTAAGGCAGCTATTGCAGAAGGAAATTGGAGGCTGCACCAGAATTTGTGCGCTCTGAACTTGCCTCAAACTCGCGACAAGTGCCATGGTTGTTCCTCTCCAGAGTTGGCTCACCATGTCTTAGAGAAGATGATAGGTGCTGTGAGCAAATGCCCTACCATGCTTCTTTGCATAGCAGAATCACTTAACCCAGCTCACTAAGAGGTTGTCCGACCCAGCTCAATCTTTCCCATAGGATGGAGATAGATGACGATATCCGGCAAAAGGATAATGTCAGCCACACAAGATGCATATGAGTCGGACAGAGTGGAGAAGGCCTACTGCTCAAACTAGCTTGGGGGCTATACTCTTCAGGAACTTTCATCTTGAAAGATTCATACCCTAATCCGTTCCCTGAAGGATCACTCTGGTATTGAGGTTCCCGATGCTTCCCATTCCGAGCGAATCACTCAACCAAAACTAAAGCTATCTGAAGAAAAGCACCCATCGCCGAGCAAAGAAGGAAGGAGGGCATGGTGATAGTGCTGGATCTCAAACTGAAGGATGCATAGTCTATTTATAGCAGCTTCAAACAGGATATTCAAGGCATATTCGACTGATTGATGGGGGGTTGCAGTATCATAAATCTGAGCCAGACCTGCATGTGATCTACAGTAAGAGACAGCAGCACTAAATTCAACACGTACTAACATTTAACTCGATGAAGGATTTTTGTAGGTGGCAGTTGCAATTTAAGGATGACGGAAAATAGCACATGCCGTGGCCAGAAAGCGAAATAAAGAAGGCGACAAGTACAGATAATTCAACCCTCTTTCAGACATGAGCAGAGATTGATCAGCATCACAACATAGCAGCTCAATGTAAAAAATATATCAACATTCAGTTAACAAGCAGAGAAGAACAATTTGCAAGAACCTTCAAGCTGATTAGCTTACACAAATCAACTCGAAGCTTGGGGGCTACACCTAATGGGTGCATCTACTCGATGCACTGTCTTATCAGCATGATCAAATTCAAAACCTTCAACTTGATTAGCTTACACAAATCAAGTCGAAGCTTGGGGGCTAGACCCATTGGGTCCACCTATACGGTGGACCTTATTTTTTGTTGAAGAATCATCAAGACAGAGGAAGACTTCAGTCCAAGCCCAAATTGTTTTTTTGGTTTACACCTAATGGGTGCCAGATTGAAGGATTCAAAAAACTTCCTGATTTTGTGAAGAATTTCAAGCAGAATATACTCTAATATCCTTGAGATGAATAAAAATGTAATTCATCCCAAGGCTTGGGGGCTTGTGGGAGGAATATACCCCAGGCTACTTACATCATTGATATCAGCACCTGCCAGGTGGGTCCGACTGGAAGGAAGCACTAGGCAGAAGAACAACGCAAGGAGGATTCGCAGGAACAACTCGGAAGACTTGGTTATAGTTCGATTAAGACTCATCCAATCATATCCGAGTCATGTACCGACGATCCGACTTGAACTCCTGCCTCTCTGATTATATAAAGGAGGGGCAGGAGTACTCTCGGGACAAGATAATTGAGATTGCACTCTACGGTTGTAAACATCTCGAGCGCGACGCTTTCAAGTCGATCTCGAGATTCTCTTTGATAATACAAACAGCAGCATACAGGACGTAGGGTGTTACGCGATCTAGCGGCCCGAACCTGTCTAAATCGTGCCTCTGTGTTCTTGTGTGCGCACCATTGCAATTCGAGTCACCACCAACCCGTTTCATCTAACCCTCCGCGTGTGTAGCCACGTGGAGGACTGCCGGGGTCAAAACACCGACAAGGAGAGCAGTGGCTCTCTTCCTGAATCCCTATTGATGTCGCCAACAACAACTGAATCTAGCCGGCTACGAGTAAATCATCTTTGACAACAACTGCCAGTGACTCGGAATTCACGACTAGATTCAAGCAAAAGGCCCCTCCCTCACCTCATAATTCTTTGCAGTTTTATGTGAAAGTAAAGAATTAGAATCATAATCCTGCATTTCTTATGCTTTGCATTTAGCCCAATGAATTCATATTTTCTATTAATTTTTGATGGAGTAGATGTAACACGTGTAAATTTTTGTGGGAATTTTTTTCAAAACTTTCTCAAAATCAAAACATAGTTTCAAATATATTTTTGAAAGCTTTTTAAAATCTTTGTGTTGAATGAGATCAACATTCTCCATGAAAATCTCCTGCAAGCTCCCCAACATCTTTCCCTAAAAGTCCCTTACTTTTCCTCTCTAATTTTTTTCATCTCTTCTTCCCTTCTTCTTTTCCCTTTCTTTTCTTCTCCCTTCGCCTTCTTGACCCAGCTGGACACTAGGCCCACCAGGTCCAACCATCTTCCCCCTATTCTTTTCTCTTACCCCAGGCGTAGGCCCACTCTTTCCCGAGCCATGTACCCACTCTTCAAAAAGACTTGCAACCTAAGTTCCAATCCTATAATCTACTCTATCAAGCTAAACTAGGAAAGTAAGCACACAATTGCAAGAATGTGTAATGAAATATAAAGAGAGCAGTAGAAATGCAAACTCCTGATGACAACGGTGACTCGTTAGAGCCCCTTGCAAGGGCCTTGCTTCCTTGATCAACGCAAAGATCAAGAACAAAGTTGGCCTACGCAAGGGTCGAGCTCTCATGTGGGTAACTCCATAGATAGTCTTGGATTAGCCCCATGTGCAAGCAGGACTCCGGTGACCTCACAAGAATACTCTCCCATACTACCTCCACTATGGTGAGCCTGTGACAAAACACTTAGAATCTCCCTCAATCTCACAACTAAGGTTGCGATCACTTCATACTCAGGAGGGTCTTGCAAGACTTACAAGCCCCGTATTTATAATCTTGGTGTGCTCTAACAACCAACTCAAGGATGACAAGCCATCTGCAGGAGTGAAGACCAAAACATTTCTACCATGTTGCATATTTATCACTATAAAGTATGATGTGCGTTTAGTTAATTAATGTTTATATACTTTCATAGTTCCTATAGTTTTTTATAAAAATAATTAATTTAAAGACTATACGAAATAGATATAGCTTTGATATCAATTCATATTTTTCATTAGTTGAGACTAGGTCATCCTACTTTCATTTTAAAAAGAAGGCCCACCCTATTAGGGACCTATGGACTTGTATGCAAATTTGATCATATTAGGGAAATATTGAAATTCCATCACTTTGCTCTTCTATATAAGAAACTAAATGGTAGCAGAGAGAGAAGACTTTATGCCAATTTTCTATTTGTTCACTCGACTTTATGCCAATTTTCTATTTGTTCACTCACTCTCTCACTCACCATCTCTCTTGTTAGGAATATCTCTTCATAATTATACAACCACTCAGTATTAAATGGTTCACTCAACAAAATATGTAAAGTATAAATTGTAGCAGAATGTCTATTTGTAAGTTAATTTTCTTTAAATATTTTTTTCTTAGAAATAGGAATACCCCACTATAAAATTCTAAATCCGCCACTGGGAGAATGTGCATGTCTGTGTTGCAAGGGAAGGGAATATAATGCCTGAAGTAATGGGGATTATGTATAGGCATACATGTTGATGAGCAGTCATTTGTGATGACGGAATGGTGTGACAGGTGACAGCCCTTGTGTTATGTGATTTGTATGTAGAATGAATGGTTAACCGACGTTAAACTAGGCAGTCAGGATTTATTGTCTAATATGAGAAATTAGATAAAAACACATTAAAGGTATTCTGATTTAAATGGGTACTGTATGGTTTTTTTTTTAAAGTTGTGACAGATAGAGCCTTTTCATTTGGTGCAACATGCCCCAGCATATATTCCTGCTGATCCCAAATTATAGATTTCAAGTTTTGGTGGAGTATCTGAAATGAAGCATTTTGTTAAAGTTTGCACAGCAGTTGTTGCCTTTGTCTAAAACATCAAGTGTTTGTGATCAGAGGGAGCATTTTATTCATGTCTTCTTTTTCTCTCCTTTCTCTCTTGATGAGGCTATGCAACCAGAAGAAATTGCAGCCTCCGTGATTGATTACATGAAGAGCCACGAGGAGCAATAGGGTTTGGTTCCTTGTATGGATACTGATCATGTCATTCTCATGCTAACCTCACCAATCTATCTATCTCATTTTCTATTTCAAACTCCACTCTATGTATAGTGCAACGACAGTGTTTTGCCCATCCATATGCCTTGTCTGGTGAGATTAGTCTCATGGTGTCAGCGCCCTGGGATCGGCATACCCTAGGGGCGCTGCCGACCGCCTCCACGTCATCACCTGCTATGAGGCCAGGACCCCACGGGTCTTACCTAGGGGCGCGTCCTCTCGTGGACCCCACCGGTTAGGCGCCGGGGGCCAACCCTGACTCTTACCAAGCAAGGAACCAAGCCCCGGGGCCCGGGCTCACGTCAACTGCTGAGACCAGGTCCCCCAGGAGACGTCATCCACGTTGCCCCGGCGCCCCGCTTGGTCAGCCCCAGGGCTGAAAAGTCGGCCCCCGGGATCCCACTACCGCGCCTGGGGCGCCACGCGACAGGCGGGTATCCGCTCCGTCCCACGCATTTAATGCGAGGGTGACGGTGCGGTCAAAAGGCATGGTGGCGTGCAGGCCATCCCCTCCACTGCGGCACATAGTGCGACACTGTGAAGGGTGTCATCCTGTGAGAGCTCATCATACACCATACCGCGAAGTACCGCGACAAGATGGAGGCCAGACTTGCTCCTGTAGGACCATAAATGATCTCCTGTTGCGATGGGCCCGTGGCGCACGGGATGTATGTGCACCCTCCCCTTGCACCTATAAAAAGGGAGGGCGGTGCACTTGAGAACGGGTTGAATCTTAAACACTCTTCTTGCATACATAGGTCTCTTCCAGCAGAGCAAGCCTAGCTAGATCTGTTCCAGATTTCTGGCTCCACAACAAACGAGCTCCTCCTAGTTCGTCAGCCATGGCTGGCATGTAAGCTAAGTCTGCATCTCTACCTGAATACAATCACCACCAAAGAGAACGTAGGGTGTTACGCTTTTGCGGCCCGAACCTCTATAAACCCTTGCGTGTTTTAGATCCATTGAGCTCCTAAGAGCAGTTAGCATCAGTGCTCCATTCCTCTATATCTCTCATCTGGTACTTTTGGTACCGTGGTGCCAACACATGGGGAAGCTGCGCTCAGTGCACGAGGTTCAAGGATGCAGATTGACTTGGGCCAAGAGATGGGCCATTGGTGGGCTTCAAGGACGAGCTCAGCTGCTTCCACTCAAGACTGAACTGAGCTACTTTCCGATAGAATGTCGCGTGACCTGGCCAGGCCTTGCTTGCCAGACATCGGATCCCAGCCCCAGTGCGCCGGCATGGCGTGGATGTGCTCCCCGGGGGTCGTGTGTGGACTGGCGTGTCACGGACGGACATGGTGCGCAGTGGTGCTGCCGGCTGCGCCCAATTGTATAACCGCCACATTTGAGGATGAGGAAGAGTAGGATCTATAAAATCAATGAAAGTAGTTTCTCCAAAAGTGTCGCCTTCATCTTCGTTTGATCTCAGCAGGAGGAAACATGGGCACTGGGGGAGGTGCGGCATCGGCATGTGAGGAGGAGGCGGCGGAGTGGGGGAGTGTTAGCCACCCACTCGATTATAGGTATTAAGGCTGGAATATAGTGTATGGATACAATTTGGAAGAACTCCGGTGACCCTCGCCGCCGGCGTCACCCTAGGAGATCCCCACGACCACAGGTCGCCGCCACCACCGGATGCCCCCGGTTCAAATATGCCAAGTCCAGCCTGCCCTTCGACCACAACACACCAGCTCCTTTTACAAGACTACGATACACACCCAGCGATTACACGGCCCATTGATCAGTTGGATATCTGGTGTTGGGCCTCTTGACCCGGCCCGGCCTGCCATCTTCGGCTCGAGTTGTCACTGACTTTATCATCTCCTCCTCCTGTGTCGACCTCCCGCACTTCTCCTCTGGTGAGGTCTTGGGCATCTTGACAGGGAGGGAGGCCTTGGGCGGCATGAGGCGCTGCGCCATCACGGACCGCCTTGATCTCGACCCGGAGGGGGTGGAGTGGCGTAGCGGCCCCCCGAGCCCGAATCCGACTGCAACTCCGACCCCGTCTGCGCCGCCTACATAACAGTAAGTAATGGATTGCTGCGCCTGAGAGGGGGCGCACACCGTCTCCGGTTGCTCGGTTAGATCGGTGGTCGCCCAGAGGATCATGAGCTCGCCGCCGCCGCCCCAAGGCCGCTACGCCAAGCGTGGCCGTGCCCCCGCTTCCGAAAGGGCCATCCTGCGTCTACACGTCGTAACCGCTGCCGCCGCCGACTGCTCGTCGGGGGAGTGTGCCATCTGCCTCCAGGATTTCGATTTCGATGTCGATGTCGATGTCATCGCCAAGGAGAAGGACAAGGACAAGGACGGCGAGATGCTGCTCATCAGGGCACTCCCCTGCTCCCACGCCTCCCACCACCGCTGCATCTCCCGGTGGCTCGGCTGCAACGGCGCCTGCCCTCTCTGTCGCCACCACCTGCCCACGGAAGAGGAGGACGAGGAGGAGCTGCACAGGTTGTTCAAGCAGATGAGGCCGGCGGATGGTTCACCATTCCACGGTACCCAAGCTGAGCAAGATCTTATTGAAGCGGCCGTTCAGCGTGGCCTCATCACAGAGCAGGTGGTTGACTACGATCAGCATGAAGAGGAAGAGGAAGAGGAAGAGGAGGCGGAGGTGGAGCCAGAGTGGATGAGGATGCTAGCAGGTCTCGACGGCACTTAGACTATCTCCAGCAGAAGGTCTATCCCGAGATTTATAATTCAAACTCCACTCTGTCTACAGTGCTTCTGGCCCCGCTAACAGTGTCCCAAATAATGTATACACCTCCATTTACACCTCCTTGCTGGAGGTAGCCTTACGTTGGATGAACTTGGTCTGCGGGTGGGCAGACAGGTGGTCACAAGGCTAAATCGGCTAGGCTACTCATTGATACATGCCTCTGATCCGCTTATGGCAGCCAGCAGGGATGATGGAACCAAAAAACTAGCGAGCCCAGATCCATCCGATTCAGTGTTTGTGTTTTCTTCTTCTCCTTCTTAAGGTGTATAGCAGCTAGTACAATGTAGCTAGCGAGAAGGGAGAGAGAGACTGAGAGAGCATGCTCTTGGAGGAACTCAAGTTTTCCTTTATAAGATATATAGTTGATGTAAACATGCCTCTGTGTTCCCTCATTTTATTTCGATCTCTTCCAAATAATTTGCCTTGAAAAACACAAGGGAAGAATGTGCATGCTGGCCGTCTTTTTTTAGATATATATGTTGAGGATATACAGTGCGCAGAAGTGGGTTTAGATCCCAAAAAACTACTCACCCTGTTATGATTGGAGTATTAGTCTATGTATACTATGTTTCTAGTCGACAGTAGAGAAGTATTAGGCTTTTGCAAAAGCCCTTGTGCACATTCATCTGAGACACCTAGGACACATAGGTTCTTCTCTAACTCTATTGATGGAGAAGACAAGATTAATGATGTAGCTTTATGTTTATTGTTTTAATAATCCCTAGCCTGAACATTGAGTCTCTGGGCAATTTTAGTTTCCTTTATTGCAAATCATTCCTGTGAGTTTGCAATGCCACTGAGTCTTTAAGTTATATATGCAGAGAAACTAAGCTTGCTTTAACTTTTGATGAAGAAAAGTAAATGCAGAGAAATAACCTTACTTGAATTTACATGAGGTCACTAGGGATATTCAAGGAGATATCCCGTGGTGTATGCTGTTTGCTGATGATGTAGTACTAGTGGACGAAAGCCGAGCGGGAGTAGATAGAAATTAGAACTGTGGCGGCAGACTTTGGAGGCGAAAGGTTTTAGACTTAGAAGGACAAAAACTGAATACATGAGATGTGACTTTGGTACTACTAGACAGGATGATGGAGATGTGAGTTTGGAAGGTCAAGTAGTGCCCAAGAAGGATATCTTTCGATACTTGGGATCTATGCTGCAGAGAGACGGAGATATTGATGAAGATGTTAGCCATAGAATTAAAGCGTGGTGGATGAAATGGCGGCAAGCATCTGGCGTTCTATGTGACAAAAGGGTACCACAAAAGCTAAAAGGCAAGTTCTATAGGACGGCTATTAGACCTGCGATGTTGTATGGCGCAGAATGTTGGCCTACCAAAAGAAGACATATTCAACATTTAAGTGTCACAGAGATGCGTATGTTGCGTTGGATTTGTGGTCATACAAGGATGGACCGAGTTCGAAACGACGAGATACGAGATCGGCTAGGGGTAGCCCCAATTGAAGAAAAGCTAGTATAACACCGACTAAGATGGTTTGGACATGTCCAACGGAGACCTCCAGAGGCACCAGTTCATAGCGGCGTCATAAGACGGGACAATAATGTAAAGAGAGGTAGGGGCCGACCAAACCTGACTTGGGAGGAGGCAGTCAAGAGGGACCTAAAAGATTGGAATATAACGAGAGTTAGCCTTGGACAGAAGAGCTTGGAAAGCAGCTATTCACGTGCCTGAACCTTGATTTAGCTTTTGCCTCTCTTTTTTCCTTTTTCTTTTTTCTTTATCATGGCCATTCTTCTCGATGTTGTGGAAGATGCCAAACTAAGATTGCTTCAAATCTGAACCAAAACTTTCTCGATAACAAAGCAATTTCTTTATGTTTATTGTTTTAATAATCCCTAGCCTGAACATTGAGCCTCTGGGCAATTTTAGTTTCCTTTATTGCAAATTGTACTTCTCATGAACAGCTGAAACACTCCTTTTCATTTATTCAGCTGAATATCTGAGCTGTCGAAAGAAATAGCTGGATTAGAAAGCTATTTGGTAAAAACCACTTGAAACATTTCAAAGATATAAGAGGAGTTTGGGAGTCCTGAGCTGTGGGTTAAGCTATACTCAAGAGACAAGAGCTAAAATCAGTCCTGACAGATGCCCAACCGTCCTAGATATTGCCCTAACCCTACAGAGACCATCTCAATGGTTTGAAGGAGTGGGATAGGCAGAGGAGGGAGTTTTGGGAGAACAAACGCAAGGAGGAAGAGGCTAGGAAGGAGCGTATTGCGGAGGAGGGTAGGAGGGCTGCAGCGAAGCGCAAGGCTGAAAGGGAGAAGAAGCTCGAGAGGGCTCGTAGGGCCAAGGCAGCATTGGAGGAGAACCCTGATGCTATGAGGAAGGGAAAGTGGCCTCGCTGCACTCAGTAGTTGCTCTACTGATATGGATGCCATAATTACTTTGTGGCAGAATGTTTATGGCCCGTAGTATTTATGTACTCTATTGTCGAACCATTTATCACTGAACTTATTAGACTTGTACTTTGTACTGCTATGCGGCTTGTGAACTATTTGAATAATGTTGCTATTTCATGTATGTTGTAGGGAATGAGATTATTATTCATGTATGGTTTTTTAAAAGTATACGAATCAATAGTATAAAAGTAGAGATTCTAAGAACATAGAAGCGCTTCCCGGCTCTTGAAATTTCAGTACATGAGAACAACATAGGTGATGGTCCTATATGCATAGTTGAGTCTACTACTACGATACATCTTCAACTTGCCTAGACCATGCAACTACGACCTAAACAACCTACTACAATTTTGCGTTGGCATGTCGGCAAAGTGCTACGCAGCACCTTCAACAATAACGTGCCTTAGGGAATTTAAATTGCCGGGATCCTACGGAAGCGCAAGTGTCTACATGAATTGGTTGGATCCATACTGAGATGATCCACCAGCGTCATAGTAACCAGTACCGCCAGAGGGCGGTGACTTGGGGGGGCCAGGTATCCCTTGGGTGGTACGGGCACGGGCAAAGATTGTCCGGGCACTTTGGGTCGTCGGCGATGCTGATCACCAAATCGTTGGGACCTGGTGTAAGCACCAAGGCCCCTAAGGTGAGTTTCGGCGATTAGATGACAACTCTTATCTTTTACTAATGAGCTTTGTGAGTTTGCAGAGATTATACTCTCAGGTAGCTCAAGGACATGAAATGTGACCCCTAACTTCAAATCATCAAAAGGCGGACTTAATTCTCAAATTTGCAAGGCTAGAAGCTCTCAAGGCTAAGGATGAGCTAGAGCTAAGTGCCATGAGGTGGAAGGGCACTTAGATAGGCTAGAGTTTTTCTTTGCTAGTTTGTAGTGTCCGCACTATAAAGGGGGATTCAAGAGGGTAGTAGCTTGACCATTTTAAATGTAAAACACTGAGTTTGGATGCACACTCTCACTCAAAATCAAGAGCTCAAGACTCAAGACTTGAAGATGGTCGAAGCTCTGAAGAAGAAGAAGTTGATGCAGCTCAAAACAGTGCAAAACAGTTGCACCGGATGAACCGATGCATATGCCATCGGTGCAACTCAACAGGGACTGAAGATTTGCTGAGGAAGAAATTTAGTCTCACCGGATCGACCGATGGTACCTCAAACTCAACGCACCGGTCGATCCAGATGGACCCAGACTTGGCCGAGGAAATTTAGCTGCACCGGATGATCCGATGGAAGCACCGGTCGATCCCACCGGTCAAGTGTACCAGTATGGGTTCAGGTGAGCAAGGGGCAAGATTAGATGCACCGGATGAACCGATGCAAGCACCGGTGCATCGCCGATCGATCCAACGGCTAGTTTTGATTCAAAACTTTCAGTGGCACCGGATCGACCGATGCAAAGAAAAGGGGCCACCGGTTCAACCGGTGCAAGTCGACTTTTTCAGGCTGGATTTTTCTCCAACGGCTATCTTGGATCCCAGCCTATATAAGTCCCCTCCCTTGCTCCATTTGAGGTCTCTTGGCGCCAGCAACAACTCACATTCCCAATCAGCTAAGAGCATTGTGCTTCAACACTTTACACCCAAACTTGAAGATTCAAGCCCCAAGAAGAAGAGCAAGAAGACTTGATCAAGAGAGAGCTGTGTGCATCCTTCTTAGTGTTAGGATTCTAGGTCAAGTGAAGCTTCTTGGTCTGTTACTCTTGGTGGTTGGCAACACCTAAGCGGACTTGGTGACCGGGGTGGTTCTTCGGAGCTTGCCAAGGATTGTGGAAGCCCGGCGGACGGCTTTGTGCATGGTTTGAGCTCCGCCATGTCGGGACGACGAATGGAGACTCACTAGAGAGCGCCCATTCGATCTCTTCTTGGACAGCTGATGAAAAGGAGATAATCATTACGTCTAAAGAGGACAGAGGGTGGAAATAGGGTTTTAGGGTCTCGTAGAAAACCGATCTACGACTCAATACACAAAACTCTCTCGAACCCGATCGACTCCGTCGAAAGGCTTCAACTCGCAGGTAGAGCTATCTCGATGGGATAATCGATTCTCTCCTTGTAACCCGTGTGCATGACTGTATCAATTTGATCTCATGTATGCAAACCATGTTAGACTGTCTCGGGATTTACCGATCTTTAACATGTTCTTGCATATTGCACTGTCTCGGTTTAATCGATCTGTAATATGTGTTTACCTTGCAATGCCGATTATCAAATGTCTTGCATGTTTTTCCCTGAATCTGATGTATGCGACTGTCTCGTTAAATCGATCTTGTGTATCTCTTGTTCAGGATCTTACTTGCTTAGATGTTTGCCGATTAGTATTGTATTATCAATCAGTCTTAAACTGATAAACCGATTTGTTAGTTTATATCTAGTCTTGGATTTGAATACTGTCTTGGCCTGACCAATCTATTCGATCTATTTCTCTGATTTGATCTAATATCTCGATTTAAAGGCTTAATACTGATATTAACAAAAATACCAAAAAAGAAACAGAGGACTTATATTTAAACGCTCATTTGAATCTATTCGCTCTATCGGATTTTAAGCCGATAGATCTTGTAATCGGATTGTTTAGAGCCGATTGCAAATAACCTGATCTGGCTAAATTGAAAAGTCGATTAGGCCTATATTACTGATATTTTTCCCCTTATTGATTTACAGGTCAAATCAATTGGCACGCTTGGTTTGAGTTGCGACGCGATCACCGAATCGACGCTTCTGCACGTGTGTTCACGTTTTCGTGTCAACACGGCCACAACGTGGACTAGGGGAAGGTGCCAAACTTCCGATACCACGGGAAAAAAATCCGGTTGTCTCTTGCACCTCTTTTACTTCTTGCATTTACATTTCTTGCAATTGATCATGAGTGGTGCTTGAAGTAGTCTTGCCTAGTCCTTGCACTTAGCATTCCTCTAGTTGTTTAGTTGCTCGTTGTGAACTTTAGAGTAGGATGGTTTGAATTGGGCTATTGAAGTAGTGATCGAAATAGGTTAAGGACTTTCGTAGAAATTTTTAATAGCCCAATTCACCCTCCTCTTGGGCATCGATCCTTACAATTGGTATCAGAGCGAGGTTGCTCACGTGGATCAATAGGCTTCACCGCCTAGATCAATGTCCAAGATGGGAGGCCAAACTCCTTACTTTGATGGCAAGAACTTTTCCTATTGGAAAGCACGCATGCGTGCATACCTTGAGTCCATTGCCCCCGAAGTTTTGGATGCGGCAACCATAGGCTTCCCAAACCAAAACGAGCTTACTCTTGAGCAACGAAGATGGGATGCTAAGGCTCGCAATGCTATCTTTGAATGCATTAGCCAAGAAGTTCATGGTAGAGTCTCTAGCCTTGAACGGTCCAATGTCATTTGGGAAACTCTCATTGAAATACATGAGGGAAGTGGCAAAGTGCGTGAACAAAAATATCAATTGCACAAGGCTAAGTTCGACAACTTCTCTATGCTTCCTCATGAAAATTGCAATGAAATGTATTCTCGCTTGAATGTCATAATTGAGGACATTAATGCTCTTGATGTTGCTAAACTTGACAAGGGCACCATCAACCGCAAGATATTGTTGATTCTCCCGAAGCCGAAGTATAACATCATCAACACCATGCTTCAAGAAGAGAACCTTGATACCAAGGAAGTTTGTGAGTTGATAGGCAAGATCCGCGCTCATGAGATGGGCGTACTTGGGATGATTGAAGAATCAAGCTCCACCAAGAGCATCGCTCTCAAGGCCAAGATGCACAAAGCTCCACCCAAGGCTCAAAAAGCCGTGGTTGTTGAGCCAAGCTCAAGTGAAGATGAACAAGGCGAAGGCCAAGAGAGCGGTGATGAAGATGATGAAGAGCTTGCTCTCTTGATGAGAAGGTTCAACCGCATGAACACAAAGATCAACAAGAGAGGCTACAACTTCGACCCCAAGAAGAAGATCTTCAAGCCGAATCAAAGGAAATGCTACAATTGTGGTGACTACAACCACATTTCCTATGATTGCCCAAAGCCAAGCAAGCTCAAGAATGTCAAGGGCAAGGCCAAGAAAGAAGAGTCGGATGAAGAAGAGGAAGAAAAGCCTAAGAAGAAGTTCTTTGGGAAGAAGAAGTCAAGCAACAGCAAGCTCTTCCCAAAGAAGAAGAGAGGCCAAAGAAGCTTCATGTGTGAAACCAATGAGTGGGTCACGGACGATGAGTCAAGCGAAGATGAGGATGATGAAGAGATTGCCAAGCTTGCTATCACCTCCAAGGGGCCCTCACTACCTCCACCTCCTATGTGCCTTATGGCAAAAGGTTCTTCAACTAAGGTACGTGAGATGGTCTATGATGATGATGATGATGATCCTACTCCTGATGACTTTGCTAATATGATAGAGGAGTTTGAAACAATGATCAAGAAGGAAAAAGGGAATGTCAAGCTTCTTGAGAAGGCCAATGCTAAACTTGAGGCTTCCCAATCCGAGTTGCTTGCCAAATGTAATGCTTTGGTTAAAGAGCAAAAAGAGTCCAATGCATACATTAAGCAACTTGAGGAAGGAAACTCAAGGCTTAAGTCCTTGCACAAGGAACTAGATTCATCTCACAAGGATTTGGTTGGCAAACATGAGGAGCTTGTTAAAACTCACTCCAAAAATCTCGAAATTGCCAAACTAAATGAGGTGAATCATAAGAAACTTGTGCAAGAACACAAGGAATTGGGAAGCAAGTACCAAGAGCTTGAATTAGCCTATGAGCTCATTGACCCAAGTATTGCAAACTCTACCACCAAAAATGTGGTTAAGGTCAATGCCTCTACTTCTTGTGAGGATCTACCTCCTATCTCTTGTGGTACTAACACTTTGCCCAAGCTTGATGAAGATAGGGAGGAGGAGTTGAATAAGGAAATTAAAAGCCTTCACTCAAGTGTGGTCAACCTATCAAGAGGAGAACATAAGCATCAAGAGATGCTCTACAACCATACAAGGTGCTTTGGCACAAATGGGCTTGGTTCTTTTCCGGAACCACCAAGTGTTGCCAATGGTCCACCTAAGGAGCTCTATGAATGCTTCATCAAGGAGAATGGCTCCTATTGTCAACATTGTATGGTTGTTGGCCACCACACTAGCGAGTGCCCCATTCCTAATCTCCCTCCTCCTACTTTGCCCAAGAATTACAAATCTATGTTTGAGAATAACCATTTCTTGTTGCGCAAAGTGAAGGGCAAGGTGAAGGCCAAGTTCATCGGAGTAGACATCAAGGAGAAGAAGGGCAAGCTCCCTAGGCAACTTTGGGTTCCAAAAGCACTAGTCACACGCGTGCAAGGCCCAAAGCTTGCTTGGGTTCCCAAAACTCAACAATGACTTTTTCATGTGTAGGTGAACTACAAAGCCGGTGGAAAGCATTGGGTGCTAGATAGTGGATGTACACAACACATGACCGGCAATGATAGTATGTTCACTACACTAGAAGAACCGGGCGACATCGATCATGTTACCTTTGGTGACAACAAGCAAGCAAAAGTCATAGGGTTGGGTAAAATAGCAATCTCTAATGATTTATCTATCTCTAACGTGTTGTTTGTGGATTAACCTTCTTTCTATAGCTCAATTGTGTGATCTTGGACTAACGTGTACCTTAGACAAGAGTGTTGTTGTAGTCCAAAGTGAAAGTGACAAATCCTTGGCATTCAAAGGATTCCGGCACGGGCACCTCTACTTGGTCGACTTCTCATGCAAGGAAGCAAACTTGACAACGTACCTTATCTCCAAGAGTTCCATTGGGTGGCTATGGCATCGCCGCATAGCGCACATTGGAATGAACCAACTCAAGAAAGTGTTCAAGAGGGGATTGGTGACTGGCTTGGAAGACGTCGAGTTCGAGAAGGACAAACTTTGTAGTGCATGTCAAGCCGGAAAGCAAGTGGCATCTCACCACCCCATGAAGACCTCCGTCTCCACCTCCAAGCCACTACAACTTCTACACATGAATCTCTTCGGTCCAACAACCTACAAGAGTCTTGGTGGTAACCTTTATTGCCTAGTCATTGTCGATGATTTTACGCGGTATACTTGGACTTTGTTTCTAGGTGACAAAGGGGAGACTCCGGAGACATTCAAGACCTTTGCAAGGAGAGCACAACGTGAATTCGGCCTCAGCATCACCAAGGTGCGAAGTGACAACGGCTCCGAGTTCCGCAACTACAACATAGAAGAATGGTGTGATGGTGAAGGCATCAAGCACGAACTCTCCGCCACCTACACACCTCAACAAAATGGAGTTGTTGAGAGGAAGAACAAGACCCTCATCACCCTTGCAAGAGCCATGTTGGACGACTATGGTACACCGAAGGACTTTTGGGCGGAAGCCATCAACACCGCATGCCACGCCTCCAACCGTGTCTACCTCCATCGACTACTTGGCAAGACACCTTACGAGCTTCTCATTGGGAGGAAGCCCAACATCTTCTACTTTCGAGTCTTCGGTTGCAAGTGTTTCATCTACAAGAAGAAAAGGCTCAGTAATTTTGAAAAGAGATGCGATGTTGGCTTCTTTGTTGGTTATGCATCGAATTCCAAAGCGTATCGAGTATTCAATCAAACCTCCGGGCTAATTGAAGAAACTTGCGATGTGGAATTTGTTGAAACTAATGGCTCCCAAGGGGAGATATTTGCTTATGATGATGTAGGGGATGAACCACTTCGAGAAGCAATGAAGAACATGACCATTGATGATGTAAAGTCGGAAGAAGTGCATGGTGATCAAGACCAAGGGGGAAACGCTCCTCCAAGCATGCCTAGCACTTCCCTTGCACCTCAAGTGGATGAGGAGGAAGAGAAAGATGAAGTACCAAGTGAGGGAAACCAAGTACCGGAAGATCAAGAGCCACCACAAGCACAAGGAAGAAATGCACCACCTTCACCACCACCGCAAGCTTCAAGAGGACCACTTGTGAGGCGAGGACGCATCTCCAACGACCATCCCCTTGATCAAATCATTGGGAGTCCGTCTAGGGGAGTAAGAACACGTGCTCGTAACCTTGTCTCATTTTGTGAACATTACTCGTTTGTTTCTTGTGTTGAACCCACTTGTGTAGAGGAAGCTCTTGAGGACTCGGATTGGGTGGTTGCCATGCAAGAAGAGTTGAACAACTTCACGCGCAACGAAGTTTGGGTCCTTGAAGAGCGACCAAAGGACAAGAACATCATTGGTACCAAGTGGGTCTTCCGCAACAAACAAGATGAGAACGGCTTGGTGGTGAGGAACAAGGCAAGGCTTGTGGCGAAAGGATTCTTGCAAATGGAAGGGTTGGACTTTGGCGAAACATTCGCACCGGTGGCAAGGCTTGAAGCCATACGTATCCTTCTTGCTTACTCTTCACACCATAAGATCAAGCTATATCAAATGGATGTGAAGAGTGCATTTCTCAATGGCTATATTAATGAACTTGTATATGTTGACCAACCTCCCGGGTTTGAGGATCCTAGGAAGCCTAATCATGTTTATAGGTTGATCAAAGCGCTCTATGGGTTGAAGCAAGCACCAAGGGCGTGGTATGAACGGCTCCGGGACTTCCTCCTAATGCAAGGATTCAAGATCGGGAGGGTGGACATGACCTTGTTCACCAAAGACGTCAACGGGGATCTTTTCATTTGTCAAATCTATGTTGACGATATTATCTTTGGTTGTACTAATGAGAAACTAAGCCATGAGTTTGCTTCCATGATGTCCAGGGAGTTCGAGATGTCCATGATCGGCGAGCTCAAGTTCTTCCTCGGCTTTCAAGTGATGCAACTTCAAGAGGGCACCTTCATACACCAAGAAAAGTACTGCAAGGACCTCTTGAAGAAGTTCGGGATGAACGAGTGCAAGCCAGCTTCAACGCCAATGCCTACGAATGGACACCTCGAGCAAGATGCTAATGGTAAAAGTGTCGATCAAGCCGAGTATCGGTCCATGATCGGTTCACTACTCTATCTCACCGCCTCTAGGCCCGATATAATGTTTAGTGTGTGCTTGTGTGCTCGCTTTCAAGTAGCACCTAAGGAATCGCATCGCAAGGCGGTCCTTAGGATACTTCGGTATCTCAAGTGCAACCCAGGCATAGGCTTGTGGTACCCTGAGGGCGCTAAGTTAGAACTCTTGGGTTGTTCGGACTCGGACTTTGCCGGGTGTCGTCTTGACCGTAAGAGTACCTCTGGGGGGTGTCACTTGCTTGGGCGGTCCCTGGTTTCTTGGTTCAGCAAGAAGCAGACCTCTGTGGCCCTGTCCACTGCGGAAGCTGAGTATATAGCCGCTGGTGCTTGTTGCGCTCAAATCCTATATATGAAGCAGTCGCTTTTGGACTTTGGTGTTGTTTGTGGCTCCGTGCCTCTCCTTTGTGACAATGAGAGTGCCGTAAAAATTGCTAAAAACCCGGTTCAACACTCTCACACTAAGCACATTGATATCCGGCATCATTTCTTAAGAGATCACGAGGCCAAGGGTGATATCACTCTAACCAATGTGAGATCCGAAGATCAGTTGGCGGATATCTTCACAAAACCTTTAGATGAGAGTACTTTTGTTAGGTTGCGAAGTGAGCTTAACGTGCTAGACTTGTCTAGCTTCATGTAAGTTGCCATGCCATATAATCTTGCATTGCATTCGTACTTGCCATGAGTAAATGCTTGTCCAACTTTGGCAAGATAGAGATGAGCTTGGGTTGAGCTTGGGACGGTGGTCTTTTGGGCACCCAAGGCTAGAGAAGAGAGCTCATCTTGAGTAAGCTTGCCGGAGGTTCAAACTTGACAAGTTAGATCAAATTCTTGCAATGCATGATTCTTGTCATATAGATGTGCACACATATTTAATTTATGTCTTGCATGGTAGCTTGGTTGGAATTGCATGCGGTAGGTCACAAAGGAGCCACTAAATGAGAAAGAAATTTGCTCATCAATGCAAATCCTTCAACTCATAAGAGTGGGCAAAGCAATGTAATTTGGTGCTTAACGCTAAATGGAGCCGCGGTCCTACGGGTCTCGAGTTAACCATCTCTTGTACTCCTCGGATTGGCTCCTACATTTTCTTGGTTCTTATGGATCTTATCGCTTTGCTTCTTGTTTGCGAAAACCAAAAATCTAGCCGTGGGGCAAAATAATTTTTGAGTGTTTGAGGGGCAAGGATCACTAACTTGTTCAAAGCATGTGTTTTTTTTTAATCTTATATGCTTGTGGAACAAGTGATGCACTTGGTTTGAGAAGAGAAAGAGAAAGGGGAAAACAGAGGGCACCGGATGAACCGACGAGGCACTGGTTTAAGGACACCGGTCCATCCGGTGCGTGCAGTTCAAGCAGAAGAAGAGAAGGCAGAAAAGATCGACCGATGCACTGAAATGAAAGACTCACCGGTCGATCCGGTGTATGGAAAGATAGAAACCCTAGATGCACCGATGCTTCTACCACCGGTCGATCCGGTGCATTGGTTTTTGACAAGGGTTGAGAATGTAGTTTCTGTGGACATCGACTGGTGCATACAACCTCGACCACCGGTCGATCCGGTGCGTTAGTTTTTGACAGAGGTTGGAAATATAGTTTCTGGTAACATCAACCGGTGCACCAAACCGCCGAGCATCGGTCGATCCGGTCGCGAAGAAAATGGCGGCCCCACCTGTCAGCACGAGGGTAAAAGAAGAGAGGAGAGAAGTTTTCTCTATTCACCGCCGCCACCTCCGTCTTCCTCGCTCCGCCGACGCACGCGCCTCCTTCGCCGCGACTCCTTGCCGCCGGCCATTGTCGACTGGTGTCAACACCAGGGTACACAGAGTACCCAATAAGAAGAGGGGTGAATCGGGGGCTCGGATGCTAGCTGCGCTTAAGAGTCAAACAGATCACGACTAGAGCTAACACACCAGGGCTTATAGAGGTTCGGGCCGCGTAAGCGTAATACCCTACGTCCTCTTTAGAGATTTATTGATTGGTGGATGAAGCACAACCAAGTTACAAGCCAGAAATCTGGAACAAAAGCTCTTGGCTAGAGGGAGCTTGCAACCTAGCAGCGCGAGTGTGGGTGAGTATGAGAGTTCAACCCGTTCTAAGGTGCACCCCCTCCCCCTTTTATAGGCACAAGGTGAGAGGCGAGTGTACAGATCTGTGTGCTGCGGGTCCGGCACACAGGGATTCATTTAATGCTACATAGGATGTAGTATGGACTCCGTCTTGTCCACGCATGTCTGCACAGCGGAATAGTGCCGCCTGACATTGGGATGTGGGGCACAGTGCGCCACAGTCCGGGGGATGTAGCGTGCACTATGCCCCACACGACCGCAACGTCCCCGTCGCATTAACTCGGCGGGGCCGACGCGTACAGTGTAGAGTTGTGTGGCGCGTCCCGGGGGAGGTCCGCCCCCACGGGGTGACATCATCCCGGGGTCCGGGGCGTCAGGGGTGACGCGAGCCCGGCCCCCGAGGCCTTACGCCTTCTTTAGGAAGAGTTCGGGGGGTAGGACCCCCGTTCTCAGCTTAGTTGGTTTCTCGGGGGGCCACGCGCGGGCCCCCACACACGTCGCGCGGGGACCGAGAAACCAACTAAGCTGAGAACGGGGGTCCCACCCCCCGAACTCTTCCTGAAGAAGGCGCAAGGCCCCGGGGGCCGGGCTTGCGTCACCCCTGAAGCCCCGGACCCCGGGATGACGTCACCCCGTGGGGGCGTACCTCCCCCGGGACGCGCCACACAACTCTACACTGTACGCGTCGGCCCCGCTGAGTTAAGACGACGGGGACGTTGCGGTCGTGTGGGGCACGGTGCACGCTCCATCCCCCGAACTGTGGCGCACTGTGCCCCACGTCCCAATGTCAGGCGGCACTATTCCGCTGTGCAGACGTGCGTGGACAAGACGGAGTCCATACTACATCCTGTGTAACATTAAATGAATTCCTGTGTGCCGGACCCGCGGCACACAGATCTGTACACTCGCCTCTCACCTTGTGCCTATAAAAGGGGGAGGGGGTGCACCTTAGAACGGGTTGAACTCTCATACTCACCCACACTTGCGCTGCTAGGTTGCAAGCTCCCTCTAGCCAAGAGCTTTTGTTCCAGATTTCTGGCTTGTAACTTGGCTGTGCTTCATCCACCAATCAATAAATCTCTAAAGAGGACGTAGGGTATTACGCTTACGCGGCCCGAACCTCTATAAGCCCTGGTGTGTTAGCTCTAGTCGTGATCTGTTTGACTCTTAAGCGCAGCTAGCATCCGAGCCCCCGATTCACCCCTCTTCTTATTGGGTACTCCGTGTACCCTGGTGTTGACACCAGTCGACATTGGCGCGCCAGGTAGGGGTCGGGGGCGCTGGTGCGCTGCGTTTGGGGTTTGGATGGCCTCACGACCACCTACACCTGAAGGAGTGGTGGAATTCGACACCGGCTCCAACGAAGACCGTGCACCGCGTCGCTCGCGGCACACACCTTCCCAGCGGTCCCGCTCTGAGTGGCGTGACCCGCCGCTCGGGGGGCCGGCTCTCCCTCGGCAAAGCAACGCGTGGCCAGCCGTGCGCCCGGAAACGGAACCCGGGGCTGCACCCCGTCTACCGGTTCCTGCGTCGCAGGACTCACAGAGTACACCTCCACCACCGCGGGCTCCTGCGCCCGCAGCTCCTCCGCGCCGGGCTCCTCGAGTCCCAAGTCAGTCGGTGGCTGGCCCTGACCAAGGGGCCGCCTCTCACCGACGCAGAGGTGGGCGTGCTTGCCGCCCCCTCTGCTTTAAGGAAGAACAGGCCCCGGAACTCCGAGCGCCAGACGCGTTGGAGGCAGCAGCGGCTCTCCTCCGCAATCCACCAGCACCAGATGCTCCCCAGGAGGTCCACGACCGGTGGCAGCTCGACGTCGCCAGGTTCGTCGCTGCCGGCCGTGAGAACCCTGGGTCATCCCGCCGCACCGGAGCTCCTTCAGCGAACCCCGGAGGTCCCACCAGACATTCTCGGGCCCCGACGGTCCACGTGGAGCAGCAGCAGGGGGCCCAGCAGCCTCCTCCTCCTCCTCAGCAGCAGATTCAAGAACAGCTCCACGACCTCCGTCAGACCATCAACCAGCAGCGGGCCGAGCAGGACGCTCGACTCATCATCGAGCGGTCCCGTGAACGACGCCGCAATGAGCAAGCCGTGGCCCCGCCGCCCCCGGTGCCCGGTGTACCAGCGCTCCCGGCCCCGATCGAGTTACCTCTCGGGGCTGGATGCCGGGCGCTCACACCGGCCCTCCGTGCCGCGGTGTGGCCTGCGAAGTTCCGACCCCACCTCCCGGAGAAGTACGACGGCACCATCGACCCGTCGGAGTTCCTCCAGATCTATACTACCGCCATCGTCGCCGCAGGCGGCGGGAATGACGTGATGGCGAATTACTTTCATGTTGCCTTGACCGGACCCGCCCGGTCTTGGCTCATGAACCTCCCCGAGGCTTCTATACCTTCGTGGGAGGAGCTCTGCCGCCAGTTTGTGTCCAACTTCGCCGGGACTTGTTCCCGCCCCGGTGCAGAATCGGACCTCCATGCGATCCAGCAGCAGCCCGGTGAAACGCTGCGCGCTTTTGTGCAGCGCTTTTGCCGGGTTCGCAACACCATCCCGCAGATCTCCGCGGCCTCAGTGATCGTCACTTTCCGTCAAGGGGTCCGTGACGAGAAGATGCTTGAGAAGCTCGCCACCCGGTCCATTCAGGACGTGGGAGACCTTCTCACCCTGGCAGACAAGTGTGCGCGCGCGGTGGAAGGCCGAGCGTGGCACGCACCCCGTGCAACCCAGCCGGGGATACAAGACCAGGGTCCCTCCCGGCCTGACAACCGGGAGAAGAAGAAGAACAAAGCCCCGGAGCCGGGACCTGCTGTCGTGGCTGCCACGGGCGCCAACAAAGACGCCCAGCACCCAGACAAGAAGCCCCGGACCGACCAGCAAGGGGGCCAGAAGAAGAAGTGGTGCTCCATTCACAAGACTGAAGGCCACGATCTCACCCAGTGCCAGGTTGTCAAGAACATCATCGAGCGCAACAAGTAGCGCGAAGAGCAGCAGCAAGCGGGCCAGGCGCCTCAGCAGCAGTAGCATGAGGGACAGCGGCAGGTGCTCCACAGGGGAGATGACCCCCTTGGCCCTGAACAAGAAGAGGAAGAACCGCTGGATTACCAACTGGCAAAACGCACTGTCGCCGTGATTCATGCGAATACGGGGCCGCTCGCCTCGCGACGCTCCATCAAGGTGCTCAGCCGATAGGTGAATGCTGCGACCCCGCTGCCACATTCAGCCGGGCCCCTCAAGTGGGCCGGTACTCCAATCACTTTTGACTCCACGGACTGCCCCCCGAACATGGCCGGGGCCGGCCAGCTCCCGCTCGTTGTCGCCCCCACCATCGCCAACGTCAAGTTGAAGCATGTCCTCATTGATGGGGGGGGCGGCCTCAGTGTCATTTCGTCATGGGCATTCGACCAGTTGCAAGTGGCTGAAGGGAAGATTGGCCCCACTGCCCCCTTCGCTGGGGTCAGCCCCGGGGCGGTCATTCCTATCGGTGCCATCAACCTCCCCGTCACGTTCGGGACGCCCGACAATTTCCGCACCGAGTACGTCGACTTCACCATTGCAAAGCTCTACCTTCCGTATAACGCCATCCTTGGGCGCCCCATGCTCTACAAGTTCATGGCGGCTGCCCACTACGGATACCTCTGCCTCAAGATGCCGGGACCCAAAGGTGTGATCACAGTCCCCGAGGATCGGCCCGCGGCCATGTCCGCGGTTGAGAAGATGTACAGCATTGCCGCTGAATCCTTTCAAGGAACCCCGGCGGGAGAAGAGAAGTCCGAGGCAGCAGAAGTGCTCGCCACGGGCCCGACCATCGACGGGTGCCCGCTCGATCCAATGGACGAGTCGGGCCCCTCCACTGCTCCAGCTAAGCCAACATCAAGCAAACCCGCTGATCCCCTCAGTGGAGACTCCGTACCCGCCAAGACCGTTCAAATCGGTGCCAGTCCCTCCTAGACCGCTCGCATTAGCGGCGGCCTAGGGGCCAAATAGGAACTTGCGCTCGTCACTTTCCTCCGGGCTAATGTCGATGTTTTTGCATGGCAACCTTCCGACATGCCCGGGGTCCCCAGGGAGGTGATTGAGCATCGACTCACAGTGCGCCGCGACTTCAAGCCCATCAAGCAAAAGATACGTAAGCAGTCTGCAGAGAGGCAAGAATTCATCCGCCTCGAGGTAGAGAAGCTCCTGCGTGCAGGCTTCATCCGCGAAGTTCAGCACCCGGAGTCGTTCCCAAAGCCGGCGGCAAGCTGCGCATGTGCATAGACTACACCGACTTGAACAAGGCCTGCCCCAAAGATCCATACCCCCTCCCTCGAATTGATCAAATCGTGGACTCCACCTCCGGGTGTGACCTGCTGTCTTTTCTTGCTGCATACTCCGGTTTCCATCAGATTAGCATGGCTAGGCAGGATGAGGAGAAAACTTCGTTTACTACCCCTCGGGGCTTATTTTGTTATGTAAATATGCCGTACGGGCTTAAAAACGCTTTGTCTACGTTTGTAAGGGCTACCCACATTACGTTGGGGGACCATATTGGAAAAACTGTTGAAGTGTACGTTGATGACGTTGTAGTCAAGACCCGCCAGAGTGATTCGATCCTCTCGGACTTGGCTTCTGTATTTGAAAGTTTGCGTTGTAAGCGAATGATGTTAAACCCTGAGAAGTGTGTGTTCGGGGTGTCTGCGGGCAAGCTCCTCGGCTTCCTGGTGTTGCACCGGGGGATCGAGGCCAATCCAGAGAAAATCCGCACCATCGAAAACATGCGACCCCCGACGCGCGTCAAGCAAGTGCAGTGTCTGACTGGCTGCATGGCGGCTCTCAGCCGCTTCATTTCAAAACTCGGGGAGCGAGCTCTCCCATTCTTCAAGCTTCTACGCGGCGGCCAACCATTCGAGTGGACCACCGAGGCGGAGGCGGCCTTCGAAGATCTCAAGTGCTACCTCAGTTCGCCCCCCATATTGGTGGCTCCAGACCCCGCAGAACCCCTGCTCCTCTACATCGCCGCAACACAAGATGTAGTTAGCATGGTGCTCGTCGCCGAGCACTCGGAATGCTCCTGGCCACGGCGCGAGCCCCCCGAGCGAAGCCCGGTGCCATTAATCGAAGATCCAGCAGAGTGTGCGTCCCGCGGCCCCAAGGGTGACGACGCGGGAGTGGAGTCCTCAAAGTCCGGCCGCTCACCGCTCCGGGATTCTAGTGGCACGCTGCCCATGAGCCCCGGTGGCCCCGAGCCCCCGGTTCCTGCAGAGACCCCCGCGCCCCCAGGCCACGACCCCTCTATTGCGGACCCTGAACTTGATGGCCGCGGTACCCGGAGAATACAACGCCCAGTCTACTTCGTCAGTGAAGTGCTCCGAGACTCCCCGAGACGATACCTAGAGATACAGAAGCTCCTGTTCGCCGTGCTGATCGCTTCGAGAAAGCTACGACACTACTTCCAAGCACATAAGATCTCCGTGGCCACGACATTCCCGCTGGGGGCCGTGTTGCACAACCGGCACTCAACTGGAAGAATCGCAAAGTGGGCTGCGGAGCTGGCGGAGTTCGAGCTTGATTTCGTCCCTCGCCATGCAATAAAGAGCCAGGCGCTGGCAGATTTCATCGCGGAGTGGACCCCGGCGAACAACATTGAAGATCGTGAGCCAACCCCCGTTGACATCGCACCCCTGGGCCCGTCGGTGCAGTTTACCGAGGTCCCGTGGGAATTATTCTTTGACGGTTCCACAAGACACAAGGTAGCGGGGGCTGGCGTCATGCTCATATCACCAACCGGGGAGAAAATTCGATATGTCTATCGCATCCTCTTTGCAGCATCAAACAACACCGCAGAATATGAAGCCTTGATCGCCGGGCTCCAAGCAGCTCTTAGCCTTGGGGTCCGGGAGCTCCGTGTCAGGGGCGACTCGCAACTGGTGATAAATCAAGTCAACGGCGAGTGCGGATGTCACAAGCCGCACCTCGCCGCGTATTTGATGGAAGTGAGGCGCCTTGAACTCTCTTTCAATGCAATCGAGTACAAGTTTATCCCCCGGGAGGAGAACGCGGTGGCAGATGAGCTCTCTGTCATCGCGTCATCAAGACTGCCCGCCCCCAGTGGCGTCTTTGATCGCGAGATTCCGCTTCCTACCGCTCGGCCTGCCGACCCGAACGAAGGCGACCACGACGCATTCCAAGAGCTAGTGGCCGCGGCGGCCCCGACCCCATGGGACCCGCCACCCGGCGAAGGAGGCCCGGACCCCTTGGGGGCCCCGGACCCAGCCGGACCTGATGCTCAGGTACCTCCCGCTGCATGGATCCAAGAGATCCGGAGCTACTTGAAGGACAATTTCCTTCCCGAAGATGATGTTGCCGCAGAACGCATCTCCAGACAGGCTAAGAGATACGCGCTGGTAGAAGGGGACCTCTACCGGCGTGGCGCCAATGGAGTCTTCTTGAAGTGCATTTCCCGGGAGGAAGGCTGTGAGATTCTCGCTGATATCCACGAGGGTGAGTGCGGAAGTCATTCGTCAGCCCGCACGTTGGTAGGTAAGGCTATACGGCATGGATTCTACTGGCCAACAGCCCTCGAGGACGCGACTGAACTGGTACGAAGATGCCAAGCATGCCAATTTCACGCGAAGCAAATTCATACACCGGCGCAGCTCGTACAACTCATCCCTCTGTCGTGGCCATTCGCGGTCTGGGGGATAGATATACTAGGACCCTTCCCAAAGGCCATTGGCGGCTATGAGCATCTCTACGTCGCCATCGACAAATTCACCAAGTGGCCGGAAGCAGTCGCCGTCACCAAAATCGATAAGAATTCAGCAGTCAAGTTCCTCCGGGGCATCGTGTCCCGGTTCGGGGTCCCGAACAGGATCATCACTAATAACGGCACACAGTTCACTAACGCCCTGTTCGGGGATTACTGTGAAGACATGGGCATCAAAATCTGTTTCGCATCCTCACATCACCCCAAGAGCAACGGGCAAGCCGAGCGCGCAAATGCAGAAATCCTGAAAGGCCTTAAGACCCGTACATACGACTGTTTGAAGAAGCACGGCAAGAAGTGGATACAACACCTCGAGCCGGTCCTTTGGGCGAACCGGACCACCCCAAATCGGGCCACCGGGGAAACTCCATTCTTTCTAGTGTACGGGGCGGAAGCTGTCCTCCCCCCGGAACTCACTAAGCGGAGCCCCCGTGTGAACGCCTACGATGAACAAGTGCAGGAACAACTCCGCCAAGAAGACGTTACGCTCCTCGACGGGGCCCGATCCCGGTCCGCTCTCCGTGCAGCAAGCTATTAACAAGCTCTACGCCGCTATCACCAGCGCCATGTTAAACCAAGATCACTCGCTGTAGGTGATCTCGTTCTAAAACGAATCCTAAACAGGGTGGGGATGAACAAGCTTACCCCCACCTGGGAGGGTCCCTACCGAGTGATTGAGGTATCTCGGCCTGGATGCGTGCGCCTGGCCACGGAGTGCGGAGAAGAGCTGCCATTCCCATGGAACATCGAGCATTTGCGTAAGTTTTATCCGTAAAAAAGCTCGCTAGGTAACATGTCGGGGACCCCGGACCCCGCTCATGTTGCCCGGGGGCCATCCATTCATGTAATTATGCTCGATGAAATATAAATAAAGAACTCAACAGCTACTAATGAGAATCATGCCTGTGTGAATCAATGTGAATTGCTTTCCAAAGCCTTAAATCCTCATGCCCCGTGCGCGCGGCACCTGAAATGCTATCCTTGGGTAATGGCGGCGGCCGGGGCTCTGTGTCTCCCACTACCAATATCCCCAGGCCGAATTGTCTCGGTGTGCCGGTACGAAGCAGTACCTCGAGCGCGGCTAAGCCGTGGTGAGTAATGGGGGCCCTCCGGGTTAGTCTTCCAGCTCGCTGCGGTGGGTCGTCCCGTCTCGGTCCGGTTCGTCTTCACCCGCGCGCCGCTATTTGACCCGGTGGCTTGATTGATGATGGGTCCCGCATCTCCTAATTAGCCCCTCCATACGCTCAGAACTATGGAGCCAGTTTCGGTGAATAACAACAAGTCCTCTGCTAAGTACGGTGCCTAGGCGCGCGGCTGGGAAGACTTTTTCTACTTGTAATCTTTGTTTGCAGCCCCGACACGAGATGGCTGGCTCTGTCGAGTGCCGGGTTCCCGACGGTCCGTGCACCCGAGCACAGAAGAACTCGGGGCTCCGCACCCCAAACATCGCCCAAGGAAGGGCGTTTGAAAGGCCCGGGCCTGGGCTTGCGTCACCATCGGCGCCCCGGACCCGGGATGAAGTCGCACCAAGCGCGGGCACAAGCCCGAACACGAGATGGCTACCTCGGGGGCCCTTTTGCGTTGCCAAGGGGGCCTCGGGGGCGCCGCGAAGGAAAAGCTCTGGCTCGGGGGCCCTTTTGCGTTGCCAAGAAACCCCAGAGTCGAGTTCAAAGACGAAGATTCGCACGAACCCCTTGCGCAGCCAAGGGGCCCAAAAAAAAACATACAGCACAATGAGCAACAGAACTAAGCTGGAATTAAGACTTGTGTGGGCAGAATATTAAGTATCAGCAAAACAAAAGTTGTATTACAAGACACAGAAAAAAGGAAAACGACGGGCCCGCTGAGAAGTCACGCATTGTCGTCGTCAGGCCCCGTCTCCTCATCACTGTCGTCGAGCTCCGCCTCGACTTCAGTTCCTGCACCCGATGCACCCTCCTCGCCGGCACCACCACTGGTTGAAGCTCCCGCTGGTGATGGCCTATGCCAGTCCGATGTGATGAATTCCGCCGCTTCCCCGCAGAACAGCTCGGCCCAGCGCTCCTTGGCGGGGTCGGGACCTTGGAGTACCAGGTTAACGTCAAGCTCCGGGACCCGGCTCTTCAATGCAAGGAGTGTATCCCATGCGGCGTTGTACTCTACCTTGCGCCCTTCAATGGCTTGCGCCTCATCGATAAGTTCCCGGGCCCCCACCAGCTTGCCGGCGACTTGCTGGAAGGCGTAGCAGGCTCCCTCGTAGGTGTCCTGTGCGGAGCAGTGGGGGAACGGGATCTCACCGAGGCCCATGTCCGAGATAGCAGTCCTGGCACTGCGGAAGGCGTCCAAGGCCAATTGCTTGGCGGCGGCGCGTTTTGTGATGTCATCTGCGATTTTTTGCTTCAGCGCTTTGATCTGGCCCTTCAGAACATCAGCTTCCTCCGCCCTCTTCACCACCGCCTTGTTGAGCTCGAGTTTCTTTTCTCGGGCGGCGAGAGTTTCTTCTTTGTATGCCAGAGCCGCCTTCCGCTGAGCTTCGGCCTCCTTGAATTTGTTAATCGCCACATTAAGGAGCCGGACCTCGCGTCCCTCGTTCCGCAGCGTGGTTTCTCACTTCGCCAGCTTCTCCTCAGCCACCGCCAGGGCGGCCTCTCCTTCTTTGAGCTTCTCTCTGGCGGTGACCACCTTCGCTTCGAACTCCTTCTCCCGGGTGTCGAGAGCCGCAGCGTCGGTGAGGAGCTCCCGACGGCGCAGTTCCAAGTCCGCCTCATCGCGCCTCCTGCGCTCCTCGACCCCCGCGATGTATGCTGGGAGGGCTGCCTCAGCCGCGATGCCAACCTCCCTCAGAGCCACCCCTGTGAGCTCCGCGGCGACGGCCCGGGTCATTGCCTCCTCCAAGTCCGTGGTGGCCTCCACCACCTCCTGCTCGCCGTATAGCGCCGCTTCGATCGCCTCCAGCGCCAAGTCTTCAGCCGCCATCTGGGCCCCGGTGAGCTCCGAAGCCAGAGCAGCAGAGTTTGCGGCCTCCAGCTCAAGCGCGTCCACGCGCCCCTGCAGGGTAGTGGCACGTTGGGCTGCCGCCTCTTCCGTGGCCTTGGCGGCAGCGCACATCTGCTTCGCCTCCGCCATCGCGTTCGAGGCGGTCAGTTCGGCCTCCTTTAGTTTTAAGTCGGTGCAGCGCATCTTCTCCTCTGCTTCGGCTGCTCGACTCTCCACCTTTGCGCGGAGCTCCTCGTCGTGGCACACCGATGTGTGGGCTCGGCGCACCGGGGACAAAGCCAGCTCAAGGTCCACCCTCGCGCTGGGCAGGGACACCGAGCTGGACTTTGGAAGAAGAAGGGCCCGGGCGAGGTCCAGACACAGCCCACTGTCGGAGCTCGCCTCCGTCGGGGTACCCGCGGGGGGTGTTCTTGCACCTCCTGCCGCGGACATCTCCCCGCCGTCAGCCGTGCTCGGGGCCGCCGTGACAACGTCGCGTGCCTTGAATTCCTCCTCGGCTGTAAGAACTTGCGGTGGCGGCGACGCCACAACCGCCGTCGCCACATCAAACGCCGGGGTGTCCTAGGCCCCGGCCTCCGCCGACTCCAGAATAGCGGCGCCCCTTGGCACGGGGGCCACGTAAGCGACTATCTCCAAGGATGGGGCCACTGGTGGGTCCTCATCCGCTCGCGCGCCACTGACGCCCTCCTCGACTTCGTCCCCACCCCGCCGAGCACCGGCGGGGGCAGGGGGCGTCTCCACTCCTGCAAGAGAAGTGGCGTCCGGCGTCTTGTCGCCAGTGTTCTCCACGGCGGTCCGCGCCGCCTTTTCTTCCTCCTCCGAGACCTTCGCGGCCTCGTCAACCGCCATGTCGGGCTCGTCTTCAGCCCCGAGTGTTCCGCTGACCGGTGGCGGCACACTCGTCTCGGGGACCCGAGCGCCCTCCACCTCTTCCTCCTCCCCTGTCGCACCGGCTGCGTCCGGCACCCCCGCTTCACTTTGTGCAGCAGCGGGTGGCGTGCGGCGCTCTGGGGCCCGGGGTCCCTCGCCCTCCGACTGGGCATTTCCGCCCGCCTCCGCTTCCTGCGGGTTGATCGGGTTGTCCCCGGTGAGATCGACGAATGACCTCGCCGGGCTTGGCACCGGGGCCGATCTGATGATGGTGCCCCTCTCAGTCCCGCCGGGTGCGACGGGGGCGCTCTCCGTCCGTGTCTCGGGCTGCTGCGCCCGGGGCCTCTCTTGCTGCGCCGGCAAGACACTGGTCCGGGAACCCCAAGCCGGGGGCTTTCTCACCAGCCTGCCCAGAAGAGCAAGAAAACAACAAAGAGGAAAGAATTCAGCAGGAATTCCATCAGAATTTCAAGAAATACAACAGCGAAACGACTATCCAAATACCTCCTGCCGGACCTGGCGTGCTGCCAAGTCCCCAGGAACGGGTTCGCCGCCCCCGTGTGTGCAAGCTTCGCTGCTTGCCCACTGCTGCTTCCAGCCTCGTCGGGGTCCGCACTTGCCTTGCGCTTCCCCCGGCTTGATTCCGCTCCTGCGGCGGGCGGGGGTGTGGGCCCCGGGTGCCCCGATGACGGTGACAGCGACGGGGGCGGCAGCGTCTCCCCCATGAAGATCAGAGGGCCCCGCGGATCCACGAGCCCGTGAGCATTCAGCGCCGGCATCCGCCTCTGCAGGTTCGTGGCCCCCTCCGGGTCCTCAAACAGGGGCGTTACGCCCTGCGGGCATCGCAGCAGGTGGTCCGAGACGCTGCCCACGCACCCCTTCACCAATTCTTCAACGGCCCCCATTCTGAGAGTCGATTGGGGGCCGGTCCACAGACGAATCGGGTCGTAGATGCCCGTGTAATCCCACATCCCCTTGGTGTGTTGCTGGAGCGGGGCAATCCTCCGCCAAGAGAAGTCCGCCAGCACCGCCGTCGTGGTGAGTCCCGCATTGGCCAAGTCCCCGATCTTGTCCAATACGGGCAACCATCCTTCGTGTGTTTCCGGCAGAGCGCCCCAGTCCTGGGCGGAGCTTGTCGCCGCTCCGGTCGGCACTTCCATCCTTGGCTCTACTTCCTCCAAGGTGATGTACAGCCATGTCTTGCGCCAATGCTCCCATTTCCCCGCGAAGTCGGTCTTGATGTACGGGGTCCGGTGGTTCGACCTCTTCTGGAAGTTGAGGCTCCCGAAGATCTGGCCTTTCCTCGTCGACTTGAGCGAGAAGAAGTGCCGCCACAGCGTCAGCGTCGGCTGCACTCCCACGAACGCCTCGCACAAGTAGGCGAACGTCGACAGCATCAGCACGGAGTTTGGGGGGAGATCTCCGACCTTGATCCCATAGAAGTCCAGCACGGTCTTGAAGAATCGGGACAAGGGGAAGTTCATCCCCACCCGCGCGTACGAGCTGAAGAAGATATGCTCGTTCCTCTCCGGGTGGGGCATCATCGAAAAAAAGACCGGATACTATCCGTATCCGAATTGTAATGGTGGTCATGGTGGAACGTAGAACAAATATTGTCTGTATTTCTAATTAAGTACTTATTTCTTGTTTTGAACTTGATGCTTGATACATATACATATACATATACAGAGATTTGCTAGTGTTCACGGATCCCTCCATGAACTCCGACGGGTTTTTGAAATTTGAGAACTTTAGCGATCGATCCAAACCGTTGATCTTGTTCATCTTGTCAAAACGTAGCCACCAACCAAGTTTCGTATTTTTTTGAATTTGTTTGCTATTTGTTTTCTAATTTTGAAAATCAGTTTTTTTAGGCTCCATGACTATTTAGAAGGATGATTTTAAAAATTAGAACAAAAATAGCAAACAAATTCAAAAAATACGAAACTTGGTTGGTGGCTACGTTTTGACAAGATGAACAATATCAAAGGTTTGGATCGATCGCTAAAGTTCTCGTATTTCGAAAACCCGTCAGAGTTCATGGAAGGATCTGTGAACTCGAGTTCACACTAGCAAAGCTCTACATATACATACACACACACCCATGTTTACATGCATCAGTGACTTGAAACTAATGTAAGGCCTAAGAGATAAATGTTGGCTTGTTTTTTCGTTGATGTGTTGAAGTTGTAAGATATTCGTATCCGACCAAATTGAGTAGATATCCGATCCGATCCGATCCGTATTCGTACTCGCTATGCTATCCGATTCGTATCAGTATCCGAGAGGTATCCGAAAAAAATATGGATACGGATATGGTAATGGTGCTATCCGATCCGTTTGCACCCATAGAGGAATGACATCCACATAGACACCTGACAACAAGTGACAATGCAAAAATTGATAACTGACCACCTGTTGGTGATTCATGAGTGACCCACCCCGGGATGGGCCTTGGGCCGATTTCGTACCGGCCCACCGCGCGTGCAAAGAGTCCGAAAGGCCGCCCTTGGCAGTACCAAAGGGAACGTCTAGCCCGCCGGGGTCATCCCCGGGCTTGACCAAGTCAACCGCGCCTCCCTGGGTCCTAACCAGGAGCGCGGCGCACCTCCCGGGCTATCCTTAGCCCGGGAGAGGGCTCCACGAACAGTCCGCCTGCCCCTAGGCAGGTGGCGACAACTGTCGTGCCCCACAACGCTTGCCCCGGCCTTGATCGGGAGGAACTATACCTCCTCGGAGGATCCGCAGCCCGGGGAGAGGCACGCGGGCAGCTCGCCTTGTCGTTTGCCCCCTTGGGAGATGGCAACAGCTGCCGCGCTACGCGACGCCCCCAACGGGTGGTACGGGGCTAGCTCGGTCCAGTTGATGCTATATTGAGTATAAAGGGAAAGTGCTTTCTCCCTGAGCAGCCTGCTTCCCCGTGTTGGCATTCCAAGACGAACACGTGTCCAGTGCTGACCAGACCAGTTTCTCTCTGCAGGACACAGACAGGATAAAGCCCGGAATGAGACAAGGGCACCGCTACTAAAGATGGACAAAGCAGAGGTAGGCGTGGGCCCGTCGTATCAGCTCCGGGCGACCAGCCGCGCCTATAAAAGGAAAGGTCCCTGATCCGTTTGAGGCCAGGTGGAATAGTGAAACACACAGCACACGCATCCGAAGCTTTCCTAGCAGTAGTCGTAGTCCTTAGTCACCTGAGTGTCCGAAACTCCCTTGTAAGTTCGGGATCGGCGCCTTCAAACCCGGTCTCGGCACCCTTGTACTGTTTTTCATCATATAATTAATGAGAGCTGGAGTAGAGCTATTATCCGGCAGTGGGGGCTCGAACCAGAGTAAAATCGCTTGTGTCTTCATGGTTTGTATTTCCTCCGCTTTCTTTCTCTTCCCCTCTCTTTCTCACCGTACGACGAATCTGTACCCGGATTACCAAATCGCACCAGGCGTAGTCCAGGAAGACCGCGCGGCTAGAGCCCCCGCGAGCTTGGCCTCCGTCCCGAGCTGCTGGGAAGGGTTGTCATTGGGCCTTACTCCAACTACAAATTCGTCTGCCGGTCCGTGGACCCACTGCCCTCTGAGACGCGTTTCCCAGACACCGACACCACCACACCGCCAGACAGACATCACAACAACAACACCGAAGAATCGAAAGCCGCCGACTCAAGAGAACAAACCCCCTCCCCCTCCCCCCAAAAAAAAAATTGCCCCCCGTGTAACTAATTTGTTTGAAGAGAGAGGAAAACAAGTATAAATTTAATGCATTTTGGCGGGGCTTGATTTGTTGATCTTTCCAGCTTGGAGGCCTACACAATGTGTGTGCGCCACACTGCCACCTTAAAATTTTCTTCCCCCGTTTTTTTTGAACAATCTCTTCCCCGTTTAGAACACCTCATTTCAATCGTTTTTGGGTCCTCTTAGTAAAAAGATTTGTAAAATGGTGAGCCATTCGCTTTAATTTGTGTGACTAGAAATTATTGTGCTGCATTGCCTGAATAGGGATGGAACCGGATCGGATACAGATCGGATAGTGCCTTTACCGTATTCGTATCCATATTTTTTTAACGAATACGAATACGAATCCGAATATCTGTCGAATACGAATACGGATCGGATAGTGTAACGAATACGAATACGAATACGAATCGGATATGTACCCAAGTCGGATCGGATACGGATATCCTTCAACTTTAACGGCAAATTTTGGCGTGATAATTTTACAAAATACATATATGGATATCATCAAAATATATATGACAAAATTAACAACTCTAATAGCATGTATAATCTGGATATTATTTTTGTATCTGGATAGTATCCGTATTCGTATCCGTATCTGTATCCGTATCCGGTCCAATTTTGCAAAACGTATCTGGTCCAATTTTGCAAAACGTATCCAGTATCCGTATCCGGTATCCGTATTCGATATCCGTATCCGGTAAAAAATTCGGATAGTATCCGTATTCGTATCCGTATCCGGTCAAATTTCGCAAACCGTATCCGGTTAAAAAATCCGGATAGTATCCGTATTCGTATCCGTATCCGATCCAATTTTGCAAAACGTATCCGGTATCCGTATCCGGTAAAAAATCCAGATAGTATCCGTCTAAAAAACTACGGCTACTTCTTGCTGCCAAATCGGCCACTCATGAAAATCATCGGGCAAAAATCTTTTGTTGAAGCATTTAACTCCATGCAATTCTTCCACAGTGTCATCTTCAATCGATGCTTTTAAGATATCCGACTTGATCATTCTTGGGCCAACCTTGGCTTCCTCAGACTCATCAATGGTGTCCTCAATAGATGTAGCTTTCTCTCTCTCCCACATCTGCTTCCATGGTGATGGCAGTGACGGCGGCGGCGACAGCTGCGAAGACAACCACGGCCGTGGCGACGGCGGCGGCGGCGACGACAACGGCGGCGGCGGCGACATCGCCGAAGACGGGCTAAGAATTCTGTAGTATTTGCTAGCTAGTGTTGTTGGCCTTTGCTTCTAGCATAGCACTATAGCAGTTCTTATACATGCGAGCGTACGTGAGCAAGCGCGTGCAAATGCATCGCTTCGGGCTGGCTGCCTGCATGCATGCATCGAGGAGCAGCCCAAACGTCTCCGCTAATTGCTCCTCTAGGGGCAAAACTGGAAAGAGAGCTCATCAAACTCTTAAACGTCCAGTATTTTGGCACTTTGGCTAAGTAGGTAAAACGTTCAGTTTTTAGAAACTGGAGGGAGTATACTGTTTAAACGGTATATTGTTCGCTAGTAAACCCCGGAGATGGAGGAACGGTGGTTATTAAGAGAGCATTAGGAGGGAAGTGGCTTCGGTTTTTTATAACGCTAAATAGTTTCCAAATTAACCCCGATCAGATTGATTGGATATGGTTCAAACAACTCGTTCAAATTGACCGAGGGGTGTAATTAATATAGCTATATCATGTGGGGGTACAGATGCCAATGAAGACACCATGTTAATTCTAAAACACTCGAAATTCTTACGTTGATTAAAAAAATAGAAATTCTTATTTTTAGTGGATGGAAAAAGATCTACATCCTCAATTATTATTTCTTGTGGTTCTAATAGAATATATAAAAAAATTCATATAACTACATCAAAAGCTAAAGTAGATTTTTTAAAAATAAAAGTACAATTAAGAGTGCATGTTATATTAAGTAAACAATATGTATTAGACACAACAAAAAAATTAAAATAAAGAATAACTGAAATAAAAGTCCACATCAGATTAAAGGAAAGATTTGGTATCAACCAAAAAACAATATTGCATATATTTGGAGTAAAAGATAACAAAATACCATGAGTAAAATTATGCTTCTGCTTCCTACTGATTCCAAATGGAGTTTTCGCAGCTGCTGCCTACCGATTTGAAATTAACTGCAAAAACTACTATATGTATGAGAGCATTTCAATCTTAGTACTTGTAGCTCTTTGATTAGTTTTGAGCATTTCAAATGGAGATTTGGCCACTGCTGCTAACTAAGATGGACTAGAAAGTATACATATGGTTGTTTTTATCTAATGCATGTGGCTGTTGAATTATGAAAGCAGTCAAGCACTAATTACAGAACAATCCGTTCAAAGGGAGCCTGCACTGTGTCTTACAATTTCGAACAAACGCTAGAAGAAATGGCGCCAAAAAAAAACAACACGGAGGTAGTATTTAATACTCCAGTGAAGTAGTATTCGATCCTGCGATGTACATTGGCAGTTTGGCACAGCTGTTATTGGCTTATGGTCCAATGTTGCCTACTAGCTCACCTGCTTGATATTGAAATGCTAATAAATTGATGATGGGCTAAACCATCAAGATAGAAGTAAGAAACACATGCACGGATTAGATTAATTAATTGGTTAGTTCAACGGTTCAACAAACACTTCCGGCCGGCCATCTTTAATTAATTAGTTGTACCTTTCTTGACCCTTTTTCTGCTGTTGCAGTCATCTTTATCTCAAACAACTTCCTGTAAAGACTCAACTAATTAAGTATATATATATCTCATGTATAATCCGTTCGAATTGATATGAAAACTCACTCCAAACATTCTATGAGGAATTACACATGGTGATATGGAGTAACATATGTTTTTTTTTGTAGCAAAGTAACTATTCTATATGTTTGGATAATTATCTGAAAAAAAGGGAAAGAAATCACTCTCATGATTTGCAGCAGCTGCTTTCTGTGTGCCAACATGTTGAACTACCCACTACAAGTGAGCGATGAGCAGTGAGCAGTGAGCAGTGAGCAGAGCACTGACGATTGGACATAGACGTGCGCCATTGACACCCATTAATCTATAGGGCTAGAGATCGATCAGGGAGGGAATCAGGGAGCGCCAAAGGTGGAGAGTTGGTGACGAGCACAGCTAACCCAACAGCGCCGGACCTAAACCAGATCACTTTAGTTAGTACCTGCACAGATTCATCGATCAATCACTGACCCCTATATAGCCAACCGGTCATTGATCACCTGCAGTACTCATTGCACAACTCATCGCCGTCCAGTGTCCCCGGCAGTCGTTCTCCTCAGATCCTGCGCTGGTGCTCATCTAACGTGTCCGTAGCTCTGTGATTGTTGGTGAATGGTGATGGCCGGGCATGGGCTCGTCGTAGCTGAAGCTATCGTCCTCCTCCTCGCGGCCGTCGCGCCGGCGTACGCCGTCGACTACACCGTCGGCGACTCGTCCGGATGGGCCAGCGGCGTGGACTACGATACCTGGGCCCAAGGCAAAACCTTCCAAGTTGGTGACTCTCTCGGTAAGTATGTGTACAGTACTTCGTACGACTACCACGTAGTAAACGTAGCAGCAATCTGAAGTATACTGCACTGTATGAACGGCAAGATTTCAGCTACCGACACTTTGAAAAATCTGCATTTCCACGTATGGCACTCTGGCCTTCTGTTATCGACTTAAGTGCATGCTTTTGAGATGTGCGAATTAAGTGCCATGTTATGAAATTCTTATGAATTGTGGTCATGTTGTACCATACGTACGGTTGCGGTCGGAACACATTACAGTCCACGGTTTGGCAAATTAACAACTTATAATTCTAAAAGGCTAAGTAAAATTTTAAAACTTCGAGAGCTTCTAGAAACAAAATTGAAAGTCAATCCCCTTGGTTTAAACATTACCATGTACCAATGAACCCCCGAGGAGGTTAGACCGTTTGACTGATATGAATAGTTGATCATAAAGGATGGCTTACACAAAAAGATTTGGAATTCATCGATCTCTCATATTGGAGATTGGGATTATTCAAATTTTGAATTTAAAATTTTTGGTCTCAAAATTTGATTTCTAGTTTTTGAATTACCTTCCATGTTGGAGATTGAGATTCTTTAAATTTTGAATTTGAAATTTTTGGTAATTAAATTTGACTTCCAGTTGTAAAATTTAATTTTGAACCAAACTGCTCAAAATTTGCATTTAACATGTCAGATTTCTAATTTAATTTTTATAATTTGAAATGGAATCCTGATCTTAGGTACGGAGATAGATGAATTATGATCTCTTTTTTTTGCATGGAACAACTTTGATGAGCATCAATTTTTCATATTAGCCAAATGATCTAATTCTCTTTAAGGTTTACCCTAAAGTTTCTTTTGTTTTTAAGTGCTTTGAGTTTTTTCGAGAAACGAGGAGTGAATTGCTGAACATTGCATAATTTGCATAGCATTGTTTCTTGCTTGGGCTGACCAGGTCACCAGGCGTGTTCTTGTGCGCACGCACCTGTGCATGCCATGGTACTAAATATGGTATCGGTAATTCGGTATGCAGTGTTCCAGTACAGCATGATGCACACGGTGGCGGAGGTGGGCTCGGCGGACTACAGCGCCTGCTCCACCAGCAACTCCATCCAGTCGTACAGCGACCAGAACACCAAGATCGCGCTCACCAAGCCTGGCACGCGCTACTTCATCTGCGGCACCAGCGGCCACTGCGCCGGCGGCATGAAGCTCGTCGTCACGGTCTCCCCCGCCGCCGCCACCACCTCCCCGGCCCGGCGCTGACGCCCTCCACGCCGTCGGCCACGCCCTCAGGGCCCGTCAATGATTCTCCCTCGGATTCCACGCCATCGACGCCGGCGGCGCCGACCACGTCGACCGGGAGCAGCACCGGCGGGGCCAGCGGCGGCGAGGCCAGCCTCGTGATGGGCCTGCTGGCTGGGGCCATGGGACTCGTTGGCGTCGCCCTGATGGGCTAGGCAAGAGGCAGTGCTTTTCCTGGATACCCTGGGCCTGTTGGGCTGGATTGTTATTTTTGAGCCGCACACACTGTGCTCTTCTTGTTGCCGTTTCCCGAGTGATGTGTTCGGTAGACTCGTGTTGTATGACAACTTTTGATATACACATTCTCGTTGTTGAACTGCTTGCTTTCTTTCTTTTTTTTTGATGCAAAGGGCAGGCGAACTGTTATCTATGGATCAAAGAGAGAGGGAGTACAAAATTGGTTGGGGGATTTTTGTCCCTCCCCCCAATAGGAGGGTAGTGCAAAGCTAGTCTATTACAAAAGGGGCTCCGGCGGCCGCCCATAGCCGCATGTCGTTGAAGAGGTGCTAAAAAAAACTGTTCGCACCTGATCTTCCGATCGAAAGAGGCGGTTGTTTCGCTCTAGCCAGAGGTGCCAAAAAGTTGCAGCGATGACGGATAGAATTCCGCATGAAGAGCCCGGGCTGCATGCGGCGTCGTTCCACCATTCAGCGAGGTGGTGGCAGGTGGTCCAGTGTGCCGGGCTCAGGCATGGGGTGTGCAGAGCAGAGGCCAATTGTGCCTAGACGAAGGAGCTGTATTGGCACTCTAGGAAGAGGTGTTCAGGTGTTTCGAGGTTTCGCTCGCAGAGTGGGCAGAAATAGGCGTTCGGCAGGTGGCTTCTCATTAGGGCGTCTGCGGTCCAAATCCTTCTGTGAAGGAGGCACTACAGGAAACGGAAATAATCTCGAGTGCCGAAATTTGTATCGACGGCCATATCAAACCCGTCGATATTGTATGCTCTGTCTCGATGGCCACACCTAGGCCGTCGAGACAGAGAACCACGGCTTGTCAGTATCGACGGCCGAATAAATAACCGTCGAGTACTAACCGGCCGTCTGCCTAACGGACAGACGGCGTTATTACTCTCGACGGCATTGGTCTAGGCCATCGATATAATCATAATTGGAATATACATTTTTACTCCTATATAGTAGAGTTTAATTGATATTTATTTTTTTAAAACTAGGTAAATCAATGTAGCTCTTTTGTTATGTTATATGAACCAATAAGTTTTTATTGGTAATTGAATTTGAATTTTTTGAATTTAAGTTTTTTATAATAACTAACGAAACATCCAATACCGTACGATAACCTAGAACTTAGCCGGGAAACACTCCATTCAGTAGTGTTCGTCATGATCGATGCTCTGAAATTTTTTATATTTTCGCTGATGATATTATTTGATACACAAACGTGAACACATTGTTTTTTAACAGCAATAAATTTTATTTTGTATTTTTAGAATTCAAATTACGTTGGGTTGACCGTCGAGTCCAACAAAGGGCAAAACTCTCGAGACAGGGGCTTCTCTTGACGGTTTCTACCATAATAGTTGAGAGTATACATTTGTCTCGAGTGTAGTCAAAGAAAACCGTCGAGTGAAAGTTCTCTCGATGGCCATTGAATAAAAAGCAGTCGAGAGAAATCATAACCTGTCTCGACGGCTAGTTTATAGCCGTCGAGTGACTAGCTTCTCCGCGGGCCCAACTGGCCCAATCATTGTCGACGGCTTTGACCAAACCCTCGATAGATGTTCATTGAACTCGACGGCTAGGAATGGCCGTCGAGTGTTTGGCCCTCCCTGGATCCCAACGGCCATTATTTGTATCGACGGTTGCCCTAAAGCCGTCGAGAGAAGTAGATCTAACTCGACGGCATCAGTTTTGCCGTCGAGACAAGTGGATCTCACTCGACGGCATCACGCTGGCCGTCGAGAGAGACTCTATTTTATACGACATTTCGGGTGGGACTTAGGCACATTTGTGCCTAAGTCCCACGCCCGCGCCGCTGCCGCCGCCCCGCCGGCTCCATCGCCGCCCCCTTGCCAGGGCCGCTGCAGCCCTACTGCCGACGCCCCGCCGACACTTCGGCCACCGCCTCCGCTTCGGCCTCCCCGCCGCCGCCGCCTCCCCTTCCCAGCCTCCCCCGCTCCACTGCCTCCGCCTGACCCCCTCTTGTCCCCTCCCTCATATCCGACGCCGTCCCCATATTGACAGTGCACGTACGAGGTAAATGAATAATTTTTTTCCGTGCTTCTTGTGTAGTGTTGACGGCCATGTATCATTAGCCGATACTAATAAATAAAATAAAATAAATGTAATGTTAATAATTGATTATTTACTCTTGAATAAATGTAATGTAAATAATTGTGCTTCTTGGGTAGGTTTATTGAATAAATTAGGCAATAAATAAATAAAATAAAATAAATAATTGTATTATAAATAATTGATTATTTACTTTTCAATAATTATTAATTATTTTTGCGATTTGCGATTGATTGTTGATTGTTTATTAATTCGTAAATGTTATTTATTACCTTTTTGTTTAGGTAATATATTAGGCGTAATAATATTTTGGGTTTGCAGGTGCAGTAGCTGCTGCTCCCAGCAGCAGCTACTGCAAATTTCTTTTTTTTTGCAAAATTAAAACAATTTTTTATTGCACTGTCGTACTCTCGACGACCGTGTATAAGCCGTCGAGACTACGCAACATCTGAACAAGATACAATCGGCGGCCGTGCATAAGCCGTCGAGACTACCCAACATCTGAATAAGATGCACTCGACGGTCGTATTTCAGCCGTCGACAGTATGCTACCCCTCCAGGGTGGTTTAGTGGGCCCCGCTTGCCCAATCTCTCGACTGTCAATAGATGGCCGTCGAGACTACGCCCGTCATGCGCAAACGGCGTCTGTCGCATCACACTCGGCGATTTTATGTTGAGTCGTCGAGAGATGTAGTGTCGACGGTCAAGCCGTCGAGACAGTGCACCTCTCTCGACGGAGTTCTCACGACGGTCTACACTCGATGGCTGGCCGTCGAGAGTAACTTGTCCCAACGGCTTGTTTATTTGTATCGACGGTTTGGGCACTCGACACTGCTGACGTTTCCTGTGGTGAGGAGCCAGATGAGGAACTTGCACTTGGAGGGGGGCCAACACTTCCAGATTCGATGGAGCAAGGGGAGTGGCGGGCGTCCAGTGAATTGTAGTCTGTAGGCGGAGCTGACCGAGTAGGATCCACTTTGGGAGAAGCGCCAATTGATTTGATCCGCTTCGCCTACTGACAGGGCGAAACATGGTAGAAGCTAAATGACCTTGATGAGGCCCGGCACTAAGGAGGGGTGCATGTTGCGCCTGAGATCAGCAATCCACGAGTTGTTTGCCAGAGCGTCTTTGACTGTTTTTCCTTTTTCGGAGGAGACAGCATAAAGCTCTGGGCCATGTCTTTGGGGGACTTGCCAGCGAGCCAGCGGTCCTCCCAAAAAAGAATAGAAGCGCCGTCACACAGTGTAAGGGATGATCCTGCCTGGAGGAGCTCAGCGTCTGGCCCGCTAAGTAAGGAAGGCTCTTCGGACCAAGGTCGGGCGATCTGCGTTCTGTTGAGGTATAACCAGCGCAAGCGGAGTGCTCGGCTGAAGCGGTTGAGGTCCAGGACACCTAGGCCCCCGAGGCTGATCAGCGAGCAGACAATATCCCAGTAAACTCTGCCTGGTTTTCCCTAGGATGACGTGCCGTGCCAAAGCCAAGCCCTCCTTAATTTGTCGATCTTCTTGATGACTGCTGGTGGTCTGACAACGATAGGATGTACTCCCTCCGTTCCAAAATATAAGGCGTATTTTGACTGTTTTGAGCCGCACACACTCTGTCTGCTCTTCTTGTTGCCGTTTCCCGAGTGACGTGTTCGGTAGACTCGTGTTGAATGACAGCTTTTGATATACACATTCTCGTTGCTGAACTGCTTGCTTTCTTGTTTCTGCTATAGTCTCTTCTTGCCCTATACCGCTGTGGGCTTCCAAATCCCGCATTTTTAACCTCGGAACCGCTAACAAGTTAGACGAGAGTGGCCGGCTTCCAAAAATTCTATTTTAGCAAATCTCCCGCTTATAGGACACTATAAAGGAAGAGGCAAACCTTAGCTACGTGGACCAAACCCTTATGAAAAGGTAGGCAAACATGTTTGTATGCTATTGTTATGGCAGTTTTGGCCCATTAAAAGCCCAAACCCCAATGCCAATAAAACTTTTTAATATTTTTTATTTTCCCAAAAAATATTTTAATAAATTTAAATAAATGGATATAAATACCGTCCATTCAAAGGACAAGATTCACCCACGAAGACGAAATCCACCGGTTGGTTTGGGCGGGATTCAAATCACCCCGTTTGATGCCAATAGACTTTTAATACTTTTTTGGAAAAAGTTTTATTTTTATTAAATTTAAATAAATAGACATCTGCCACCATTCCATCGGATTGCCACCATTCCATCGGATAGATATAAATACCACTCATTCAACAGACGAGATTTACCCACGGAGATGATGAACCGCCAGTTGGTTAGTCAGGATTTGGCCTTTCAAAAAATCAATACAGTTTGGCATTCATGCGCAAATTAATGCGCCCTTTCCTTCTCCGGTATGACGGTTCGTTAATCGTTCTGCCTGACTCACGGAAATGGTTAATTACACCACATAATTAAAAAGGGCCTCCATAATTCATGGAAGCGGTTAATTAAAAAGGGCCTCCATAGAGTCGTTTCCATGGCCGCAGGGCTAATGAAGGGTCTCCATATTTCACAGTTAAATCTAGACGTTAAAATCGAACGCTTGCGCAATGACATTAAAATGGCAAATCCCTCTCCATCATGTGCGGATTTTTTTTCCACGCAGATTCCATCTGGTTGTCGGCTCATATAAAATTCGTATGTTGGACCGACGGGATTTATAACCCGTCGAACACGATGGTGCAAGACGTCTATTTATTTAATTTTAAATTCAATAAGAAGAATATGATTTTTTTTATTTTTTTTAAAAAATAAAATTCGATGCCGATACCCAGTTCCAGCTTCGAGCCCAAGACAAAGAGATCCTCGGTTCTAGCCCATCGCAATTTGCAAGATTTCAGGCCTCGCGACAACGTACAGATCGCGTCGTACGTGCGTACGCTGCCTGCCGGGCGCGCGGGTCTCACGTGAACGTGATGGAGTCTACCGTTGCCACGTAACACGGTGGGACACCGGCGGCTGGCGCAGCCTCTGCCTCTCACGCGTGGGGCGGGGCACTTGGTACGGATTTTAACCGCGCACACTCTCACTCGCGCTTGCCGGAATTTATTCGGCCACCTGCTCGCGAGTTGCGACCCCGCCAGTACGCGAGCTGTACGCGCGGCTTCATGTAAAAGGATGGGTCGATGAGGAGGAATTTGTTGGTTAAACCTGCGGCACATTTTGCATTTTGGTAATCACACCTCGCGTTCTGTGACAAAATCGATAGAATCAGAAGGAATTTTCTGTGGAAAGGTACCGAGGAGAAGAGATATCATCCGATAAAATGGAGTGAGGTTACTAAACCCAGATTGAAAGGTGGTTTAGGTATTCAAAATATTAATCATCTTAATATTAGCCTCCTTTGTAAATGGTTATGGAAGCTGGAGATGGGGGATGATATATGGCAAGATTTGGTTAATACCAAATTGAAAGAGGATCCTAAGACCTAGAGGGGAGGTGAATAGGTAATTTTAATTTTCTTTTGATTAAGCATCATGTTAAGAATAACCCAATCCTAGTTGCAAGTATCAAGTAAGCGGAAGCGATAAATAAATTACAAAACAACTACGACATGGCATTCAATTGATCACAAGCAATGTGATAAAAGTAAGTGCGGAAAATAAAAGAGAGAGTGCGACACGATATTTGTTTCACCGAAGTTCGGAGCCGCAACTCCTACTCTCCGTTGAGGCTACCCCTTGCGCACAAGGACCGGCTCGCTCTCGAGCCTAACGCCTCACTTACTCCCCGGTAGTCGTTCCGCCACTCCGGCGAGGTGGACTCCGTCACCCGTACACCGACTCGAGAGTAGCCACACGCCAAGGCCTACTCCCAAGCCCACGCCTCCACGAAGGATGCCGTCTTCAAAAGTAACAAGCCCGAAACGCCCCGATCATGCCGGATCGAAGGACTTCAATGAAGCTCGGTATTGGGGAATGATGATTTGTGGCTTTGGAAGATTTGTGGGTGGAGGAATGGCTCTAGAACACCTAATTGATGAGCTATGAATGTGGTAGGTGAAATGGAGCAGCAAACCTCAAAATGGCCAGCCACTAGGTAGGTATTTATAGCCCCTAGAGCAAAACTAGCCGTTGCCCCTCGGAAGAGGACAAAAAACCTAGCCATACGCCTCCAAAAAACGCCGTCCGACAGCGGCCACTGCTCACAAAAATCGGCTGATCGGACGCTGTCCGGTCCCCACCGGACGCCGTCCGACAGTGAGAACAGCAAGGAAAACTCACGCGCCAAGTCCATCGGACGCTCGCCACCTATGCCCAGACGCCGTCCGATAGTGGAAAGGACACAAATTTCAACCTGACCGGACGCCGTCCGGTAACGACCGGACGCCGTCCGACAGTGACCATTGAAAATGGTTTTGGCTGGTCGGACGCTGTCCGGCTGCGCCCAGACGCCGTCCGACAGAGGGTGTTTTCGTGAGAAAAGGCTTGAGTGTGTGTGGGAGAGTTTAGGGTATATCTTTTCTCTCTAGATGTCTCACAAAGGAACATTTGGGTATTTTTAGAAGAGGTGGACTACGGAAACCGATTTTCGAGAGGTCGCAAAGATCCGGCATAGTCCGAGTGATTCAAACCCCTTTTGAAATCCGACGAAAAACAGAAAATAAATCCTAACTACTCCTAATCTATACGTGACCTCTTCTCTCGCCCGGTCACGCACTTGAAACCTCGGAGCAGCTCACAAATTTGTCGTCGCTTCAAATTAGGGTTTTGCAAAAACGCCGAGTCTTCGCTAGGGTTCCGAGAAATCCAAAAACCCCCTAGCACTTTATATTAATTAATTTGACATCAATGCCACTAATAAAAATTAGGGCTCAACGATGCTCACACAAATATTGCGGGGGCGATCTTTTAGCCCAGATCAGAGTAAGACAAGATGATTCTCCTGTCTGGAAAGACCTGGTGAAAATAAGGTTTTACTACATAAACAACAGAACGAAGATAATAGGGGATGGAAGAGATACTAGCTTTTGGGATGACATGTGGTATGGTGAGAAACCTTTGAAAACTCAATTCCCAGGGATCTTTAATATCTGTCAGAACACGAAATGCTCAGTTGCTGATGTTTTGGGTATAGAAAACTCTTTGAATCTCAGAAGAGAGGTTGGGATAGATGCTTGTAACTCATGGCATGAAATGTTGAGGACTATGAAATCAATCCACATCACTAATAAGCATGATGGTGTGTTTTGGAATCCAGAGAAAAAAAAGGAAGGTTCACTGTGAGATCAATATACAAGAGCTTTTACCAAATGTCAAATGTTGGTCATTGCAGACGAATTTGGACGACCAAAATTCCTCTCAAAATCAAAGTGTTTGTTTGGCTTTGTTTCAACAATGCCATCCTCTCGAAAAAGAACCTCTACAGAAGAGGTTGGTCTGGTGATCAGACCCGTGAGTTCTGTTATGAAGTGGAGACTTGCAACCATTTATTTTTTGAGTGCAAGCTAGCAAAGACTTTATGGGGGGTTGTGGCGAAGGCAATGGGTGCAAACACTTTCCCTAGGTGTTTTGAGCATTATTGGGGTTGGTTTAACAGATGGATGGGAGGGAATAATAAGCTAAGTGTGTTCGGCCTTTCTGCATGCCTCTGGTCAATATGGTTGTCCAGAAATGAGAGTTGTTTCGGCAGATGCTTCATAAAAGACCCCATTACTTTGATTTACAAAACGCTAGCATTTTTGAAACTTTGGGCGAGATGGGGATTGCCAAGATAATCGAGGCCGTCACAGAGTATCAAGATGCTGATGGCAATCCGAACAAGAAGAAGAGAGCCCAGAAAGACGCTGATGACTGATGGAAGCGATTCTCAGTGTTTCCTAGTTTTTAGTTCTTTTCAGTCTTTTGGGGGTTCTGGTTGCCTATATGCCCAGTCTGAAGATTGATGATGGGTCTGTTCTAGATGGTTTTTTGTTTCCTAACTTAAGTTCTTGAGGCTGCTTTGCAGGTAGTCGTGTGCGTGCGAATGGTGGGGTCGCCGTTCGTAGTCCTTTTCTTTTGTTTGCCTGTGTCTGCTGGTGCTAGTAGCGGTTGGATGTTTTGATGGAAGTACATTGTTTCCGTTTTTTCTTCTGAGGAAATGGAAATTGGGGTGCTCCCCTTTTGCAAAAAAAAAAACACCCCTCGTTCTGTCTTTCATAGAATTTGCTATTATGCCACCCTCTCGAGGTGGCTTTACCCAAATGCCATAAATTTCAAAATGTTACTTTCATTATTGATGTCTCGCTAGTTTGCCATTCACGTGTTTCAAATCATTTCGTCATTTGATCAGTATACGAAACGACTCTTTTACCCTTCTTCGACACCTTCCTTTTCTTCTTGGCCACGAGCAGGACACCTCCTCGGCCACTCCGTTGCTCCCGCCTCCTTGGATCCCCACTTTTCCTTTCTTACATAGCTAGACAAAGACGAAAAGGCCTAGAGTGATGCTAAGGGTGTTACATTGCATCACTTCAAAGCAAGACATGGTTGCCCCAACACTAGCTAAAGCTCCTCCTCTCTGGGAGCCATGCCAAGGACTCATAGGTCTCACTAGAATCATGCAAAACCTCTAGTTTTGGATGCACCGCTCTCAAAATACTAACATCGATCTTCAAGATCAATGACATCTACCATCGGCCTTCTCACCTTGCTTGCCGCTGGATTTTGCTACCTTATCATCGCCGCCACTGTGCATGGCTAGATTTAGTCAGTCGAGCTTTGCGCTGCCAAAGCAACAACACTACCATGAACCTATCAAGCCCTAACCTTGAGATGGGTCAACGACTACTCATTGACATAGACTGACCGCCCGAACCACACCAACACACTTGCAACAAGATCTAGAACAGAGAACTGCCCCTAAGGCAGATGGTAAGTGCTTGGTTGTGAATAGCTGCGGGAGTGAATTGAGGAATTCCCACAGTAATCTTTACAACATAGTGTTTAGAACAAGAAAAGGAGGGAGAAGAACAAACAAGGAAGGAGCACCAGTGCAAGACCCACCACTATCGTTGACACGGGGGAGGAATGTGTAGCAGTGGGTATTTAAAAATGCCAAGTCAGCTACCTATAAGAAATAACATCATCATTTTCATCCATGTGCAGAGAGAAAAGAAGAAGAGATATAAATACTAGCTAAGTAAAGGCCAATCTATAACAAATTCCAAAATGTATGTTGACTACAGGACAATGACAATTTCTAGCCACGGTTGTACCTAGGAATTTAAGGCCCCAATGGTAAACACAAAATGAGATCCTACATTTGAGGAATATCAATTTTTAAATCTTTTTTATATTATTGTAAAACCAGAACATATATTTTTCTCACGATATTAAGAAATAGAGTAAAGTGCATGGGCGGTCCCTAAACTATTGCGAAGTTCTCATCCATGTCCCCGAACTTTCAAATTGCAGTTTAGGCTCCCTAAACTATATAAGTGACCTAAATCAGGTCCAGCTTTGCCCCGCCAGCCCACGGGAGCCGACGTGGTTGCTCCACATCAATTTTGGCAGGGAGTTTAGCTCCATGTAGGTGGTAATTTTGTGCTTTACTTCGGTCAGAGCCCATGTATCATCTCTATTATTTCTTCCAGAGTTCATATGTTAAATTGGACATGGGTCATTACACAAAATAACCACATCACCAATACCTTCTTTCATTGCCATGAAATTTTCAGTACACACACGTTGCATTACACAACCCAACATCATCATATGAAGAACTACACCAATATTACACAACAATTTATTTGTTGATCTGAACAACCAACAACATTACAAACACACCTACACCTAGCATACACGGAACAACGATACACCTCAATAACCATGCTATTTCATATCCTATAGAAACCATAGTTCTAAGTTTGCCTATAACAACTGAGAGTTCTCCATTTGCTTGCTCCACATTCCTCTGCCCAATCCTATCAGTGTCAGACACAGGTTCATCAGCAAACTGGCCAACAACCTTCAATTTTTTAGCATGCACCTTCACGTACTTGATGTAGCTGTCCTCTCGGTGCCAAAATGGATAGCCACTTCCATCTCTCTACGCATGAAGAAAAAAGATTGCATTGAACTATCCATGCATCAATACAACCAAATCGAATCCACCTGTCTCTGGAAAGTGTTCAGTTCAACTAACCTTGTGATTTGGGCATGTGTCGAAATTTGATCTTTCGACCATGGCATCGTCGACTTCAATTGCACAACTTCATGGTATTTGCAATCTGGGCAAATTATCAACGGCAATTTAAACTGCAATTTAAACGGCAATCTGGGTCACTTAAATAGTTTAGGGAGGGAGTCTAAACTGCAATTTAAAAGTTCGGTGACGTGGATGAGAACTTCACGATAGTTTAGGGACCGCCCGTGCACTTTACTCTAAGAAATATATTAGGCATTCTTACTAATAGAATAAACACGATGTTCAAACACAAAATATATCTTAACTTCTGCTAAAAAGCATCATCCGTCTAGTATTCTTTTAGTAGCCTGTCACTAAAATGGTATTGAACCCAAATTGGATATTTTCTAATACAATTAAATGCAACAAAGTATTCCTTCCATTTGTTAAAAACTTATTTCATGGATATCCACATGGTCATCAAAATGCAATTTTGACCATCGTTTACCGTTTCTATTTACTTGTTCCCTCCATTCTAAAATAGTAATCATTTTTTGATATTGACACGGTCTCCAAAATGTAACTTTGACCACTAAAAATTATTACAAAATATTTGTAAAATACAACTAAATTATAATATGAAGGAAGTTCTTTTCCAGACGGATCTACCAATGTGGTTATTATGTGTTCAATCTAAATGGTTTTAAAAAAATTTATAGATAAAGTTTCACTTAGGACAAATGTAAAACGAGTACTATTTTAACATGGAAAGAGTATAAAATTTATTTAAAGTGCTATATTATGGAAGTACTTCTGAAGATGAATATATACATACAATTTTTACGTTTTCAATCCAAATAGACAAAGTTTCAAAATTTTGACTTAACACATATCTAAAATGGTGTATTTTTAAGAAACGGAGGGTTTATTACTTAAGAAAATATGCGGTGCCCTTAATTTTTAAAGGCTAAGTTCGGTTAATTACTCAGCTGGACATTGGAGATGGACATGAACGCACCAATTTTCCTATCCCTACAAAACAGCAAGAAGAGGTAGGCATTCATCAACCGATCTCTCTCGAGAGAGGATCGAAATTAAACGGCATGCATTGATCCTTGCAGCTCAGTTGTGCTGCGTGCTTATTTTCCCCGGCCCTCGATCGCGCGCGCTGGTCCAGGCACAGCACACACACAGGCAGCAAGCCAGCAACCCGGCATTAATCCTTTGCACCCACACCCTGTTCCCCATTTATGTAAGCGTGCGGTGCCAGTCGTCCAGGGCGCGCGCGCGCGCGATCGATCGATCAGGCAGAAAGCACCTTTCCATGCATGCGCGATGCATGAAGGCGAAGACGACAGCTTAAACGCAACCGCGTGCGCCTGCCTGCCTGCATGCCTGCGCCGCTGGAGCGCTGGGCGACTGCACCACCGCAGGCAGCCAGGCACGCACGCGCGCACGCATGCGCGCAGCGTTGTTCGGCCATACGTGCCCGCGCGCCGCGCTCGCATCGCTTTCTTTCTCCCGCCCTTTCTCGGAGACAAAGAAGGCAGGTTCCCAGTAGAGGGTACTACCTCCGGTCACAAAAAGAGGCCGTCGTTGACTTTTGAACACGCATATAACCATTCGTTTTCTTTAAACATTTAGTTCAAATATGTAAAAATATAAGTAATACTTAAAATACATTTAATAATAAACCAAATCATAACAAATAAATAATATTTATATAATTTTTTGAATAAGGCGAATGGTCAAAGGCATGTCCAAAAGTTAACGGCAACTATTTTTTGTGACCGGAGGGAGTAGTAAAGAAACACGCCTAGTCGCGTGCTTCAGAGGAGGCCACCACACCTTACTCTCTATCGGATGCTCTTCCAAACATATTTAAGCCTCTCCTTGAATACTCTTAATGTCGGGGATAAAATTATGACCCATTGCCATGGTCCACTCCCTGACGGCTCAATCGAACAGCTTTCTAGGGCCTGGCTCCTTAGAAGGTTCTATCAGGCCCATGTGCATCCTGCCGAACAGCTTTCTGGTTGGCACGGGCGTAACGGCCTAAGATTCGTATTCGAGTCCGTCTCGAACAAGAATTCTGCACGGCTACGTGAAGACCCGGACGTGATTTTCCGGATTGGAGCAGATGTCGTGATCCCCAAGAATTGGAGTATACCTTATCTACCGTGGGACGTATCTGGCATGGTGCGAATTCGTTACGATCTCGTAGTTAGCCCGGCCCGATTATCTCCCGGTAGGTCGGTTGTTCAACGCTATATAAACGAGGCCCCTACGGCGTGTAGGAGGCCAAGCACCATTGTATTGTCGCATACAACTTGCCGAGACCTGTTAATCTCATCGAGTTCCACCTTGTAATCCTCTTGATATAAAGAAAGGCTGGACGTAGGGCTATTATTCTTCCGAGAAGCCTGAACCAGGATAAAAACCCTGTCTCTCTCTGTTGCTCGTTGATTACTGTTTGCCCTGCTTGGCAGGTCTTCAATCTCCCTTTCTCAAGAACCTTAGTTGACTTGAGATCGATATCTCAACCGTCGACACTTAAATTTTAAGTATGACTTATATTTTTACATATTTGTAAATTGTAATAATTTTTTGAATAAGACGAATGGTCAAACATGTGTCCAAAAGTTAACGGTGACTTCTCTTGGAGAACAGAGGTAGTAATAATAAGCTTCGGTTAGAACGGTCAGACATTTCGTATATCTGGATGCTTTTGTATTGATTGTATATGTATGGATTGAATATAGACGCTTAAACTATTCCTTTATCTAAAACAGAATGGTTAGAGCAACTGCAACCGTAGGTATTTTAATACAGCATAGCTTTGGATAGAGTATCGGTAGAGACGACAAACCATTTAGAACATAGTGCAAAGAGTGAATAAATTTTGGAGAAAACGATGTAGGGCGTAGCAAATAGTGAAATAGCGCTACTACATAATGTTGTACCCTCGAGGCCCAATCAGATTGTACAACAACGAGACAAAAACCCCATCTCCCCACTTTCCATCTCATTTGTCTCTCTCCACTCTCCCTAATCTGCCACCCATCTCGATGTGTCGCCCTCCCGATCCACATCTTCTCTGTCTCTGGCGGTTGTCTTGTTGCGGATCCGCCGCTTACCGCCCTCTCCTTCCTCACTGTCTCCACCCCGCATCCTCTTCTCCCTTCTCCACATCTGCTCCACCCCCCCCCCCCCCCCCCCCCCCCCCCCCCCCCCCCCCGGGCCTCTGCCTCCGCCACCACCCGTGGCCAGTGGAGCCATCGCCGCTACGTTGCTCAGTCCATCGACGCCATGATGACCCCGCCTACCATAACATTGGGCCTCACATGTTGATCTGCTCGCCGCCACCCGACCGACCGTCTTTTCAACCGTTCCACCCCGCCGCTGGACCATTGCCGCCTCGCCGACCCCAACAATTCAAACCTCCCTTCAAACCTGAGGGACACAGGGAATCTTATCCTCGAACTTGGAACTCTAAACAAGGGAAGGGGACAACACGACGGAGGAGGACGAAGGAGATCAAAGGTTTCTTGTTTTTCTTCCTCATCAATTGATCAAGGAACGATATATTGTTATGTACGTAGTTTTTTATATAAAATAGAGTGAGAAAATGAAAGTAACCAGCGTGGATGCTCTAATGACCGAACAGCTCGAATATCTCAGGATGGGTTGAGCTGTCTTTGTTAATGAGCTATTGCTCGCATCTAAACTAGGGCCTAGCATATACTGTGAAATTGTCTCGAAGTAACCCCCGAACACGATCGCAGCCTTGCTGCCTGACGACCCCTATTTTATCTAAAACTGTTTCGAGAAGCAAAGAATGTAGCGTTTCGTTCAGACTTCCGAGCTTTCAACGTTGTATGCAGCATCCGGTTCAGTTTTTACCGCCTGGGGCCACGTGCACCAAAATGCTGGGCCTACTCCGCTGATCCGAGCTGTGCGATCTGATCAGCCCCTATGCACAGTCCCACGGCCTTGCGTAACGGTCACTCCTCCGAGCCCTGCCCTGCCCTGCCCCTGACACCTCACCCGTGGCGTGCCCCCTAAGCGACGCACCACCGTCCACCACTCCACCGGGCGCCGCCCGGCGTGTCCGCGCGCGGCCGCCGGCCGGACGTCGATCGGCGACGCTGTACTTGAACGCCGCACGTACGTGCGCGCGCGCGGGGACTACGTACAGACACAGATCCACCGCAGCAGCAGCAGCACATGTACAGCACTACGTGCCGCTGGCGCCTTGATCGCTTTGCTGGCCGGTGCGGTGCCTCGACCCCTCTCCCTCCGGCTCAGCTCCCCGCCCGGCCGGGTCCATCACCCTTCTGCATATATATGCATGCATGCCGCCGATGACTAGTCGATCTTTCACTCAACTCGGACACTCTTTGGTCTACGGTTTCGAGAAATTTTTTTACATATTTTATCATTTTTATGGTGTAATAACTTTTTGAGACTTTATTAGGTTTTTCTCAAATATTTATAAATAAACTTTTAAACCTTTTCAAGTCTTGTTTTAAAGATCTTTAACTTTTTTAATGACAACCAAAATTCAATCATAATTGCGAATCAAAGAGAGCCTCACTCATCCATCCATCGATCCATGGCCGTACGTGACCCATCGTCCTCCTTTTCCATTCCGGCTGCGCCCATAAATCATTCGGGATGATTTGATGGGGGTGACCCTCCACCCACCTACCGACTACCGTGCATGCGGCATGCTGCCCCTGTCTCCGATCAAGAGCCGCTTTCTCTGTCTTGAGTTTTTCTTTTCTTTTTTTATCAGAGGAATGGCATGCATCGATCAATCGATCGACTGTGATTCATGAGCTCCAGGACACCCATGTCGCTGGTTTGCTCAATTGCTCCGTGGTCGGTACGGGGGCCTGATTGGGGTTGGTTGGCGAGGGCATCGCTTGATCAGCAGATCACATGGATCGATGCTTCCGCTTTGGCATGCCGATCGATCATCTACCGTGATGATACATGGAAGTTTCTTGTTTCAAGATTACAGTTACGGTGCGCGTGGAATTATGTAGTGCACATCGCACGACGTAGATATCTATCCATTATATGTACAGAAGAGTCATCGCAAATCGGACGTCTGATTTGATGTAAAAAATTGAGACGCTTGTTTTAAATAGTGCTAAATTGTTCCAAACATATGCATTGTGCTACTGAAATATACACATTGTATCGTTGGACATCTGGTTGTACTTATTGAAACACAATGCAATATGCAACATGAAGTTCTAAAAAACAAACCAACTATTGAAGCATTTTAATAAAATTGTTAGAACATATCAATAAAGCTGATGGAACATATTCAAACATAGTCGATCAGTCGTAGAAACAAAGTGCACCGCGATTATGCGCATGGCCGCATGGGCACATTCAGAGCATCCCCAGGAGGCCTTTGTCACCTCGGCCGGCATCAACAAGGCAGGCTGCGCGGGAGAAATTTTTGAATTTGCAAGAGACTGCAGGGCCATTACTTGGATGGAAAAATTATGTCGGGCGTTGATGTAGGGGAGTTTAGCTCCCCTGCTGGGGATGCTCTCATGCCACCTCTTGAATGTCACATCGGCCAACGGAGCCGCCATTACTAGTAATATCCATGTTAATAGAAAAAAAAAGAATTCATATCAACTAAAAAAACAAAATAAAAAATAACGGAAAAAAACTCCATGCCAGATTATAAAAAGGAAATATTTGCACCATTGTGTTATGGGGCCAAATTATAACAGATTATATTAAAATAAAAAAATCATATCATCTAAAAAGAACTAAAAAATAATATAAATAAGAGTACATGTTAGATTAAAAGAACTGAATATAAACTAAATTTATAATAAAAAAATAAAAATAAAAATGCATAAATTTAGAATGAAAAATAATAGGAATAAGAGTGCACGTCAAAATAAAGGATTGAGACCAACCTAGCCTCGTAAACGCGCGGGATAACATGCTCTTTAGTACTATATTAAAACAGAGTTAAATAGAGCCATCACAATCTTAAAATAATATTGATCTCATATTAATTGGACAGAAAAAGAAATATTTATATTGTAGATTATAGTGGGGCCAAATTATAACGGATCATATCAACTGCAATAAATAACTAATAGAAGTAAGAGTACATGTTAACTACAAAGTTAGAAAAAGATCTCATATAAAGTTATAAACCACAATAAAAAAAATATAAATTTAGAATTAAAATCTATATCCACTTAATAAATGTGTGGACGCCCTACTCCTTTAGTTGGAGCGCAAACCTCGCAGAAAAATGAACCAACCGATACAATTCCTACGTGGAGAGCAATTCTTATGTTTCAAACATGGCAAAGGAACTATTTTTCCAGTCAAACGTGTACCGTATGATCTTGAATGCAATGGACGGGTCACCATTAATACCATTCTTTCGTTTGATTATGGTGTCCTGCTGTAATCCTCATTGTCAGTCATCTAGAGGGCTACACTAAAAATGAGATCGCACTAACAATAAAAATTATCACAATTCCAGGAGTTTGTAATCAAACCCAGCGTGCTCCTGCTGGGCCTGTCCTGCTTAGAAGCCCTGTCCTACAATATTAAAGGAAAAAAGCCCTGTCTCCTTGCTTTCACAGAGAACAGATCATTTCACCAAAGAAAATTTTCGTTTCTGTCGGCTTTGCTGCACTGGTGCAACACATGGCCTCTTCAGCTTTCCTCAGCGAGAAAGATGCAGGCCAAGATCTCACCTCATTCGTACTACGCGATCTAAAGCGTCCATGCTTTTTTTTTTTTTACAGTCGCACATGGCTACGGCAGGTCATGTACTGTCTCGACCTTCAAAATTGCGTCCTGGACTCTGAATCTCGGCACGGTAAAACCGTCACTGCCATCGAATCCACTCGTTTAATCACCACACAGTACACATCACATGCTACCCTGTTTCTTTTTTGAGCTTAATAAGTATCAAACGTTTCTCTTTAAGAATATTATGGTTTTTTTGCGTGATGATCTAGAACTAGAAGCCATTCGTCGAACTAGATCAAACAGACGGCACGGTGAAACAGCTGCATGGAGAATTTATTCAATGGCCACCGAGAAATGATACACCAAAAATATACACAAATCCTCTCTCTCTATAGAACCAAAAAAAGAAGCAGTAATTAACGTACATGAAGGAATGCAATGCGACGAGACGACGGACAACCAACGCATCCTCGTACTGTCGTACACCAAGAATCGGTGGATGATACCACCGGTAAAAATTAAATAAACGACACCAAATGGAAGAAAAGAAGTGACGCGGCGACGGTGCAGGCACGGGAGGATACAACGTGGAGACGCGAGCGATCTACTGCTCAGAGCAAGACGGCGAGCCCCGCGCTCGCAAGCGCCACCAACGCCGCGACGCCGGCGGCGCGCGCGCTCGTCGCGCCGCTCTCGGACGGCGTGGTGGTGGGCGGGAGGGAGGGCGAGGTCGCCGGCGAGGGCGTCTTGGGGCTCGTCGGAGACAGCGACGGCGCGGGGGACACCGTTGGCGGCTTGGTGGGAGAAGGCGTGGGCGTGGGCGCGGACGACGGAGGCGGCGGGGTGGCCGGGGGAGGAGGTGTGGCGGGGGGAGGAGCGGTGGGCGGCGACGGGGGCGGCGTGGTGGGCGCCGGAGGTGGCGAGGCTGGGGGCGACGGCGGCGGTGTGGCGGGAGCCGGAGGAGGCTGCGCCGGCGGCGACGGCGGCGGCGTGGTGGGAGCTGGTGGAGGCTGTGTCGGCGGGGACGGGGGCGGCGTGGTCGGAGCCGGAGGGGGCGTGGGCGGGGCCGGTGGCGCCTGAGGAGGCGTGCTGGGCGCCGGCGGTGGGTTCCCGGCCGGAGGCGCGGTTGGCGCGGGGGGCGGGTTGCCGGCTGGGGGCGCAGGGGCACCCGGCGGCGGGGAGTTCGACGGCGGCGGCTGCGCCGGCGGCTGCTGCGCGGCGCAGGACACGACGAGGAGCGCGATGAGCAGCGGGAGGAGAGCCATTTCGGTGGTTCTTGTCTTCTCGACGCTCTCTAGTGCCAAGCAGTGGAATGAAGCGAGTGGGCGAGAGGCGATGGCTATATAGCGCGGCAATCATGTGAGAGCGCTGATGACGATAAGAGCGAGCAGCTAGCCTCCAGCTCACTGGCCACACTGCCACTGATTATGGTGCAGTACGGCGGTGGCGCAGTAGGGCGGGGTGTGCAGCTGCAACGCCACCAAGCTTCGTGCATGTATGCGTATGCATCTCTAGTATCTGGACTTCTGGAGGGCACGTACTGTACAAGCGTACAAGCTGCAGAGGCAGATACAGATTCATGGGAGGGAGCGTGTCCTTGCATTGGTGGTTGGTGGGGCAGATGCCAGCTCCTGACCTGATGAGCCTTTCCTCTGCTGCCTTTTCGGTCCTTGAGAGAGGGATGGCTGTTCTCCGGAGGTTGAACCATTAATTTGTCTAATTGTCTCTTGTCTCTGTGATAAAAGTGGCTGACGTTTAGCTAGCTGCGGTGTGTTTTTATTTACCTAGCTGCGCAAGAAAAGCTTTGGTAGTGTCACAGGGACACTGTTCCAACTAGTGGATCGATAGATTGATGAGCATTAGCAAGGACGGCCCAGATCATGACCTCACAAGGATATCCGTGCTCCGCAAAAATTAGTGGAGGTGATGTTCTCTTAAACGGTTAGAGCGTCCAAACACTGCCTCTCAAGATGGAAATATGGGATCCACGACCGGTCAGTAAGGTTTAGAGGTCCTGCCTACCGTGCTTACAGGCCGCACAGCCTCTAAAATGCGACAAACAATAGAATAAAAAACTACTTAGATCGTATCATAAGTTTGTTGGGTAAAATCACGTAGCTACTTTGTGCTTTGACACAAGAGCTAAGGCCTTGTTCTTTTCAGCGTATCGTGCCGTTGCGTATTACTGTAGCAAATTTTATTATTTTTATATAGCCTATATGTTGTGATAATTTGTAACGATTTTTTCGTGGCTGCTAGTAGTCCTTCCAAAGATCCTAAAACTATTTTTAATTATTTTTTTATAATCTTTTAGACCTCTTTTCAAGGGTTCTTAAATTTGCTACAGTATTACGCCAACGCAACGATACGCTGAAAAGAATAAGGCCTAAGTGTATGCTGTAGTACGACAGCCAGAGGTTGTCTCTAAACTGAACATCAAAGAGTATTAGTGATCCATTCTAAACTGACCTCAGAGACGGACAAAAGCTCTACCAATTCATAAAAAAGAAGAAAAGCAGCACAATAGCCCACTACAAAGCGCCAATGCCCACTGGACCACAAATGCCGTCACCTCGGCCTAAGCCAACCACCTTGCCAAAAGACACGACCGATGTACAAGCGACAACGACAAAGACTACCTAAATGAGACACTCTAGGAGGAGCACCGATAGCACGGGAGGACGATCATAACGCCTTCAACAAGGAAGCGATAACCAGATCGCCGTTGCTGCCCACCCACCATTAATTGGTTTTCACCACGAAGACAAGGAATCACCTATGACGGTGCCACCAAGGGGGGAATGGCTCTAGAAGACGTCACCACCACCAGTCTAGCCAAGCAAGCGATAAACAGAGCTTTGGCCCGGCTCACCCTCATCCTGTAGTCGTACTGCAGATGAACCCAGAGCAAAGACATGAAGAACAAAGCCACCGACCAATGCCACAACCATCTTTAGGAGTCTACGAGGCTGCCACCCGCGCGGCCGCCTTGACACCATGCGACTTCCACAGAGGGGGAGCCAAGTAGGAGGATGGCAAGGGCCACGGTGATGACGAAAACGCTGATGTGGCTGAGCCTCTTGAGCACCACACAAAGGCCCAAGTAAGGAGCTCAACTCCCGACCCACGCTGCCAAAGCCCAAATGACAAGGACTTGTTGAGGCAGCAAAGCGATGGGGAAACCGCAATAGACGAGGGGATCTCAGGGCCTAGCCGCCACCACCGAAGAATTGCAAGACATGAAGACGACACCACATCTGTTACACCGTAGATAACCCAGGTCCGGCTAGGAGGCCACACCAAGGACACAACTAGGAGGCCTGCTGGACCGTGAAGCTGAAGTAGGCACCACCGGCCATCAAACACCAATGTGGTTGCGCCGAGGTCCGCCCCTAGCCCCGCTCCCCAAGGCACGCAAACTGAACCAACCACCAATGTCAATGGCCTACTCCCATTCGCAACCTGGAGTCCATCGATAGCCACCATGAAGGGCTCAAACCAGACCATCGCCTTCCTAGATGGAGGGTGGGAGAGGTAGAACAGAGGCAGCCTCTCTGATAGGGTGGGGGCAAGAGAGGCGACGAAAGGGGAGGGAGAGGAGCGCGCCCTAACCGGTCTTCCACTTCATTCACCAGTAAGAACGGAGACCAGCAAAGAGGAGGGGGCACACAGCCTGAGCTCCGAACTCTTTGAGATAGAGCAGCAGAGAAAGGTGGGCTAGGGCGGTGCAGCAACAAACAAAAGCCATAGGTGATCAAGCCTGGGATCGAGCACCGTGAGTCCGTCAGAGTTGAGGAACGTCGAGATCTTGGGTCGAAAAGGGGGGCTCCAAGCTGACGAAGGTGAAAGTAGAGCGACAGAGAGCAGAACGTGATGAGGTCTTTAACGGGGAAGGGTCAAGACACCGTCAAGCCCGGGCCGACACCAAGATGCGCGCTATCCCGGGCACTGGGGAAAATCCCAAAGTCAAGGCACCGCCAAAGACGTCGCGCTGCTGCAGCACATGCCGGAGCTCGCCACGCTGGCGCAACACTTTGCGTTGCAGGGGTAGGGCACTAACTGCCAAATCCACCGCCGTTGGTCATCAGAAGAAGTTGACCCTTTGTCGAGTACTGGGAGGGAGGGATATGGGGAGGAGGAGAGGGATGAGAGAAGAGAGAGAAGCGGTGGGCCTTAATTGGCTAGCAGGGAGGGTTTAGCCATGGAGGTTGACACCCCCTGAGTCGTCTTGGGATGAGCGCTCGGGGGTCAAAGAGATCACATATTGCCCTTGACAAGTTGCCAATTTTGCCTATCAATTTAGGCCTGTTCTTTTCAGCTTAACAGTTTAACGACTTATCTACGTTTTACGTTTTGAAAAGATAAACGCTTTGAGTTTTTTGAGTTAGTTTTTGTGCGGCTTAGGAGATGGGTCCTAATGATTTAAAAAGCAAGTCAAACGAAATGGATTCGAATCTTGAAACTAACTCGAAAAGCTCTTGAAATTCAGTCATTTCAGTCGTTCAGCTGTTCAGATCAACTCAAAAGAACATGGTCTTAGTTGTCTTGTGCACGCATAATCCTATTGATACATACTCTTTTCAGGGCGTTAGACAAAAGGGTAATCCACTGACGGAAATTGGCTTTCTATTAATTTGATAGGCTGTTAAAGGTTAATGCCACAACACCAAAAACTATGTCGCTCCTTGGATCAATAATTAAGAAACGAAAAGGGGCTACTAACTAAAGGTAAAGGTAAAGCAACCGACTTTTCTAGTTTATTAAAGAAGGTGTGAATTTTGACAATTACAGGTATGATTTGCATGGCATCCACACCCATCCTACCTACATATATAAAATCATGTCTTTTCATAATCATATCATGTCATTTCCATCCATCTCTCGGCTAATGGTGGCCATGCATTCATTATTAAGGTTGCGGTCATTCCAGTAAACAAGAGCAATTGGTTGGCAATGGCATCCAGGGTGGTGATTTGAAGCGCCAACCAATCACTCGAACAGCAACTCACACAGAGAGAAGAGAAACGAATGTAAGCATCTATTGGTGCTTCCAAACGCAGCCAGATTATATATAGGTGAGAACTGGCCAAAACTGACAACGATCTTATGCTCAATCCTGAAGCAAGTTCTTCAGGCACCAGCCGCGGACTCGATCAGCTCACTGAATTCAACTGACGCATCTGGACACGTCTGCTCTTCCGGGCGTAGCGTACGTACACCAGCCATGTCTCCATTTCAAATAGGCAAGATTCATGCGGATTTCAGACTTTCAGATCGTAACAAATCTGGATTGCCCAGTTCCATATACACCACAGGCCATTGCAGCTTTGCAAGGAAAGGAAATGAGATCTCATTGGTGCAAACATGCACACTTCTTTACCCTTGGATAATCCTGCTTCCTTCTCCATGGATGTTGCTCCTTTGCACATAAGGCCATTAAGATCTCAAATGCAAGATTTAAAGGGGAGGGGGTGTGCATGCTAACCGTACGTTAATTAGCTTGCAGTTTGCAAAGTACTCATGTCGAAACCCTCCATTTCGGTTCAGAAACAGGACACCCGGTCATGCGTATGTGGCGTCGTACTGCCGCAGAGCGCAGGGCCTGATCTTCGGCCGCTAATTAGCTGCGACACGTTATAGCGACGCCGCCGCTAGGATCGATCAAATCGGTGACGGGAACACGCACACGAGCTCGCATAGTTTTCACGAGATCCTCCTACCGGCCAAGCCGATCGCTCGAGCCCGCCCCGCCGCTGTTCACCGCAATTATGCCTGACGGGGACTCGCAAACAGATGCATTCCCTGGTCCACGATGGCCGAGCTGCGCGAGCCGGCCGCCCTCCCTCTACCAGCAGCTAGCCTGGATCTTCATCTCTCTCTCTCTCTCTCTCTCTCTCTCTCTCTCTCTCTCTCTCTGTCTCTCTCTTTCCCCTCAATGAGGAGACCGCTTCTTTAGCTGCGCTATTTAGCTAGGGCCGGTTCTCAGCGATCCAAGCCCGGTACAATTATGAGGCATCATGCGTCAGTGGCTGCAGTGCAGTGTGTAGTGTACCAGCACGAGCTGAGCTGAGCTGATCAGGGCGAGATCGATCATAAGGCCTGGGGGGGACGAGGACGATGAGGGGAAATATACAATTCCCCCCTTTGATCTGACAGCAACGTGGAGGGAGTGATGACAAGGTTGGGAGGGTGGGGTACATTGCAAGGGAAGCAAAGCCACCATCCATCCATCCATCGCCTTTCCCTCCTTCCCCCTCTCCCTCGATCCTCTTCTTCGTCTTCCTCCCAACTACCACCATGACCATTTCGTCAGGTAGGTCAGTAACCGATGAGTGAGTTGTCACTGTGTAGTGGCTAGCTAGTGATCACCGGTAATGTGGCATGTTTCATTTGGAGGAATGAAATGCCAGCGGTGACATGTTATATATCACTCATGTTATCATACACTTGTTGGGAAAGATGCCAGCGTTGTTATGTACAAGGTGAAATGTGTGCTTTGCTGCGCTATAAAGATAAGAGTGAAAAGGTTACTCAGCAGTGTGAGAATTGGTGAAGCTGAAGTTTTGGAGAGAAAAGGGGCTACTTTTGTCCTACTGATTGAACTGATGCCGGCCTCTGATGTTGCACAGACTGGCTAAATTGACCTCGCGTAAAGGAGCAGCTGGACAGTGGATTCGGATGGACGACGCGGCTGGGCCAACAACCTTGCCGTGATCGAAGCATTAACGAACCACTGAAAACACTACTACACTAGCGTTCAGTTCAGATTTCAAATTGAAGATCTGTACCGCTGAACATTTTGGTCGCCCTTTGAGTTGGTGGTAAAGAGAATCCAAGATGGAAAAAAGAGAAGCAGGAACGTCGCACCAAGGAAAAGGTCTTCTTTGGTCTCTGAACTTGGTTGTGTTGGCCCGGTGGATTTTCCAGATGGAGAACAATCACTACTAGAAATTCGTACTAATTAGAAATTAGTCGATCCATAACACCATGCTCATAAAGTTTTCGAATTACACCATAAAACAGCTGACATCTATGATAAAAACTGCAACATCGTCATGGACGTGAGGGGCGGAACGCCAGCTCCCAAAACATTTATGCCAAAGTTCAAAAACAAATCATAGGACAACATAAATAACCGTCACACAATTTCAGAACATCCCAATAGCTTTTGCTAACACATTTGTGACGAACTAGCTGTCGTGAGAACAATCCGACTGATCCTATGTGGCTTCTGGACCTGATGGCCCACATGTCAGTTTTCCTACATTTCCCACAAGGCACCGGGGTCCAGTATTGAGAGACCATGTGGAGGTCCATTCAACTTTGTAATTAGTATTTGAGCGTTTTTAGATCCTCTTGTTGAGAACTTGGTTGAAAAATTGGTTCAAATAAGGTTTTAAATGTTGTGAGGCTTCTAAATATAGTTACCTCCATGATCACAGCGGTGGGATTTCTCTCCTATGTCTAACTAAGCAATGCTAAGCCACTAAACAATTACAATAGTTGGCATAACAGATAATTATATACTAATGACAGTTTATGAAAGTGGATGCACGTTCCGGTAACTTGGTAATTAAGACATGCATCGAAAATTTTTTAGCAATATACAACAGTTTAATTAATTAGAAATTTTGATTAAATCAACAAAATAGAAATTCTAGGGAAATAATTTCCTTCGTGGTACTTATGTTTGTGTTGGATGTCGGTGGTTTCGAGGTACGCTACTCTGTCTTCCACAACGATCATAGCGCGTGCAAAACGAGACAACAATCAAATAATATGCATATAAAAATTATTAAAAGGTATGAATTTTCTGGTTTTTTAGAAACTGGAATCACCGGATTTGGAGTTCAGATGATTTCACAGCAAAACAGCGAAGGTTTACTATTCACTGAAATTAAATGGCGTTGTTCATCTGGACGGAACAATGCACTGAATTGGGCCCTACCAAATGGGTCGGCCAGCTAGGCCGGCCATTAAAGAGGGAAAGCGTTGGAGACAGACAAACAGATTTTCTAAATTTATTTTATTTAATTTACGTGAAAGAAGCCAAGTAATTCATTAAGATTGTGATTATACTCGGTATCAATGGCCAATTCTCACCATTACTATTTATTTAAAGCTATTTGGTCTCTTTCTTAATCTTCAAAATGAAAAAATCGTATTGGAATGGTAGGATATAAAAGACAAAAGGAAGTGTGGAAAAAAAATAATGGAATTGCTATTTTCTAATCCCTTCTTACCCTCAAGAAGAGAAACAGAGGGGAAAGAGAAGGAGGCGACCAACAGCGCCGGTGATCGGCAAGAAAAGCTTGAGGCTAAGCATAATTCGAGTTCGGCTTGAGCTCTAAACGAGCTCAAATCGAGCATAGTCTTGAGCTCGTGAGTCTGGACGAGCCGAGCGAGAGTACCACGGAAGGCTTGTATAACAGCCCATGCTCCTAGACTAGCACGTTAATCTCTTCAAATTGATGCCAACTCCAGTTAGTTTTACAATGCGTAGCCCAATGCTCCCAAGTTAGGCCCAAGTCCATTCCCATGTAATTCAAAAACCCTACATCTGTATGCCTGGTCGCCCTGCCGTTTGGCGGCGGCGTGCAAACGAATCTATAAATCAGACGTTACCTTCTCAATTTTCTTCCTTCCTCCTCCCCTTGAGTCCCTTTTAATTGGTCCTTGCTCTACTAATCACCACCATTACTCAGATGGCTTGCTTAGCCTCCCTTCACTACGATTGGAAGGCCAAACAAGTGTATCATCTCTCCATCAACAACGATGTGTACACGGAAACCCCTGTACATACATGATACATTGCCTTGTTAAAGTCCATGTCGTCAGGCTCCCTAGCAACATTGTTTGCCTGGTTAGGAGCCTTGTCGTCATAATACATTGCCTTGTTCTAAAAATTATATGTCATTGGGTGTCACAATGGCACCCGGAGAGATGAAAGGGGGGAGAGAGGGATGTAGAGAAAAAGAGGAGATAGAGAGAGAGGAGGAGAGCTACAGAGAGAAAAAGGGTGCCACGGAGACACGGAGTATTGCGTGACACCGAATGCCATAAAATTTTCTTCCTCAAAATCTACCACACGTGCAAGCCTACTGCCTACAAGTTGATATCTTTGTTCTTGGCCCTATCTTGAACTCCCGGACTTTGTGTGTTTTTTTTTTAAAGTGCAGACATATATTAGTGCTATCATGAGTCTATTCAAACCGAGCTCCAGCCACTTGAGTGTGGATCGAGCTCGAACTAGCCTATTGAAAGCTCGATGATTAATTGAGGCTCGGCTCAGACCTAGCCAACGGGCCAACCCGCCTCGGTTCGGTTCGGGCCTAGTTGGTTCGAATACTATACGAACCTGGCCAACCTGCCGAGGTCTCGGCCCAGGTTCAGTTCCCACAATGAACCAACTGAACTGGGCCAGGCCGGTTTTTAAGTGGTCGATTTATTTTATTTAATATATTATATATATTAAGAAAAACATTATATTTCATAAATATACATTAAATATACAATAATAGCGAACCGAATCGGGCCGAACCGGACCGCTACTATGCGAATCGAACTAGACCAGCCCGACAGGCCGAGGTGCCAGCCCAGATTCGGTTCGATTCACCGAATCGAGCGGGCCCGGTTCGTGAACAGTACGGGCCAGCCTGGTTCTGTTCGATCGGACCGGCCCATTTGTCCAGCATTAGCTCGGCTGGAGCTTGGCACGGCAAGCTCACTGAAACTCGGCTCGTTTGTAGCCCTAGGCGATGGTACCTAGCCGAGGAAGAGGAGAGAGAAGAGAGGGATACTGAGGAGGGAGAGAGAGAGAAACAAAGGGTAAGGGAGAGCTAAAGAGAGAGAGAGAGAGGGAGGTGGCTACAGGGAGGCAAAACTTTGGTGACGAGCTCGACGACGGTGACCACGGCGGCTGTCGGCACCAGGAAGGGCGACGACACGGCTACAGCGTTGGGCAGCGACGACATGGAACGGCAGAGTCGCATGCATGCATGCATGACATGGCAGACAAGGAGATGAGAGGGTCGAGAGGGAAGAAGCCACTAATGCTCAATGGGGAGAAGGCGATCTCCGGAGACCGGAGACAACGACGGCGAGAGCTCCGGCTACTCCGCGCGACACAGTAGCACGGAGGGCGCAGCCGGGGAAGAAGGGAAGAGAGGAAGAGCACTAGAGCACAGAGAGGGATGGAGGCTGGAGGACCGGAGGCTGGGGGAGTACGTGAGAGTGAGAGGGAGAGTTGGAGATGGAGGCTAGGGGTTTGAGAGAGAGAGACTGTTGTAGTGAAGACCCACCCTTTTCCAAAGAATACGGCAAAAATCCCAAAGATATGGTTATCGAGCATGAAGGGCCCGAAGACTTTGAAGATTCCTAGGACATTTTCGGGGCGGGCAAAGATGAGAGTCGAAGAGTAATTATCCGAAGATGCTTCCACTTGGGTGAAGGCAGAGCCACCTCAAGATCTTCTGAAAGGGCAGAAAGGAGTGGACCTCGGTTAATGCGCCGGACTGCCCGAAGACCTTTCTAGGGAGAGCCAAGGAGAATGAGCTCTGAGGGCTACGCAAAGGCCCACCACCATCACTTGCTGGGTCAGGCATAGATTATGGGCCCTGGTCACGGTTGTTGTAAGAGAGGCCCACCATAGGCCAGCCCAGTATTTCAATAAAGGGCTTTAAAGCATAAAGAGTAGTTAGGGTTTTTCACATACCCAAAAAGGGGATCAATCGTTGTAAAAGACCGTCGATTTAACATTGACGATCCAGATGCGAGGGCAAATGTCTTCTTGTATTTACAATGTAAGCCCTAATAACCGGTATCCTTATAAATACATGAGCACCCTATCCATTGGGGGCAGAGCATTTATTCCTAACCCATCATTGCGTCTCTAATTTCAAAACCCTATTATATCCAGTGATCTTTCCATTTTGGTGAGACACCCGAAGTACTACTACTATCTAAGACTGGTCGACGACAGAGACAACAGCATGGGCGGCGTGGTGAAGGTGGCAGGGAGTGGGGACAAGTGGCGAGGACGGCAGGAGGGTAGGCCGTAGACGAGCGGAGGAGGGAGAAAAGAAGAAAGAGAGAAATTAAAGAGAGGGGAAAAAAGAAGAAGGTCCATTGATTTGCAATAAGAGAGCAGTTGATGCCTGGATGGACGGGTGGCGCCAATGGCTGGACGTACCACCGGAGAAACGCGCTCGTGCAGGTGATAGAAGAGGTGGCTGGCTTGCACACTCCCAGCAAGATCGACGAACGTCGGCGGCGGCGGCGTGTGTGTTCGCGGCCGAACGACGAAGTGATGGGCATCTGGGCAACGGTCGGACCTAGGGCTGTGACTTGTGAGAGACATGGCTTTTGTCGGCCCTTACAAATATTGCGCCGACCCTTCGGCTGTATTGTGCCCAAAAAAATCGGTGCCGGGCCACGAGGGCCAACGGGCCGATCCACCCCCATTTCATCCCTAGGTCTACAGTAGACTGATATACTAAAAAAGGGACTGTCTATTGCACAATCGCTGTTTTTTTAACCATCAGTTAATTTTCTGGACTGTTGGATCTCAATCCAACGGCCCAGATCAACCCGCGCCCCACACTCACTCTCTTACTTCCCCCTTCGCCTCCCCTCCACCGCCCCCGACCCCGACTCGATCCCCCTGCTCCGTGCTCCTCCTCCCCCGCTGCCTCCGCCACCGCCCGCGGTCGGCGCCGGCGCCGGCGCCTAGCCGCCCCACCACCCAACCTCCCGCCGCCGACGCTTCCCTGCCCACCCTAACCCGGCCGTCACCTCCACCCCCCGCCACCGCCGCCCCAACCGCCTTCCCCCCATCCCCGGCTCCGGCGGCGCCGCCGCTCTCACTCCATCCCTCACCAACTGCCGGGCCGCCGCCTTCCCCGGCCATCCCTCTAAGCCTGGCGGCACCCCGAACCCGAATCCCACCTAAACCCTAACCCATCCATGGCGGCGGGAGAGGAGGAGGCCATCGGAGGGGAGGAAGACGGCGGGTGGCGCTCGGGTAAGTGAGAAATCGACTGAAACCCCGCGGATTTCAGTCGCTTGATGATTAGCATTTCCCAATAAAAAAATGTTGCTGCTTGCGACAGATGGCTAATTCTTTTCCCCTGAATATCCTAATCATGTTGCTTGCTGCGGTATTAAGAACCAACATATATAAACTGTTTCACTTCTCTTGGTTTGGATCGAACTATCTACAGAATGAACTGTCACATTGCTGCAATTACGAGAACAGTACAAAACTTTACCCCGCTAAAACCAGCTGTGAAAACCACCTTTGCATCAATTATCCTCCATTAGAAGTGGTTGAGCACCAGATTCTATGAGACAGAGAGGAGAGAACATCAGCACAATACATATCAAGACGTTATTGATTCTAAAATCTATGATGGGTGCAAAGTTAGCATCTTGTCCATTACCTTCACTTTCATCCCGTGTGTCAATTGGGTGATATCTCCAGTTCTGAAAGATCTGTGCAATTTCTGATTTCACAAGACCTGACAAACACACAGCAGCAACGAATGCACAAACTATAAGCATTGTGAACACCGCATTCCATCCACTTTTTGAAATGAAGCCTGTTGCAAATGGCCCTAAGGCAGCACCAAGCGATCCTGTCCCATCTATAATTGCCGTAACAGTGGCTAATGCACGAGAATCTCTTTCGAGAGATTTGTGAGTCCCTAGATCGGCAGAAACTGCGGTTGTTATAAGAGCATAAGGTCCATTGACAAACAAGCCACTGATCATCATCAAGACAATGTTTGTCACTTTTGAAGTACTGCCATATGTTCTAAAAAAGTATAGGGATGGAATCGCTGAGAACATGAAGACTGCTGCGGTAGTGGCCCTAGCATTGAGCTGATCAGAAATTAACCCAGCAAGAATTCCACCGATGATTCCACCTACATCGAACAAAACTGATAGGTACCCAGCAGATGCGACTGACATTTGCTCGCCTCCAATAGCTGAAAATATGAAAGAACACAAGAAAGTGGTATTTAAAACGTAAATTCCACATATGAATGATTAATCAAATGGAGCTACCACAAATAGGACGTCCGATTTAGTGCAAAAAATCAGCATTTGTTTCAAACAGTGCCAACTTGTTTCGAACATATACAATGTGCTGCTAGAGCACACATATTATTGCTAGTTGTGTCCTGTTGCAACATGATGTTTTTTTAATGGTATGCAACAAGAATCCATCGAAAAAGCAAACAAAACTATAGGAACATGTCAATAAAAATATTGGAACATGCCTACAAAACTATTGAAATATGCCAACAAAACTAATGGAACGGTATCAAAAAACCTAACGAAACATGCCGAAACATAGTCAACAAGTGTTTGAACGTGTTAAAAGAACCGTTGAAACATTTAAAAGAGCTATTGGAATATGATAAAAAGAAAGTTGGAACATGTTAAAAACCGATGAAAACATCATGTTCCATAGTGAATCGTCTACCCTAATAGAGAGTTAGATACTCCGTGAGAACAAAAGCAATATTCTGACAAGCAAACTCAAATGTGATGCTTTAAAGGACAAAAATCATGGCACACCTCCCTCAAATCTGACGAGTTCCATTGTGCTCACCAGATCTAGCCATCTAGCTCGTCGGATAGGAGGTGGATCAAGAGGAGAAGGGAGAAGAACATGTAGAGAGAGGAAGGTGCAAAAGCAGCGACGACAAATGTGAGAGAGGAGATAAAGAGAGGTGAGACATCGCAGCAGCGGCGACACAGGTGCGGTGTGTGGCGTGCAAAGTGCAGCAGCAACGACGACATAGGCGCTTAGCGCCCGCTGTGCAAAAAGCGTGAAGGTGGAGCACGTGTCCGGCCCGAGGTGTCCAATCTGTTGGACGCCCGATCTCAAGTCCTATCCTTAATCAAAAGGATGAAAAGTATGAAATGGGTACTAAACTTGTGACTGATGTATTATAGGAGTCTTCGAGACACATTAGTGTGCAGCATTAACATCTTCTATCTCAAATGAAAAGCACAGTCAGTTGTAATCAGGTAAAAAATGTATAACAATGCGATCGAGTAATGTTGGCATCTTTCATAGTGGAATTAAACCGTTAGCAGCATCATACACAAACACACAGGAGATAGGCCATGTAAACGAGCAGCATTTTTTCTAGAAAGAAAAACTAGCAGAAAACCAATTTCTGCCACAGTTGCTTAAGCACACATCATTGGCAATTTGTACTAGTCTATGACAATACGCATATATGTAAGGTCATTCCTACAATCAGAATTCGATGACAAGGAAGTCTTAAACAATTCCTAAGATATCATATTAATGTAATTTGACGCACAATATAATGATATAACGTGCATACCAGTCTGGCTCAGGTAGAATGGAAGCCAGTATAGGAACGTGTAGGCGACCAGTTTCGCGAAGAAGAGGCAGAGAGCGAAGGTGACGACGCCCGGGATGGCGAACGCCTTCCAAATCCCCACGGCGTCCCTCCTGTCCTCCCTTCCGGCGTCACCCGCCGTGCTGCTGCTGCTGTCCTCCTCATCGGTGCTCGCGTCAGTGGTCGGCTTGAGCGGTAAAGGGGTGAAGCCAACGTCCTCTGGGTAAGGCGCGAGGAAGGAGAACACAAGAACACCACCGAATGCGATGAGGGCGCCGGGGAACACGAACGACCAGCCCCACCCGAACCGCAGCACGGAGGCGGCGATGAGGGAGCCGCCGATGTTGCCGATGGAGGTGTGCGCGTTCCACACTCCCATGATGAGGCCGCGCCGCCGGCCGCCGAACCAGTTGCCGACGATGGCGACGACGGAGGGCCAGCCGGTGGACTGGAGCAGGCCCGCGACCATCTGGGCGACGACGTAGAACGCGACTGAGTGCAGGGAGAGGAAATACCCGGCGCCGAAGAGCGCGACGGCGGCGCCGCTCCCGACCATCCCGGCGGCCAGGAAGAGGCGGAGGTCGAGGCGGTCGCCGAGGTGGCCTGCGACGAACATGCCGAGGGAGTAGGAGGCGAGGAACGCGACGTCGGTCTCGCCGAGGAGCGCGGGGTCGTGGAAGGGCGGCCACGACTTGGAGAGCGCGCGCTTGACGATGCTGGGCGGCTTGCGCGAGGCGTGGTAGAGGGCGTAGGCGAGGAAGGTGAGCCCGAGGACGAGGCCGCGGTGGGCATTGTACGAGAAGGCGGGCAGCGCGCGGAGGCCCGGCGGCGCGTTGTGGTGGCGCGGCCGCGCCCGCTGCGGTGGCTTCGCCATGGGCGGTGTGGACGGCGGTGGAGGTGGCTTCGCCATGGCCGCGCGCGGCGCGCGGGGAGGTATGGCCGTATGGGGGAGCGGGACGCGGGGAGAGAGGACGACGACGTGGCCGCGCGGCCGCGTTGGGGGCACGACACGCGGCGGGGGCGGTTGCGGGCTTGGCCGTGAGTTGTGCTTCTGGAAAATTGGGTGGAGGGCGCTCGATGAATCTTGATTTCCTGCTCCTCCTTCCGTGCCGTTTCATTTCACTCGCTCGTTTTTTTCTCTGATTTGGCTACGCATCGGACGTCTGGGGCGACGCGCTTCCGTCGGACGCCCGCGCGGTGCATGCACGAAAACGTGCACGCCTCCCATTGGTGCTAGCAGCCCCGTCTATGTTTGCATGCCCTTTGGATCGCACGTATGTGTGCGCGCAACAAATTACGTACACACAACCAAAAAATAAAAAATAAAACCCTCAGTGTGCAGAATTTTTTACTGTTCTGGCTTTAATTTAAATCAAAATTAAAAAATAAATCTCTGTTTTAATAAAATAATAAACACTCATCCGGCGCCCATACACATTTAATTATTTTGGGAACCAAAGCAGCAACACTCTTGTGCATGTAATTAATTAGGGGCAGATTAGTTATTTGCCTTTCACACTAATCTGTTTGAAAAAACCAGAAATGCATTCTTTGTAGGACAGAGAGAGTAGGTTTGCATGCCCTTTGGATCGCATGTATGTATGCGCGCAACAAATTACGTACACACACACACAAAAACTCTCAGTGTGCCTATGGGCCCGCTGCTGCCTATGGGTCTCACTGTTAGAGAGCTTTAGGCATTGTTTTTTTTCAGTTTAGGCCCAATTCTTTTCAGCTTAACGGCTTAACAGCTTAACGACTTATCTACGTTTTGAAAAGAATATGGTTTGATTTTTTTAGTCCCTTTTTTTGTTGTTTTGAAGGTAGATCCTAACGCTTTAAAAATAAAGTCAAACAAAATGAATTTGAATCTCGAGACTACCTTGAGAAGATCTCGAAATTCAGTCATTTCAGCCGTTCAGTTGTTCAGCCGTTCAGTTGTTCAGCCGTTCAGATCAGCTCAAAAGAACAGGGTGTTAGCGCAGCGTAGCGTTTCACTCAAACAAAATTTAGACCTTGTTTGTTACAGATTAAATTAAATTAAATTAAATTAAATTTATCATTTTTGTATAAGCCAAATGATGTAATATTTTGTAGTCATTTTTGTGGGGTTTCAAATAGTTCTTCTTATAGTTCGTAATTTTTTTTTCATAATTTTTTGAAATTTTAAAAATATCTCTCGTGTGGGTCATAAATTTGCTATAGAAAACTCAACTCAACTTTAATCTGAAACAAACAAAGCCTCATTCTTTTTATATAGCCTATTTGGTGTAGTAATGTGCAATGATTTTTTTAGGTTTTTAATAGTTCTCTTAAAAATGCTTTAACAATTTTTTAATTTTTTTACAATTTAAACCTCTCTTTAAAGACTACCAAATTTTGTTACATTGAAATGCTACGCTAAGCTGAAATGTATAAGCGTGGACTTGAACATGCTCGTGAGCATTTCTCGGTGCAACAATTTTTGATAACATGTGAAACAAAAAATATTGTACTGAAACAATTTTCAACATGTGAAACAAAAAAAAAACGTGCAACATTTTTCAAGAACATGTGAAATGAAACTAATATGCAAGTGAAACATTTTAATTTGGCTACTGTAACACGTTCATATGCTTGCTGGAACAATTCAATTGGTCTACTTGAACATGGTTATGCACTTATTGAAACATGCTCATGAGCATTTCTTGGTGCAACATTTTTTGACATGTCAAACATAAAAACATAAAGTATACTTATTGAAATATTTTCCAACAACATACGAAACAGAAATACTCGGTGCATCCTTATTGAGAACATGTGGAAACAAGAAAATACTCAAGGCGATATTTTTTCAACAAAATGTAAATAAAATGTGCTACTAAAACATTTTCCAACTATATGCCCAACAAATAGGCATGGGGCGAATCATGGGACTTAATTGGTTCGTTAGTCGCAGAGCGATGCGGATGCTGAATCTAAAGCCCCAGCAAACACAGCACTAGGTGCACCGTGGACGGATGACTCAAGGCACTATCCAGACTTCTTCATTTTGCCTTGATTCGTCTGTGCGGTGTGCCATCCTACAGAATTATTTTGACAAAGATAATGGCGGATAGATATGCGGTGGTTTACTGATTTTTTTCGACGCTTTCGGGAAAAACCCTGACTTTTCTACTCGGTTTGTTTGTTAATTTGAAAGCCAAATTATTCCAAGGTTATCTTTTAAGGTCAAATTAGGTTCTCACATAGTCACATAAGCATTTTTTTTGGGGCGACTACACAACGGAATCCCATTGGGAGCCTACCCCGACGAGATCGCCTCCCGCGTGCATCTTCTTCCTTGCGCGCGAGCGCCGCCTCCCACGACCGGGTCCTCAGCGCCGCGCTGCTCCACGTCTTCTCGCGCTGCAGCAAGGTCTTCTCACTACTAGAATTTCAGGAAATCGCGAGGGCCGGAAAATAAACGCGAGGGCAGAAAAACAGCCCTCGTTTTAAATATAAATACACGAGGGTCTATTACAGCCCTCGTAATAAAAAACTTACTCACGAGGGCCAATATGAGACCCTCGTTATTAACAACTTACTCACGAGGGCTGCAACAAGGCCCTCGTAATAAATCGCAGCAGACAAATACTCGCGAGGGCTATTTACCGGCCCTCGTTAATAATGACCACAATAATTGCTCAACCCGCATCCTTTGCGCACGTGGCATATGTTTTACCGAGGGCCCACAGTGAGCCCTCGCGATTATAATCAACAGTCAAACTTTTTTACCCTCCCAACCCCACGTGTCAGAGAGTAATTTTGTTACAGTATAATTGTGGCACCAATTTTCTTCAAACTAGACTCCGTCAATTATGATACGCAGGTGACTGGACGTTATCGTCATCTCATACGATGGTGAGGCGTCGCCCGATTATCGTACGTGAAGCCTGTTTTGCGGAGCTCGTCTCTGAGAGAAATGTCAGTACCATCTTCATGCAACGGAGAATACTGATTTTATGTGTAATGTGTATTAGTGTGTAACGTGGAATCGCATTTATATACTGAATACATAAATCATATATGATATATGATGAAATGTGTAGATTTCAAAACATTTACTCACACGAACACTATATCGATAAGCAGACATAGCTAGTTGTGAAGGGTATGATATTGCATGTGTCCGATTTGGTATAAAATATTTTTTGCATGGACAAGAATGTTACATAAATCATTCCTAGTGCTTGAAAGTAATTTTCAAATAACATTTGGAATTTTTAAAAAATATTTGAAAGTTGGAGGAATAGGAGAAATTATATTAGTAACGAGGGTTTATCTGGAAACCCTCGGATATACATATTATACACGAGGGTCTAAATGGCCCTAGTGTATATTGGCAACTTTTCACGAGGGCTATTTTAACAGCCCTAGTATTTATCATTTCGCGAGGGCTACGAAGCCCTCGGGCATAATGGAGGAGTACTGTGCAGCGGGAGTTCACGTGGTGGGACCCGGAAGCCATTGAGACATCATGTTACTCGCGAGGGCTATTTAGCCCTCGTGAAAAACTGCTGGCATCTCCCAGTTATGCGCGAGGGCCGCCCGGCCCTCGTGAGTAATTGGCACAACGGAGTCGACCAGGACGCTCAGCGCGAGTGGGCGGATGCAGGGACCGACGGGTTTCTAAACCTACTCACTACCACCCCTTCGCTCTTCCCTGCACCAGACAGCGCTCCTTCGACCTTCCCTCCAACTGATGGTACTCCTTCGATCTTTCCTGACCCAGATAGAGCTCCGTGACTGACGGATGGATGAATGTCTACATATGTCGATGTGGATGTATATGTTCAATACTTGTGCGATGTGGAACGTGTTTGTGCAATATGGAACGTGTTTGTGCGATATGTATGTGCTATGTGATATGCGATATGTATGTGGAGAAGACTTACACCGAACTTAGGGCTGGAAAATTGAAAGTGAAGCATGGTGAGAAGATGTTTCGATGCCCCTTCTGCCTGGGGAAAAAAAAGCAGGATTATCACGGAACCCATTCCCTCGACATAGACTCGGGAATAGGGGCTGCTTCTAAGCGTAATGCCAAGGTGAAGGCCACACACCTAGCACTTGCTCGGTATTTGAAGAACGATCTGGCCAGCTCATTGGATTCATCAATGCAGCTTGTCGTCTATCAACCAAAGCCTACTATGAATGAAGAGAAGCTTGTATGGCCATGGATGGGTGTTCTGGTTGTTGTTCCAACTGAGTTTAAGGATGAAAATTTTGTCAGGGAAAGCGAGGATAGGCTAAGAGCACAGTTCTCACGATTCAGACCACTCCAAGTTACTGCTCTTTGGAATACTGAGGGCCAAACAGATTATGCTATCGTCAAGTTTGCCAAAGACTGGACTGGATTGAAGGATTCATTGGCTTTTGAAAATCATTTCACAGTGGAGCAATATGCTCGGGATGATTGGAACAAAAGGAACTGTAGAAGGGATGATTTTTATGGGTGGCTTGCAAGATCTGATGATTATGATTCTCCTGGACCAATTGGGGAGTATTTAAGAAAAAATGGTTACCTGAAAAGTGTCGGTGACCTGGAACGTGAGGAACTATGCGAAAAAGACAGGCGTGTGGCTACTTTGTCTCATCAAATCGAAGAGACAAATAAACATTTGGAGGAATTGGTGGTTAAGAACAATAAAAACACCATGATGCTTGATAGAATGATAGAAGAGGAATATCGACTAGTTGAAGAACACAACAAAAGTTTGTACATATTCTCCCTTTTTCTATTTGCCTATGTTTTCAGCATGATTGGAGCTTATCCTCACTGAATTTACTTAGTTTTTTTTTCTCTTTTGATCTCCAGAGATAAAAAAGATGCAGAAGGTTGCTAGTAAAAATTCAAGAAAAATATTGGATGAAAATATGAGATTGCATAGTGAATTGCAGACCAGGAGAGAAGAAATTGACCAGAGATGTAAACTGCTGAAAGACATGGCAAAAAAAGCTAATGTTGACAGAGGGAAACTCGAGGTGGAGAAAAAAAAGGTAGTTTCCAATCTTTTTGGAGAACAGTTTTCTTCGTTTCGCCATTAATACTATATTTTAGATTGCAAAGGCTGTTAAGAATAATGCACATGTTCTCCTGTTGTGTGAACTTGATCTAAACTTATGTATGTTGATTAAAACTCATATAGAATGCAAAGGAGAATGAGCTACTTAATATAGCAACCCAAATGAAGAAAAAGGCAGACAAAGAGCTCTTGCTACTTGTCGAGAAACAAAAGGTAATATTTTCCCACTTTTGTTCGGTTGCCTGGTGAATTTGCTTTGGCTCACTAGCTGAAAATTGCAGAAAGAAAAAGAAGATGCTTTGAGGAAGCAATATGATTTAGAAAAACAGTTGGATTCTAAACAGAAACTTGAGCTGGAAATAGAACAGTTGAGAGGAAGGTTGGAGGTAATGAAGCACATGGATAGTGAGGAAGGTACAAAATTAAAGGAGATCAATGAGTTATGCAAAAAGCTGAAAGACAAAGATGAGGAAATGGAAGATTTGGAATCTCTCAACTCTTACCTTATTATTAAGGATCGACGGACCAACGAAGAATTAGAAAGTGCCAGGAAAGAATTAATTCTTGTATGTACAGTGTCACTGAACACTTTATTATGGATTGATAGAATACATTGGGTCATCCTTTTCTGAAAATAAATTATTTGCTATGCAGGGCCTACAAAAAATTTCAGGAGGTCGATGCCATATTGGCGTGAAGAGAATGGGTGAGCTTGATAAAAAAGCTTTTCATAATGCATGTAAAGAAGAAGATGACTTCAAAGTGAAGGTAGCACTTCATTGCTCAAAGTGGGAGGATGAGATTAGTAAGCCAGACTGGCATAAGTCAAGCTCATGGAGTCGACCAGGACGCTCAGCGCGAGTGGGCGGATGCAGGGACCGACGGGTTTCTAAACCTACTCACTACCACCCCTTCGCTCTTCCCTGCACCGGACAGCGCTCCTTCGACCTTCCCTCCAACTGATGGTACTCCTTCGATCTTTCCTGACCCAGATAGAGCTCCGTGACTGACGGATGGATGAATGTCTACGTATGTCGATGTGGATGTATATGTTCAATACTTGTGCGATGTGGAACATGTTTGTGCAATATGGAACGTGTTTGTGCGATATGTATGTGCTATGTGATATGCGATATATATGTGCTATGTGATATGCAATATGTATGTGCGATGTATTATATGAATGTGGGATGTGGAACTGAATCTGGAAATATATATATATGTGTGTTTTCTGTTTTGAGAAATTGTGGAAAACTGGAATTTTGAATGTTTTTTTTTTCTGAATTAAATATATCCCGAGGGCTTCAGAGGCCCTCGCAAAAAAGTGAACCAGGTCAAACTATTCCCGAGGGCTACACAGCCCTCGCAATAGTTCGTTCCTCCAATTATTCACGAGGGCTTTATAGCCCTCGCGATTAAGCTGCCGCCGCCTGTTATTCACGAGGGCCTTATAGCCCTCGCGATTAAGCTGCCGCCCCACGCCTGCGCCATGCGGGGCCCGCCTGTTTTTCACGAGGGTAGCTCGGCCCTCGTCATAAAGCCCCGCCTGCCGTTATACGCGAGGGCTTTACTTTAGCCCTCGCTTTTAATTATTTACGAGGGCCCAGCCCTCGTGTTTCTTTGTTATTTGCGGGGGAACAAATGCGAGCATCTTTTTGCGAGGGCTAGCCCTCGTGAATAGTTAATCCCGAGGGTTCATCCCTTTGTTCCGAGGGTTTTAAGCACTCGGGATAAATGGAGATTCCTGTAGTGTCTCTTGTCGCTGGGTGTTCGATCGGATCGTTGAGCCGGACCTGCCGACGTGGAACGCGCTGCTGTCTGCCTACGTGCGCTTGGGCTGCGCGGTGGAGGCCCTCGACGTGTTCCGGCGGGATGATCTCCTTGAAGGTCTTCCCCGACGAGATCACGCTCGTCGCCGTCGTCGGTGCGTGCGGCGAGCTCGGCGCTCTGGGGCACGGCGTGTGGGCGCACGCCCACACTCTCAGGCGCAAGTTCGGCATTAACTGCTTCGTGGCCACCGCGCTCTTGGAGATGTACTCCATGTGCGGAAGGTTGGACCTAGCGGAGCATGTTTCACGGCGGTTGCGGACAGAGACATGCGCTTCTACAACGCCATGCTCCTGGGCTTGGCTGCCCACAGACATGGCCGTGCTTCACTTTCTTTGTTTACTAGGATGCGGGGCGAGGGCGTCCTGATTGATAGCGTCACAGTGCTGGCTGTGATGTGCGCTTGCGCCCATGCTGGATTGGCCGATGAAGTGCAGCGATGCTTCGACAAAATAGAGGTTGAATTTGGGATTGGTATTATCGTCGAGTTTCGTGGTATCATTGAAGTATTGAAAAAGGGATTGGCTTCTCATCAGGCGACTGAGACTTATTTAGCCCTCAATCGATTTTTTGAGCCGTTGATCAAATAACTTCATAGGGCACGTAAAAGATCCAACGAATATCCACGTATGTGAGAAAATTGACTGAGAGATAAATAAGTCTCAGTCACCTGATAACTAGCAAAGTTGATTGAAAAAAGATATCATATATCACAGATAAAGTATCAGGTCTCGGTGTCGAGTATCAGTGGCATCATGTTGGTGGTATCGTCGAGTTTTATGGTATCATTGAGATATCGAAAAAGTATCATATATCACAAACAAAGTATCGAGTCTTGGTGTCGAGTATCAGTGATATAAGGTTAGTGGTATTGTTGGGTTTCATGATATCATTGATGTATCGAAAAAAGTATCATATATCACAAACAAAGTATCGGGTCTGGGTGTCGAGTATCAGTGGTATTAGGTTGGTGGTATCGTCGAGCTTCATGGTATCATTCAGAAAAAAAGATGTATCGTAAGAGTATCATGGCAATTTTATAAAAAATGATATCAAAGAGGCATTATGAAAAGGGGCATATAATATCGCGGACAAGTATCGAGTCAAGGTGTTATGAAGTATGAGAGGTATCAGGCTGGTGGTATCACGATTATCATTAGTATCAAGGTATCGGGTCGGTAGTATCATCGAGTATTATAATATCATAGAAAAGGGTATACGGTATCACGAACAAGTATCAAGTCAAGTGTCATGAAGTTTCTGAGAGTGTCAAAAGAAGGGGGTATCAGATATCACAAACAAGTATTAGGTTTGGTATCAAGTATCAGAAAAGTATCATAAGAGGGTATTAGATATCACAAACAAAGTGTCGAGTATAAGTGGTATCAAGTTGGTGGTTTTGTCGAGTAACAGATGTATCATTCGAGTATTGGGTTAAAAAAAATCAAGTATCGAATCAAAAATATCATCGAGTATCGGGTAAAAAAAATAAAGTATCGGCGTCAAAAAATTAAAAGTTTCATAAATATGGTATCAAAAATTAATCGGCAGTATCAAGTTTCTTATCAGGTAAATCATTAAGGCTTAACTAGGTATTAGAGCAAAAGTATCATGCAAGTATTATCTAAAAATCCGTTCAAAAAAACAGATATCAGAGCAAAAGTATCATTCAAGTATCGTCTAAAAATCCCTGAAAAAATAGGTATTACTACGTGTGCGGTTTTGAACCTGGGAACCAACCAAAATGCAGGACGTCGGCGGAAAAAGCGGAAAGCAAAGTCGACACGTCGCCGAGTGCGCGAGGCAACACAAAAAGCCAGATTCTTGTCGATTCAATCGGACGGCTCCCAGCTATCCCGTCCGGTAACGCACACGACGGGATCCTGTTGTCAAGGATTTCACTTTTTTTTTTATTCGGCGAATGTTTCTAATAAATTCATATGAAAATTACAAGTCTATTCGACGGTTCGGATCGCTCACGTCCACTGGATATAAGATGGGGCCCATGTGCAGCGGCACATTCCACCCCACAAAAGATAGGCGGATAGCGTTCGTCCCCCAATCCTCCCCGTCCCCGCTGCCTCCTCCTTCCCTTCTCTCTCCGCTCCATGCTCCGCCACTGACACCTTGGTCCCATTAAACCTTCCGATGGCCGCCTCCTCCGCTGCCGCCGCCGTATCCGGCGTCTTACTTCCCCACGCTCTCCCCTACCACCGCTCGGCGGCGCCGCCGACGTTCGTTGCGGTATCCTCTTCCTTCCGCCGCCTCTCCCTGTCCGCCTTCCCTCGCCGGACCACCCACCTAGTCGCCCGCGCGGACGCCAGCGCCGAAGCGGGAGAACCTGAGCCTGCGGCAGAGCCTGCACCTGAGGTAGATCCCGTCGCTGCCTCAGCTGACACCGAGGAGGGGGAGGCGGAGGGAGCTGTCGCGGTGGCGGAGGAAGAGGAGGAAGACGAGCAGGCGCCACCGAGTAAGCCGCCGGTTAAGTTCGGCGAGATCATTGGGGTGAGCATTCTTGCGCAGAGCTCTCGTAAAGAAATTGCCTTTCCGGAGAAATGGAAAATGCTGGTTAAGTTCAGCGAGATTATTGGTGGTGGAGAAATGCAGCTGGAAAGCGGCAGGCCATCGTGGAGCAGCATTTCTTAGCTCAATATGCACAATTCTGATTCTCTTGAGATAAATATTTAGGAGCTGCATGTTAAGTTCTTGGCGGCCTAGCTCCTGGGGCAGCATCTCATTGCGTATTACCATAGAACAGCAGTACTAGCGTTTTTGGTGGAACCATTGAACAAGAAATAGAGCTTTTTCTCACTGCGGGTTCAAATAGCCTGATTGAATGCAATCCTTTCTGGAAAGGATTGGTGCCGTGCTGATAAGTCGGGGAAAGGCAACTTTTCTGCTGTGAGCTCGCTAATTTGTTAGGTTCTTGCATGATTGCATTTCACGTGTTGATGCTTCTTGGGCTTCAGCATAATTTCACCTGTTGCTACTGAACAAGTCAGATAGTATGTGGCATCTATGACCATTCTCGGCTACTTTGACACCTGATATACTATTTTGTTGTGTAATAGATTCTGAACAAGCAATTCATTGAGGAAGCCGAGAAGGTGAAGGTTTTACCGGGTCTGAGGCCTGGTGACATCATCGAGCTTAGGATGGTGATTTTGCTCATTACTCCTGAATGCGCTTTTATGCTTCTAATTTGAGGGATGTTACAGCTCCAAAAAAATTTTGGGATGTTGATGTATGAAGCTAATGTTATTGCAGCAAAGGCCAAACAAGAGGAGATTGTCGCTTTTCAAGGGCATAATCATCGCAAAGCACAAATCTGGTGTTCACACCACAATCCGTGTTAGAAGGATCATTGCTGGTGTTGGAGTTGAAATTACCTTCCCTATGTAAGTTGGGTTAATTTGTTTCACGAATTTCTCTGTGCAATGTGGATAATGTGGCTAGTATCACATGGTGGCACTGATCATATTGAAATCTTGGTTCAGGAAATTTTTAACAAATTTATGCCATTCTGTATGTTCAAATACATATGAATCTACTGTACTGATCTTAATATAACTCAGTACCTTGAAATATTTTGGACCCTTTAACATTAATATAACTTGATAGGTGGAACTTTGAGTTGTATCTATGGGCTTTGCTTGAAAAATTCACAGTAAATAAAATACCTAGTATATTTTTGCAATTATTTTGCTATATGATATGTTTGGTTTGTGAAACTTATAAATACGTAGTTGAATTTGAGAGTTTCCTTTTGAATTACTATGCTCAAAATCCAGTGTGATTGAGTTTGAGCACTTTGATTTATAAAACCAGTATTCTTCTGTTATCTTGAACATACCAATGTAGGAACCATACTCAAATTTAGAAAACCAGTTAATGCTGCTGTAACTTAGAACATACTCAGATTCACGGAGCCCATTATCGATATGTTTCCTTTTGTAATTGCTAAATTGCTTTATGGTGCTTCCAAATTGCCAATTTTCAGCAAGACTATAAAGTTGTCAAATAGGAGCTGAAGCATTCAATTAATCGTAGTGCCCTATCTTCATACTTTTAAAAACAATCGCTGGCTACTGTTTGACATTGGCATTTTGTTTTGTTCCTTATGGGATTATGTCAATGTGAAACTTTGGATAAAGCACCATGATTTGTTAAGGAAAAATGCTGAAATTTTGTTGTTTATCTACTGTTTGCCCATCATATTCGAGTTTGTGCTACTTAGTTATCCACCGTTTGCACGTCACTAATGCTCTTAGCAACTAAATTTGGAAGGATATATAGTGATATGCTTCACTGTGTAAGTTCTCATCGTGCTGCTGTTACTTATGTCTTTATCTGATTACCGGCAATCCTCTTTACTGCTAACAAGAAACAACTGATGACCATTCCATGTGGTGGTCCTGTCATATTGTCCTCAATGAAGGAGGGAGTCCTGGTCCCTTTTGCAAACCACGTTATGATCTAACCACAACCTAAAAACTATGTTGTGCTTCTTATGCATCTAAATGTAGAAATGGTTGAGACTCAAAACAGTTATTTGGAACTGTTTTTAATTAGAAAGCGTGCAATGCAATGTTATTTAATGCGCCATATATATTCTGTTGCAGATATTCTCCCAGGATCAAGGAGATCAAAGTAATCAGACACAAGAAAGTGAGGAGAGCAAAACTGTACTACCTGAAGCACAAGCTTCCCCGCTTTTCAACTTTCAAGTAAAGTCAGATACACGTGTGGAAGAGCTTCTCTCACTACCATTTTGATTTTTCCGTAGCAAGGATTTCACGTTCTTATTCAACTCTGTGCATTTCACTGTAATTTAACGTTTTTTGGTATTTGTTTGGCATATATTTTGCCTTGTGGTGGAAATATATTTGCTTCCCAGTCTATAAAATTCCTCCTAGCACTTTGATAGTTCATTACGGTGAATTTAATTGTATCTTTTTTCTAGGAAACTAAGATCCTCAGCTAACTGGTGATTCGGAGTAGTACCTACATACGTAGGTTGCCGTCATGAATGAAGCTTTGTTATTGCACAAAATAGTAGTAGGTTGCATTTTGATGGAGTAGCACTTGAAATGATGAATTCTATAAGGCACGGGGTTTTTAGAATAAGGTCAGCAGTTTTCTAGAGCACGGGATTTTTTGCTCGTGCATTGTTGCCACAGGACTTCCATTTACATCCCAATTTGAAAACAAGAAAATATATCTCTTAATTGACAATTTGTCTTATCTGTTAACTATAAAGCATCCTGCTGAAGGTGTGTCTTGTTCTTCATTGTCCACCAAAGGGTCAAGCATTCTGTCCAATCTGTCCTGAATTCTTTTTAAGATAGTGGAATAATAACTACCAGACCTTGTGTCAAGGATGTGCAAAATCTAAACACTGTTGAGGAACCTCGCTACCGAGTGTAGTCCGGAATATAAACGTGGTCAATCAATCACAGAGAAGAATTAAGAACACAGGGACAAAGAGACATAGGATGGAGCTTCTCTTTATTAATTTTCAGATTTGATCTATAACATGGTGCTCCACCTCTTCTTTTATAGTGTTGCTTAGGGTTTAGGCTAGGTCCAATGTGGGACCCTAGCCGTGCGCGTGAAAGTAGAACACTAACTATAATTCGGCCGTTGCGCCAATTAGAGATGCATGCCACGAAAACCATAAACGAATTCATGCTAAGACAAGCCACAAAAAAATTAAAAAAATTATCTACCCTCCAGGTCAGAACAGCTAAAACACCACTATCAAACGACTCCAACCATTATCCTTTGGTTTCATTTCCTTCCCTGTATTTTCCCCAAAATTTATTCCACTTATTTCTTAACATCTCCAACAACATCCCTTTAAAGAAGATGATGTAGGGAATGAGAGAGAATCTTTTTCTCAAGGAAATGAAAAAAGAGAATTCCTTTCTAAAAGAAACGGCGAAGAAAATCAGTTGGAGCAGCTGAAGCTAAAGGGAAAAAGAGAGGGGAAGGGATACCGTTGATGCACCTTTAAAATTTGTTATAGCAGGTATTAGTTAAGTTTACCAAGCAAGAACAACTACAAGAACTCAACAAAAGCAAACCACACAAGTGCGGAAAATAAATGCAGAAACATAAAGAGGGACGAGATTTTTTTTCCAAGGTTCGGAGACGAACTCCTACTCCCCGTTGAGGCCAGCCCTTTCCTCAAGGACCGGCTCTCACTTGATTCTAACGCCTCATCTCTACTCGAGGTAGTTCTTCGTCGCTCTGGCAAGGCGGACTCCAAGACTTGTACATTGATCCAAGGGCTACCACATATGTCGATGGCTATCTTCTCGAATCCACGCCTCCAGAGGGAATTAGCAAGCCTGAATGTCATGATCACGTCGTACCAAGAACTCGCATGAAGCACACTAAATCGGAGGAAAGCACCAAATGGATGAACAATCCAAACTCTAGTGCTCTAAAGGCTATCAAATGGGTAGCTATGACTTTTGAGGCACTCAAAATCTCTCCTAGGCAGCCAGCATACCTCTTTAAATAGCCCTCTCTGAAACTAGCCCTTGGAGATACGAAATCTCCAAAAACTAGTCGTTACAGCCTCACCATACTGAGGCACAACAACGAAACCTCATGACCACTGGACCTAGTCCAGTATCACCAAACCCAGTCCAGTGACACAAACAAGGGAGGTCCGAAACCAGCGGGCCCAGTACGTTGGCTACCAGCCCTCGCAACTCAACACCTTAAGACTTAGGCCCTGTTTGTTTGAACTGCAGCTTCTCTAAAAGCTGCTTCTGGAAAAGCCACAAAAAACTAGCTTTTGGGGGTTTTTGGTGGCTTTTGGCTTCTTTAAAGGGGTTCCAAAAGTTGGCTGTTTGTTTGAGCTTGCTTCTGAGGCTAAAAGCTGGCTAGAAGCTCAAACAAACAGGGGCTTAGCCCGGTGCCCACCAGACCTAGTCTAGTGAACACCCTGGCCACACCCGAACACACAACAACACTCATCAAACCTAGTCCGGTGACCACTGGACCTAGTCCGATAGACTCCAAAATAGTACATCACGCAAGACACACTCCACAGGACTTAGTTCGGTGGACTTTATGATAAAACAACCTAGCACCTACATGCCACCGAACCTAGTCCGGTAAACAAAAACACGGGAAGAAAGGGCGAACCCTAATTCCGACTACCCCGACGACCCACACCCTCACTCTAACCTATCCTACATCCAACCTAGAGCTAAGAAGACAAGAGAAGAGACTTGTGCGACACGAAAGCTTGAGATACGGCAAAACCACCTACACTCGGACCCTGTCGAAAATACAACAAAAAGACGAACAAAAACACTAAAGCTACTAAGCAACCCTTCTCCACTCTCAGGTCACTCCTTCGTCTTCCAGAATTTGTCTTAGCTAGATGATGCATTAATCGCTAGGGTTTGAAGACCAAGAACACCCTAGCAATGTCTAGACCACTTTCCTTGCACATACTTAGGACTGCCTCTCAGGCCCACTAATATGAAGAAGTTGGAGTAGCAACCCTTCTGGACAAAATAAGGAAAATACTCTCAGGATGGAAAGGAAGACTACTATCCAAATCGGCAATAGTAGTGCTAATAAACTTGGTTATCACCTCACAAGCAATCATACAAGTGGGAAATGGTGAAATTGCAAATTTCTAGAAGGACAATTAGTTGTCGGGGACATCACCGTGCCTCTTAGCACCTCCGTGCTATGCCTAGAAAGAAAACGTTATCAGTTAGGAAAGCTCTGAAGAATGACTCACTCGAGGAGCTACTGCAGCACATAAATCTTTGGTGCAAAATCCAGAATGTGACGCTAGTAGAGAAAGACGTGGATTTCTGAACTTGGAAGTGGTATGCGGCGGAATGCGTCATCAAGAACGTTTTCTGCAACTACACTCGGAATGCCAATGCCGAGCCAAAATGTAACCTTCTCGTTTGGACAGCTTTGCACAACAAGCTTCTAAACAGCTCAAAATTTGCAAAAGAGAGAGGGTGTCCAAATTAAATCAGGACTTTGTCACCGTGGCGGAAACAACAGATCATTTGTTGGCCCATTGTCCACTCTCAAGATGGATTTGGCGCAAAATCATGCAACAAGTTGCAGACAATGGGACCTTACAGGCCCGGTCTCCTGATCAAAGGCTTGTAAATTGGTGGCGGTCAGCGAGAAAAAGTGTCACAATTCGGTGCCCTCACTTCGATGGACGAAGGGATCGTTATTTACACATGTTGGAACAAATGGAAGGAGCGAAATAGAAGAATTTTCAACTAGTGCTGCAATAGCTTGATCCAAGTACTTAAGTACTTCAGTTAATCAAGGTTGACCTCTTTAACAGACAAGCCGCTTTTGGTGTAAATGATATCATGGTTAGTGTAGATGCAGTCTAGGCTGCTTTTCTTTCCTTCCATTTTTTTTTCCTCGTGTAAATTTGGGTGTAATTTTGTCGACTCTATGCTTTGCTACTTTATAATTTCAATGGATAGACAGAGTCCCTATCATTTATTCGAGAAAAACATCGAAAGTGTCTTTAAAACAACAGTTGGTCCTATCATCAGTAGAATACAGGTGGTTACTTATGCTGGTATGCTCCAATGATTTGTAGAAGAGAACATAGCACGAAATAGCTAATGCTTGTTCAATGCTGTAATCAGACAAGAATATTCGTTTCATCCGATTTTTTTAATAAAAGCTTGCAATTGCACTGTGTGAGGACTGTATTAAACCCAAATTGTGTGGCAACGCAATTCTCTCTCTATGGCTTTTTTTTTTACACTCGCGCCATTATAAAGTTCGGTTTATTCAAAATTATCGTTACAAAATGAATATTTATATTAATGCCATTCTTTTGGCAACTATTTATCACGGATGCCATTGTAGAGCATTTCGGGGGATTTACGAATTATACGAGAGCCAAATACGCAAGAAATACATAAAATACATGTGGGGCCACATGTCATCCTCTCCCCCTTCCTTTTTCTTTCTCCTTCCTCCTCTTACACCTCTCTCTCTCACCGTCGTCGCCGTGGCCTCGTCGCCGCCGCCCCACCGCTCGCCTTGCCGCTGTCGTGGTCATCGTCGCGCTGCTCGCCGCTGCCGCCGTCATGCTGCTCGGCGACGACAACGGCAGAGGAGCTCGGGGGCGACGGCAACACGTTGGGCAAAGGCGGCGGCGACGGAGATCGGGGGTGACGGCGACGCGCTGGGCACAGGCGGCAGCGGAGGAGCTCGGGGGCGGCAGCGGCACGCTGGGCGGCGGCGGTGGCGGAGGAGCTCGGGGGCGGCGGCGAAGAACTCGGGGGCGACGGTGACATATGCTGGGCGAAGGCGGCGGCAGCAAGCTCTGTGGCAGCGCCAGAGGAACTCGGGGCGGCGGCGGAGGAGCTCCGCGGCGGCGATGGCCGGCGGCGTGGCGTCTCTTCGGCGGCCGGCGGAGGTGAAAGAGAGAGAGCAGTGGAGAGGAAGATGATGTTGAGGGTATGACATGCGGACCCCACCTGTTAGGATGTATTTTGTCCTGTATTTTGCTTCCATATAGTTCGTAAACCTCCGAAATGCTTCACAATGGCATGCGTGATAAATAGTTGCAAAAAGAATAGCATTAATATAAATATGCGTTTTGTAATGGCAATTTCGTATAAACCAAACTTTATAATGGCATGTGTGTAAAAAATCTTTTTTTTTTCTTGAGTGTTCAGGTTTTTGTTTACTGAAACTACAAAAGTTTTTTTACGAGTCGTTTACCTCTGAGTATTCCAACTTTGAAAAAATGGCTATTTATGTTTTTTTAAAAAATACGCAAATGACCATACATATGGAAATTAAACAAAAATAGACACCGATCGGGGGTTTCAACGGGCGCTCGTCTGTTTGTTGGATGATCGGACGGTGCTTAGGCAACCCTGCGGAGTGTTGGGGGCGGTTGCCCGTTTGACGGGCGATAGATGTTAAAACGTTCGTTTATGTGTATCGTAATCGCGCTTGATTTATGATAATCCACATGCATAGCTCAAGAAACTCGCATTGAAAGAACAGAACGACACCGGTTACCCTCAACAAAATATCAGATGCCCATGATGAAGCATTTGCTTATCCTAAGGCATATTTTACCGGATCCACCACATTATTCCTAAAATCAGAGAAATTTTCACGTTAATCAGAAAAAAGAAAAGATCTACATAGTTGAATGTGGATAACATTATGTAGATGTAGCGGTCAATATTAATCTCTATAACAAACTAATAAAACTGGTCTAATATATTAGAGACAAACTCCGAATTTTATCTGATATATTACAGATAGATTATGAATTGGAGATTACCCTAAAAAAGATATGAGTTAGAGATAAACTCTGTATGCTGACGCAAATTTAGCCGCGCAAACACGCAGACCACCTTGCTCGTTGATACTTATCTAAACTATCCAATGATTAATCGAAGATGCATGCATGGATTAATGGAAGATGCATGAGCAACTTGCGACGTCCAGCAGCGGTCCCCTGCAGCCGACTGAGCACCGTCCAATCGCCCAACCAATGGACAATCGTTTGTTCTGACCTTAACCAACACCTATTTTTACTTATAGGCTGTTTGGTTGCCTGCATACATCTGGAGATATAAAACTAGGGTGTTTGGTTGTCTTCTCACCCATCTGAACTAGGCTCTCCAGATGCAATTACCCTCTCCGTGCCAGGCTCTGGAGATACAACCAAATTGGGTGTTTCCCCAGAGCCAGTCTCCGTGGATGCAGCAACAAACACGTGCGCGATACATTTGATTCATTTATTTGCTATATCTTTTTATTAGTATTTTCAATTACCGAACCAATTTAAAAAATAGGTTATTGATATTTTTTCGAATAAAACGAGACCACACTTGCCATATAAATTTCAAAAGTTTAAAATTTACATTTTTGAATTTATTTATTTATGAGACTTTCTTTTGATTTTTTTATTTTTGTAATTGATTTTTTGTTATTTTTATTTTCTAGAATTTATTTTTTAATATGTTTCATCCCTCTTTTGAGTTTCTCCATGACATTCTCTCCTTAGTGCAGTCAACCAAACAACATCTCTACGCAGCCTGTACAATCTCATACACCTAACCAAACAACAACCATTTGCATCATTTCAGACTGGCTCCAACCAGTCTGGCTCGGCTTATACAGCCTGGTTCAACTGAGAAGGCAACCAAACAACCTATTAATCTCCATACGGATAACTATTTTTTGCGTAAAAAAACTTTAAAAAAAATATAAATAACCATCCCCCAACTTTCCAAGTGGATTTAAGGTTAAATACGGCCTGAAATTAAGATGGATTTAAAAGCAACTGCCAACTCCCTAAAAAAAAAAAATCAACTGCCAACCGCCACCTTGCCATTCCAGTCCTTGGAAAAAACATTAAATAAAGTAACATAAATCACCAACCACCAAAAAAAGAAAAGCGAACATGCTATTCACTCGAGGGAAAAAAAAAGGAGTTCGAAGCAATGCCACGGGCCCAGGAAGTGAGTGCTGCCCCGTCATTGTCGCCGGGGAGCCGAGAAAAGCAAAGCGATTCAATTCTCTCTTCCTCCACTCCTCCTGTCTCCCTCCCTCCCGTCCCATTTCTCCTCCAAATCGGTGCTTCGAACTCGGTTCTTGGGAAAGAGAGGTTGGAATCCGCTCTAAGCAAAGCACAAATTGTCTCATGTATCTCTTTTAATGCGGCGATTTATGCGTGCCACGGCTCCATTTCTGATTTCGGTGAGTTTGGTCAGGCGTTGCAATGGGAGGAGGCGGAACGCTGATCTCGGTTTACCCCGAAGAGCTCACCTTCCTATGTAAGTTTCTGAATGAGTTCTTGAGATTTCCATTACCGTTGCGTTTGCAAAATGGCTAATCTTCCGTGGTTTTTCTTTTCTCCGTGTTGAATTCTTGCGCGTAGTCGAGCTGGACAAGCCGTGCTATTGCAATCTCAAGGTGGTAAACAACAGCGAGCACCATGTTGCATTCAAGGTCAATGGTTTTCAATTTTCTCGACACAAGCCTCAAGGATTTCGCCCTAAACTTTGGTGAACTTGGTGGCAGCGAAGTTTGATCCGAATTTATCCCTTCCATTTTCAGGTCAAGACAACGTCTCCGAGGAAGTATTTCGTCCGGCCGAACGCGAGCATCGTCCAGCCGTGGGATTCTTGCACTATAACAAGTAAATACATGCTTCATGCAGCCTGTCCAATTGATGTTGGCATATCAGACCATGGTTCCTTTTCTTCAGGATTCCTCATTTGGTTTTGATGTGTATATGTCTATCTGCCTTCTTGTTTGTTTGGGGATATAGTCACACTCCAGGCACAGAAAGAATACCCACCGGATATGCAATCCAAGGATAAATTCTTGATTCAGAGCACCAAGGTAGCTGCCAGTACAGATATGGACGAGATTCCCCCAGATACTGTAAGCATAAAATTGCAAAAATGACTTATTTACTATTGGTTTAGTGTTGCATTGTCATCACCATACGTCATCATTCTGTATTCGTGCAGTTTAACAAGGAAGGTGATAAATTATTTGAGGAGATGAAGCTTAAAGTTGTTTATACATTACCCAGTGGAAGCTCAGATGACTCCGGTGTCACATCGTTAAATAGGAGCTTCAGACAGGGGTCTGACGACCTCACGGTAAGACTGGATGCTTCTCTTGTAGTTATAGGAAAACTTGTATTCCCTAATGACCGTTCAAGCACAGAGGCTTACTGTAGCTCACTACTTTGCAGATGCTGAAAAATGCAAGCATTGAAGAGGTAATGCACTTTATCCGAACAGAAACTCTCACTTTGAATCTTCTGTCATGTTCAGTCTAATAATTGTTATTAGACGGCACCTCTAAAGAAACTAATGCATAAAGGGGTAAGTTGCATTATTTTTCCCCATTATCTCTACGGGACGATGATAGTCAACGCAATACCATTTGAAGCAATCCCAACGGTATAATAGTATCATGTGGTTTCATGTGGGTCCAATCGTTGAGTTTGGTATCATGTATTTTTATATAGTATCACATGGCTTTATTAGATGGGTCCTATGTCGAAGTATATTTCTATGTGGTATGGTGTGGTTTCATCAGATGAGGTCCACCCCAACTTTTGTCCTTTAACTATCCCGTTCCTATCTCTCCATCTCTCCCAATATCATCTTCATCATCACCAGGTACAAGCCACGATGTCAACCCGCATGCTCTACCGCTGCAAGCCCGTGTGTCGTCACCACCGCTAGCCCGCATGTGCTGCCATGAACCCTCACACGTGTTACCACTGCCAGCCCATGCACGCCACCGCCACCCACCCGCGTGGTGCTACCAGCACTAGTGTGCATCCCCGCCACTGTTGTGGTTTGTTGCACCGTCGAGGCGCCGAATTCCTAGGTCTTGTGTGAAAGAGGGGGGAGGAGGAGAATAGGAGGAAGAGAGGCATTTTCCAATTCTACCCTCGTGCACAAATAGACCTCTTGATACCTATCCAGAAATAGTAAAAAAACCTCTTGCCGCAAACATTTTTTATTAATCCATGAAAGAGTGATTCTGCCATTCTGAACATGACAGGCCTGAGGTCTTCATGAACCCTGTAATACTGTGTTAAGCACTTTTGGAAAAACAACTACTTCATCGCACATGAACAGAGTCTTAAAATGCAAGATACTCTTCTAAAGTTATAATGGGACACTGCCCTTGATAATATAAAACTGTGAGGTGCAAATATGGTTCAAATGATCATAAAGTTTAGTCTGCGAAAAAGATACCTACTTTGTGAGGGAGGGATGAGATGATCGAGGGGTCCATGAACATGCGCCATGTTTCCCTATGCTATGCACTGTATAGGGAGTGGGGACCATGATATGAGTTTTTTTTTAATTATTTTTGTCCATCTGGACGACTGAACTAGATTTAATAGAATATCTTATTTTATCCTAATATATGTATTATGTATTTCAGTTCTTTTACCCTTAATCAAATATGTTAATTAATGCCAGTAATTCTGAACTTTTCTTATCAAGATTGTACAAATAAGGGAACATCTTTTGTGATCCTTCTGTCATTTTTTATCAGTAAGTTGCACTCCTCTTCCTTTTATCCAGATCCAGACAATACAGCGCCTGAAGGAAGAAAGGGATAACACTCTTCAGCAAAATCAGCAGATGCAACGTGAACTGGTGCAGTATATCTATTTTTTCCCCATCTCATTTTGTTCCCATTCACCGTTTTATTTCATTTTCAGCTCATAGCTCCCATAAGCATATTACCAATTGCACGTCAATTCGTTAAATACCTTTGGTTTTTTTGAAACCACCATGAGAACCGTAAATGCGGAGAGAAACAACTAGTTTTGATATAGTGGTTATCTTCTTCATCAGGTGGCTAAAAATTTTAAGTTTCAGTCACTTTTCGTAGCTCCCGAATAAAGATCTAACCATTACCAAAAAAATTGTCTTGAACCTCTAATATACAAACACGAAAACGATCATTTGATGCAAGGCCGATCGCCTACAAATGCTTCGTGAATGTTGAGCATGTCCTTAGTAATTGGGGTGATACATGCACAGTCCATTCGTTGCTTATACTACTTAACCGTTCTTTTAGAACCGAACACATTGAAAGCTCTTCTTAAGAGCATTCGTATGAGTCAATCCAAAATACCATAACTCTGAATAGAGTACCTGATGGAGGAAAAAAATATTTTACTGTAGTGTACATGCTCTTAACATACAAACACTACCGTTTCAGGATGTGCTCAGGAGGCGTAGAAGCCGCAAAGGCGATGCGGGTTTCTCCGTAATGTTTGCTGCTTTCGCCGGCCTGATTGGTCTTCTGGTCGGGCTCCTGATGAGCCTCATCTTCTCTTCTCCGCCGGCCACTACTGAGATGTGAGAGAACGTGGAAGCCTAGAGCAGCGGTGGTCAGGGAGAAGCTATTCTAGTCTCGAATTCTCGATTATTATTCTTTTGTTCTTTGCTCTGTAGCTATATACTCCATATGCTGAATCAAGTCCTGTATTTTGCTCCGCCTTGCCTTTTGTATTTGCCCCCATTCTGTAATTCTTTTTGTATAATTACTAATTAGTTAGTGTATGTCAGGAAGGAAGAAGTACGCATCCCGCAGCCACCGATTGGAAATGTAAAGATAACTGAAATTTGTGCTTCTCCGGCTGTCTTGATATCTACCCTTACATTCCTAACATTGGAGGGGGGTGGGGAAGATCTCGATGTCTATAGGGGATGCTAGCCAACGATAATATGTTAGAATTGATTTTAACATATCAGCAATTTCGGATATTTTTATGTGGTTACATATTGTTTCGTTGGATGGTTTCATAAAGTTTTATATGACTCCGTAATGTTTCATACTCATAAAAGCTCCATGTGGTTTTATTAAAGTTTTTCAATAGTTTCATGTTTATTTCATCATTATGTCTGCTAATGTCATTCGTGCATCCCATTTGCCTATCAGTTTCATCCAAAATAGTGATCCGCCTCACAATTTCCTAAAAGTGTGAGTCATTCACAGACTCACAAGTAGTACATACGGTTATCAGCGAATATGTATTCCACGCCAGCAGCCCCTCCTCATGTCCACGCCGATGCTGGGGCCTCGGCCTGGTTGCGGCTGTGGCCACGGTGCGCGTGTTCGAACTGCCTCCTCCGTCACTCGACGCAGCTGCCGCATCGCCTCCTCTCGCACACCACCGCTTGCGCCTGGTGCCTCTGCGGTCCCCTCTATCCGCAGAGCACAGGCCGTCCTGGCGCGCAGGTTAGGCTAGGTCCCGCAGGCCTCGGGCGACGAGGAGGACCTCGCCTCACAGCTCACCGCCTTTTTCTCTTCGCCAATGGATGCATTTGCCGTCAGCGCCGTGGCCGACCTGTGTGGTCTTGACAGGCCAGCCCTAGACCTACCTGCTGTGGGTATGTCCTCTATCGAGGAGGAGTTACCCGCTTAGGCCTCGTCAACTTCCCCGATCTGTTGTTTCACTAAGTTTCCCAATGAAGATTGTCTCCTAGAACATCCGTGGTCTCAACTCCGCTGCCAAGCGTGACGTCATCGCCAACTTCGTCTGCTCTCACAACCCGTCTATTCTGGCCCTTCAAGAAATCAAGCTCTCTTCCTCCAGGGCTCCGATTCTTGGAGAGATCGGTGCTCACAAGCTTCGTGGCTCCATTCAGCTCCCTGCTGTCGGGACCCGTGGGGGCCTTCTTCTGCTTTGGGATGACAACTCCTTCTCAATGTCCGATGCTCTACTCCTGCACAACTCCATCACTGCCAAGGTCACTTGCACCCACTCGAATCAATCTTGGGTCATCACCAACGTCTATGGCTCCTCTCAATCCGACTAAGAGAAAAAGCCTTCCTAGATGAGCTCCAAACCATTGCCAACACTGTTTAGGAGCCTTGGCTGATCATAGGTGACTTCAATCTCATCTACAAGGCTTCCGATAAGAATAACCTGAATTTTAACCGTCAGCTTATGAACCTCTTCCGGAGCACCTTAGAGGGCGCTTAAGGCCCATGTTCTGGGCCTGGCCGCTATTGAGAAAATCCGTTGGAAACAACGCTCAAGACTTAACTGGCTCAAGCATGGGGATGCCAACACAAGATACTTCCACATTCGGGCAAACTCGCGGCGCCGCAGAAACTACATCCACACCCTTCTCACTGATCGTGGGCCCCTGGCCAACCACGACGAGGTGGCTGATTCCCTGCATCATCATTTCAGCTCCATCTTCGGGACGCCACATGCTACTACGCCTGACTCACCCTTCACATTCAACCGGAGCAATCTTGGCCTCCCAGTGGCCGACCTTTCGTCCCTCAAGGCGCCACTCTCCCTTCAAGAACTGCACGATACCCTGATGGCAATGCCTAATGATAAAGCTCTTGGGCCAGACGGTTTCACCTGGGTCTTTTTCAAGCTTTTGCTGGCACTTTATCTGCTTTGGTCTTCTTGCGGCCCAGTAATGTCTTTTCACTCACGGTCGCACTGCGCCCCAAAGCCTCAACTCTGCCACGATCATCCTCATCCCGAAGAAAAAAGACCCCATGACAGCCTCGGACTATCGACCCATCAGCCTTATCCACAGCTTTGGAAAGTTTTTTACTAAAATTCTTTCCACTCGCCTAACCAGTTTTATAGATGAGCGCATTTCACCCTGTCAGAGTGCCTTCATAAAGAAACGCCACATCCAAGATAACTTCCTTTTTGTGCAGAGCAAATCCAAATTTCTCCGCAGATCCGGCACGCCGGCCCTTCTGTTCAAGCTAGACCTTCAAAAAGCCTTCGACTCAGTCTCTTGGCCTTATCTTTTAGACAACTTTCGCGCCCGTGGCTTTGGCAATAAGTGGAGGAATTGGATCGCCTCCTCTCTGCGGTCCTCCTCCTCCCAAATCCTCCTCAATGGCTCCCCGGGCCCATTCATCATCCATCATAAAGGGCTTCGCTAGGGGGACTCGCTGTCCCCCTTTCTATTCAACCTTGCAATTGAACCCTTACAACGCCTTCTGCACATTGCCACCGAGGAGGGGGTCCTTTCACCTCTTCGAGGGATCCCGGTCAACCTACATGTATCGCTCTATGCTGATGATGCTGCGATCTTTGTGGTGCCGATCAAGGAAGAGGTCTCGGCATTGGCCCATATACTACAGAGATTTGGCGCAATCTCTGGCCTCTGCACCAACTTCGAAAAGAGTCAGGTCGTGCCCATCGAGGGCGAGGAGCTTGACCTCGACAACATTCTCGTCGACCTCACCCACCTCGGTTATTCAGAAGATCGATAAACTGCGCCGCGCCTGGTTTTGGCGCGGAAATGACAATGTTGTGGCGGGCGGGTATCGTGTCAACTGGAAACTCGTCTGTTCCCCGATCTCCCTTAGGGGACTCGGGGTGCTTGACCTGAAGAATTTTGCCCGCGCCCTCCAATTACGTTGGCTTTGGCTTGCCAAATCCGGCTCCCCAAGATCGTGCCTCGTCTCGTTGGACAAGGTGGACCTTACTGACGCGGCTCTTTTCAGAGCGGGTAGTGAGTTGGTTCTTGGGAATGGCGTCACCTTTCTTTTTTGGACCGACGCTTGGCTCCTTGGGCAAACTCCAAAGGAAGTGGCCCAGGACTTTTTGCGGCCTCCGTACGGAAAAACCGCACAGTTGCAAATGCCCTGCACAACAACAACTGGCTGTTCGACTTACGACGGAATTTCACCCCCAACCTCGCCGTGGAGCTGGTCTCCCTCTGGCAAAATATCAGTCGTGTTGCGCTACGTCCGACCCAACAGGACCGAGCCGTTTGGCGTTTCTCCGCAGACGGGATTTTCTTCGTCCGCTTAGCATACCGCCTGCAATTTGCTGGAAGGACATCTTCGACAACGGTAGCACTCGTTTGGAAGCAGTGGGCACCCTGCCACCCTCCAAATGCAAGTTCTTTGCCTGGATGTTGTTCCTAAGGAGGGTCATGACTTCGGACGCCCTTTTGCGTAGGGGACTGCTGAATAATTACTTCTGCGCCCTTTGTCTCCGATGCCTGGAGACCCCGGAACACCTCTTCCTCGAGTGCCCCTTCTCCTGCCACATTTGGGACCTCCTGGCTTGCAGGCTCAACGCCCCACGCCTTCTCCGCTCCTTGTGGACCCATACTGACGATATCAGTTCCTAGTGGGCCGAGGACATCATGCTGCCCAACCTTGCCCCGGGTCTAGGATCCGTCATGCTAGCAACCTTGTGGTACCTCTGGCTCGAAAGAAACAATCGCGTTTTCAATTCGAAGGAGCTGTCACTGATGATCTTCTTTGACTTGCTCGTGGAGGTCCTACGCCTTTGGAGGGTGGCAGGCGCTCGTTTTGTAATAAGTTAGCTCACTTGTAGCGCACGTCCGGGGGGATGCGCCTAAACCTCCCCCTAATTTTTAATCTTGTAACCTTCTTGTTGAATTAATACAAGGCAGTTCTCCTGCCTTTTCCTCAAAAAATATGTATTCCCTCTTGGCCCCAAAGCTCGTTTTGCCATTTGACAAAGGCTCTGTTTTTCTAGTCTTAACAACTTAACGACTTATCTATGTTTTGAAAAGACACATGATTTGGGTTTTTTTAGTCTGTTTTTTCGTTGTCTCGAAGATGGGTCCTAACGCTTTAAAAAACAAGTCAAACGAAATGGATTCAATCTTAAGACTAACTCGAGAAACTCTCGAAATTCAGTCTTTTCAATTGTTTAGATTAGCCTAAAAACACATAACCAAAGACTATTTTGGTGCGCTTGAGTGAGACTATTTTGGTGCTGCATCTTTTTTAACCTCTGACGGGCTTAGCATTGAAGCCCATTGCATCCTTTGGCAATTGGCAGGGCTTTGCCGTGATGTTTAGGCCTTGTACATTTCAGATTAGTGTAGCGTAGCGTAGCGTTTCAGTAAAATTTATCTTTTTTATATAGATTATTTTGTGCAATAATTTGTGTTTAGATCGGCCTAAAAGCACATAACCAAAGCCTATTATGGGCTTGAGTGAGACTATTTTGGTGCTGAATCTTTTTTTAACCTCTGACGGGCTTAGCATTGAAGCCCATTGCATCCTTTGGCAATTGGCAGGGCTTTGCCATGATGTTTAAGCTCATTGGAGCATTCAATGAGAATTGTCCAGGCGCTGAAACTTATGTAATAGGACACTGAGGTGTTATCTCACGACACCTAAAGAAAGATGGAGGAATGGTTGTCACGATCCAGGTTGGATAAGACAGAATTAAGCAAGGTTCAGAGGCAGGATTGGAAGCTGGAGAAGAAGAAAGTTGGCATAGAAGAAGAGGCTAGGAAATAGGGGAATTTCACGTGTTCATTCTTGTCTGCTGACCTCCTATAGGTTCAGCTATTTAGGTAACATGGCCTTTAGCCCAAAGCAGATTCAGCCCGTTTCACAAGCCAGTAGGCCCAATTACATAGTAGTATTACCCCAATTACCTAACAATGGTATTAGACCGTTAGATCTAGATAAAAGACATTGATTTGAGATACAGTGAATCGTAAAAAATATGATTGCAGAGGTCTATATAAAAAGACTTGATTGCGCATTTTTCAGACAAGCGCACTCATGGATTTTCTTTTTGAGTGAAAAAAACTTTTATGTTTTTTTAAAGGGTACACGTGGCGCACAAACTTGCGGTTCCAACACACTGGAGCCTCGGTCCCCCTATGGCATGTGTACACCAATAAGTACTTTTGTATATGTTAGATAAAATTAGTAAACAATATAAATTTGTTTGTTAAAATTTTTAAAAATTTCATCAATGCACATGAAATTGCATGTTAAATTAGTTAAAATTTCTAAACAACCCTATATGTATGCATAAATTTGCATGTCAAATAGTGAAAAACTTCTAAAAATGTTCGACTACATGTGAATTTATATGTTGAAATAGTAAAAAAATTCAAAAATATTCATGAATTTGCAAGATAAATTAGTGTAAAAGTTCTAAAAAAATCATGAATACATATGCTTCTGCAAATTAAAATACTACAAATTTTCTATTTGATCTTCTCGATACAAAAGTTAATTCTTATTGACCTCTCTTAATATTTTTTTTTTTCGCAGTCACTCCCTTCTCAGTTCGCCCTGCACCCACGGGCAAGCCCACAAACCGCACGACCGGCGCGCGCACACAGTGACACCGCGCACGCACGCACGGCAACTACCGCTCGTTTCCGAGAGATGGCTCACGGGTCACATGGCGGCCGTGCACGGCAGCACGGGCGCCAAACAGCGAGCTGGCTGGTGCCTGGTGGGTGGGCGTACGCGCGTACGTGCAATTCCAGGCTGCCGTGCGTGCCACGCGCGCCGCCCCACGCCGATGATACCTACGTTCTGCTCCTGCACCGACCGATCGCAGCTTCGCATGCAAGCAACCGGCATAAATGACCGGCCATCTTCCAGCCGCATGCATGATGCATGCCAAGCAACTCACAGTGCCATGCCAGTGCTTAACGCAAGGACCACGGCTAGCTAGCTAGTTCCCGGTTTGCCCGATACAAGAGCATGCATGCTTGCCGGCAAAACCTATTCGATTCGATGCTCAACATTATTCGAATGAGCTAAATAGATAGTGTTAGATACCAAATAGATAAGAAATGGCTAAGAGTTGGATTAGAAAAGAGAAATTATCCGAGAACCCCTAGATTTTATACTCTTTATTACCGACTCTAGACTTTACAACTTGTTTTACGTCTAACAACCCTTGACACCGGTTTTGTGCTCGCACGTGCGCCACGTTGGGGCCTCTTGGTGAACTGAGTGCGCACGGTTCTTCTAGCTTCCATCTTCAACCCTGTTGCCACCCCCGCCGATGGCCCCGTGGCCGGCAACTCCCGTGGCAGACATCACCCACACCGTTTGCTTCAACCATCGTGCCTCCAGCCGTTCGGCTGCACCCGGCCTCGATGCAACCACCGCGTCGTCGGCATGTTGCCCACCCCAGCGACTCCCGTCGACTGTGTTCTACTATAGCGCGACCTCCTTCCCCTTAATTAGCATCACCTCCTCCGTGCAACCCCCATGGCACCACCCTCCCCAGCTCACAACGGCGCCGCCTGGAGCCATGACGTTGCCCCGCGTCCAGAGCAGCCCACGTGGACTAGGGTTAGTCCCGTCACCGGAGCGGCTTCGCTCGAATCTGGCCTCCCTATGGTGGGCCTAGCCCTACTCTGGTGGTTGCGTTGAGGCCGAGTTGCGTCTTGGAAGTTGCTAATCCCCAAGTTGAGCAGCACGTACATCGTGGTGGCAAGAAGCTCCTCGTCGGTGTCGGGCTCACCTAGCATTGGACGAGCGGCGGGATGGCGTTGAGCATCGTGAGTAGTGGTGGGAGTTGGGCCGTGCCGTGCCGGCCCGGCCCGGGCCCGTCGTGCCTCGGGCCGGTGCAAAAACGGGCCGGCACGGCTACATACGCTTCTGCAAATTAAAATTCTACAAATTTTCTATTTGATCCTCTCGATACAAAAGCTCTCTTAATTTTTTTTTCGCAGTTACACACTTCGCAGTTCGCTCTGCACCCACGGGCAAGCCCCGCCACCGCACGACCGGCGCCTGCGCGCGTGCGCGCGCGCACACAAGTGACGCAGCGCACGCACGCACGGCAACGACCGCTCGTTTCCGAGAGATGGCTCACGGGTCACATGGCGGCCGTGCACGGCAGCACGGGCGCCAAACAGCGAGCTGGCTGGTGCCTGGTGGGTGGGCGTACGCGCGTACGTGCAATTCCAGGCTGCCGTGCGTGCCACGCGCGCCGCCCCACGCCGATGATACCTACGTTCTGCTCCTGCACCGACCGATCGCAGCTTCGCATGCAAGCAACCGGCATAAATGACCGGCCATCTTCCAGCCGCATGCATGATGCATGCCAAGCAACTCACAGTGCCATGCCAGTGCTTAACGCCAGGACCACGGGTCCACGGCTAGCTAGTTCCCGGTTTGCCCGATACAAGAGCATGCATGCTTGCTGGCAAAACCTATGCGATTCGATGCTAAACATTATTCAAATGAACTAAATAGATAGTGTTAGATACCAAATAGATAAGAAATGGCTAAGAGTTGGATTAGAAAAGAGAAATTATCCGAGAACCCCCTGAGACCGGTTTGTGCTCGCACGTGCACCACGTCGGGGCCTCTTGGTGGACTGAGTGCGCACGGTCCTTCTCCTTCCACCTCCAACCCTGTTGCCGCCCCCGGCCCGCCGATGGCCTCGTGGCCGGCAACTCCCGCGGCAGACATCACCCGCACCGTTTGCTTCAACCACCGCGCCTCCGGCCGTTCAGCTGCACCGGGCCTCGATGCAACCACCGCGTCGTCGGCATGTTGCCCTCCCCTGCGACTCCCGTCGGCTGTGTTCTACTATAGCGCGACCCCCTTCCCCTCAACTAGCATCACCTTCTCCGTGCAATCCCCATGGCACCACCCTCCCTAGCTCACAACGGCGCCGCCTGGAGCCGTGATGTTGCCCCGCGTCCAGAGCAGCCCGCGTGGGCTAGGGTTAGTCCCGTCATCGGAACGGCTTCGCTCGAATCTGGCCTCCCTCTGGTGGGCCTAGCCCTACTCTGGTGGTTGCATTGAGGCCGGGTTGCGTCTTGGAAGTTGCTAATCCCCAAGTTGAGTAGCACGTACATCGTGGCGGCAAGAAGCTCCTCGTCAATGTCGGGCTCACCGCGCATTGGATGAGCGGCGGGATGGCGCTGAGCATCATGAGTATCTCCTTCGCACCAGTGTCGCCCTTTGCCTTCCTCCACACCGTTGTAGACACCTTGACGCGGAGACGCATGTCGCGCTTGCTGGTCCGCCCTTCTCTCACTTCCACTCCGACATCACGAACTATATTTTGTTTTCCTAAACTAATGCTTGTTCTTTCAACGTAAAGTTGAGTTGAGTTTTACTGTATCAAAATTTGTTATTTTTATATAACATATACGTTGGAATAATTTGTAATGATTTTTTTCAAAACTTTTAGTATTCGTATCAAAGATCTTAAAACTATCGGAAACGCTTGTCGTCGTACGTCCGGCGCGGTGCGGCCGCGCGCGGGAAACGCGCAGGGCAGCGGCACAGTGCCATGCAGGGCGGGACCCACCGTTTTTTTTCTTTCGGCGATCATATTTTTTTGACTCGGTGCTCCAATCCACAAACCGTTTGCGCCAACGTGTTCCTCGTATTTTTTCGAACAAAACAAGATATATGTTACCATATAACTCCTCAAACTTATCTGGTGAAACTTGGGTTTCACCTACTAAAACTTGGGTTTCGCCTACTGAAACTTGACTTTCATATTCGTTAAACTTGCCGAGCTGTCAAGTTTTAACAGGTTTAATGCAAGTTTCATCAAGTTTCAACAGGTCTCATACAAGTTTCTTCAAGTTTCATCAGGTCAATTCATGTTTCAACAGGTTTCATCCAAGTTTCATCAGGTTACTTCAAAGTTTCATCCAAGTTTCATCAGGTTTCATCGGAACACGGCCAAGTTTCATCAGCACATGGCCAAGTTTCTCTAGTATAGATGTAAGTTTCATAAGTGCCTTCTCCTAGTTCACATCAAAAAAATTGAAAAATTGAAAAATCAAAAAAGTATTTAAAATGGGTTGCTCTCGATTTTAGAAGAATTATGAAATTTATTCCACGCATTTTGAACACTGTTTGAATTTTGTACAAAAATCAGAAGTTTAATCGGATTTTTAATCAAACGTCGACTAGCTAGCTTCCTGGAACGCACGCTGCACGTGCGCGCTTGGATTGGCTTGGTGGCCGCTGATCCTACGGCCGGGACGCGCGCTGCCCGTGCTCGCTCGGATTGGCGCGGTGGCCGCTGATCCTACGGCCAGGGCGGGTCCGGACCGAGCGCCAGGCGTCAGACGTCTGACGCCTGGCGCTGCCCTAAAACTATTTTTAAATTATTTTTTCAGCCTCTTTAGACTCATTTTTAAGGGCTTTCGATTTTTGCTACAGTAAAACTCAACTTTACTCAACGCTGAAAAGAATAGGGCAACTGTAGATGTTTGTTAGATGCAAAATGAGTTGTATGAGTGCAGCGATATAAACCCTATAACATGGGGGTTGTCACATAATTTCTGGTTTGGAAATGAATCAGAGGAATATTGTTGAAAGTTGAATGAGCAAAAAAAAGAAAAAGATTTTATCATTAAACACGCTCTAAGCATCCGTAGCAGACACTCTATAATACTGTAGCTCTGGATAGAGTGTCTGATGTCAGAAAGGAATCTTTTAGAGTGCAGTGTAAAGTCTGAAGGAAATTTAGAGGGAAGGATAGAGAGACCCTCTAATAGTGAAATAGAGGGTGGGGATAGAGTAGCAGATGTGGATGCTCTAAATCCTGGACAAACTGGAGTAGGTGTGTAGGCGTTCTCCCATACGCGTTAATGTTGAGCAATGAGCAGTCAGACTTCAGAGTTCAGTAGGATTGAATGCGCGCAGTAATGCACCATGCTTTGGGGACTCGGAGATTGCTGCGCCTGCACGCGGAAGCAAGGCTGATTTCAGAAATTCAGAATCGGCGTGTATCAGTGCATGATCCCCAGGGCGCAGGCATGCAGGCACGAGCTCACGATCCCAAGTCTCCGTCGATCTCCACCCGAAATCTCCAAGGCAACGCCGTGATCCGGGAACAACCGCCAGAATGCAGGGGCGCACCAACACGTGATTCGGAGTGGTCGATACATGCCCATCAGCCCATGGTCTCCCATATGCATCGCTGATTGCTCTGCTGCATATGCATGCACCCAGCATGCTGGTGACATGGAAAGGCCCTCCGCTTTGGAGAGGAAGAGAACGATGATTCGATGGGACGGTGCGTTGCGCTTGCGTACACTGTACACAGCGACCACACCTAGCTAGGCATTGTAGGCAACGCATCGATCTTCCTGATCTGCATGCGCATCGACATATTCGGGCTCTAGATGCCGGAGGCAATACTTTTATGCCACAAGATTTTAGGCCGAGAATCTTTGGGAGTGTACGTACGCGCGCGCCCGGCGCCCTATCGAGATATATCTAAAGGTGGTCAGCGTCGTCGTCTCTGACCCAGGTCTGCAGATTAAGGGCCTCTTTAATACCTTGTTTTAGTTTAGTTTTTGTTGTGATTGCAACTTTTGTTATTTTTATATACACATTCACTTTATTTTTTGAAAATAATCTTTTTATAACTTTGTAGGGTTTTTCTCAAAGATCTCAAAAATATTTTTTTAATAATTTATTTAGCCTTTTCATGCCACTTTCAAAGGTGATCAAATTTTACTAACAAAAACTAAACTAAAACTAAACAAGCTATCAAAGAGGGCCTAAACAACGCCACCTTGCTTACCACGCAACTGGATGTTCTTATTGCCGGGCTGCCGGCACTGGATTCTCCGGTAAACATCTCCGGCAAACTTCACGATACTGTAACAAATACGGTGAGACTATCATTGAAAAAAATCTGTTACATCGTATTGTAAATTGTGAAAAAAAATTAGATGAATGGATAGAGTGGACGCCAATGTGTTTGGTTACCTGAATGAGATGGTTCCTATATGGTATGTTACATAATTTATGCCTATCCATATGTTTGGTTAGGTGGACTGTACCAAATCATTCTAAACGGTGGGATACAAAAAAAATAAAATATTATCTCAATATGTTGTACGACTTCGTTCGCTCGATTTGGTTGAACGACACCGCACAACTCTCTCGCAAGCTCTTACATCTTCTTAATTCATATTTTTTATTTTATAACATACCAAATTTAAAATTCCTTTCAATTTTGAATTCGGTTTAGATTTTAAATTAGTTTAAATTTTAAATCTGCTTTTTATTTTTAGAGTTTGAATTTCAAAATACGTTTGAATTTCAAAAAATTGATTTGAATTTTCAATACACCTTGAATATTGAATTTTAAATTTGATTTGAGTTTTTAAACTAACATTTGAATTTGGGTTGAATTTACATTTCAAATCATTTTTTATAACTTGCTTGAATCTTGAATTGAAAATACGACTTGAGTTTTGGATCTAAAATTTAAATGTAACCTAAATTTTGTTTGAATTTTGAATTCAAAATTTGATTTCAATTTAAATTTGATTTAAAAAATCAAATGTTAAATGTAGAATTTAAAATCCAATTTGAATGTTAAATTTAAATTTTGGTTTGAATGTTGAAGTTAAATTAAATTTAGTTTAAATCATCCAAAATAAAATCATGCGTAAGGTTAAATTTTCTCAAGATATAAAGTGTTATTTGATGGTATTTGAATACTTGAACCATTAATTGTACATCATCCCATACGAGAACCAAACAAAATCTTGTATGATCCTGCTGAACCAACCAAACATCTCACTTGAATCATACCGTACAAAATCATCCCATTCAACTTGTACCATCTCATACAGGTTCAACCTGGTACAAACAACCAAACAAACCCAATATAATATGGGACCAGCTACAACGCAGGCGCCTGCGTTTTACTCCCTCCATCCTGTTATACAAGGCGTAACTGGCAAAAACGCGGAGACCAAGGAATCGATTTATTTTCGCTCGTCCCGACGCATGACGCTTCGATACATCCACTTCCACGGCTAGCGCAGCACACGACGTCGTAGCACACGCCCGCCTCCTACTACTTGCGCGCGCACCGAAATTTTTCTCCGCGCGCTACAGATTTCCTCCCGCTTGCTGTGCCATGCTATTTTCGCGCGCGCGCCCAGCTAAAGTTTTTCCCTTGACGCCAGTCATCTCCTTCCTATAAATACGAGCAATGATAATTCACAGTTCACACTTCCTTCCACTTTTATTTTTTTCTCTCGTCATCCCTCTTATGGTTCAACATGAAGCTGATGCCAGGGCAACCGACGGAGGTTATACGGACAAGTTTTTTGTTGCTCTGTTTTTTTGTTTATTTTTTGCTGCTGCATGTAGAATGCACGTACTAAGGCCTCATATTTTTTTTAATTTTTTTTTGCTGGATGTTAAACATGAGCATGTGGTGGATTTTATCTAAGCATAGCTTCATCGGCGGGCGTCCCATCTTCCAGAAGCGTTTCTGCGATTGTGCTTGACCGAGCTCCACCTGCGCCTACTGTTGCATACTTGCATCTGCACCTGCTGCTGCATGCGCCGGGCGATCGCAACCTCCTGCTCGGCTAGCTCCGCCAGCCGCCATGCCTACGCCTAGGACTCCTGCGCAACGGTCTCCTCTGCCATCACAGTCGCAAGAGGCCGCAGAGTTAGCGCGAGCTGGCACTTTTAAACCAAGGAAGAGGATGAGCGGTGCACTCAATGCTTGCATGCGCATGAACGGGAGCCGAGAAGGTGCCGCCCTATAATTTGGGACTCGGGAAAAAAAACAGTTACGCCTTATATAATAGGATGGAGGGAGTAGCATTTAGCACAAGCGATTGAATTTTCAATATAAAAACACAGAAATTTCAGCGACAAGCACAGCTGAAAAAATAGTACAAAAGATGTGAAAAAAATTTAAACTAAGCAAAATTGGCATAGCAACTAAGTATGATTTGTTATTGATGTATTTACATCTCGTTTGCATTGGTTATATCAAGTAGAAATATTACAATATAAAAAAATTGTTTTTCATATAAAATAAGCCTAAAAACATGGGGAAACATGTTTTGTTGCTACTTGCTAGCCGGGCATCACATTGTGGCCATGCACTTGCCTGCATCCTCTGTGATTAATGCTGCAGTTAATGCTATGATTAACGCCCGCCATGCATGCCTCCTTCGCCATCAACGCCAAGCAGCTACGCATAGGGATGAAACGGATCGGATACGGATTGGAAACCACTCATATTGTATTTGATCCATTTAGTAAAATTTGAATTTTGAATACACCTTGAATATTGAATTTTAAATTTGATTTGAGTTTTCAAACTAACATTTGAATTTGGGTTGAATTTAAATTTCAAATCATTTTTTATAACTTGCTTGAATCTTGAATTGAAAATACAACTTGAGTTTTGGATCTAAAATTTAAATCTAACTTAAATTCTGTTTGAATTTTGAATTCAAAATTTGATTTCAATTTAAATTTGATTTAAAAATTCAAATGTTAAATGTAGTTTGAATTTAAAATCCAATTTGAATGTTAAATTTAAATTTTGTTTTGAATGTTGAAGTTTAAATTAAATTTAGTTTAAATCATCCAAAATAAAATCATGCGTGAGATTAAATTTTCTCAAGATATAAAGTGTTATTTGATGGCATTTGAATACTTGAATCATTGTGCATCATCCATATGAGAACCAAACAAAATCTTGTATGATCCTGCTCAACCAATCAAACATCTTACTTGAATCATACCGTACGGAATCATCCCATTCCACTTGTACCATCTCATACAGGTTCAACCTGGTACAAACAACCAAACACACCCAATATAATATGGGATCAGCTACAACGCAGGTGCCTGCACTTTAGCATTTAGCGTAGACGATTAAATTTTCAATATAAAAACACAGAAATTTTAGCGACAAGCACAACTGAAAAAATAGCACAAAAGATATGAAAAAAATAAACTAAGCAAAACAGGCATAGCAACTAAGTATAATTTGTTATTGATGTATTTACATCTCGTTTGCATTGATTTTATCAAGTAGAAAAATTACAATATAAAACAAATTGTTTTTCATATAAAATAAGCCTAAAAACATGGGGAAACATGTTTTGTTGCTACTTGCTTGCCGGGCATCATGTTGTGGCCATGCACTTTGCCTGCATCCTCTATGATTAATGCTGCAGTTAATGCTGTGATTAACGCCTGCCATGCATGCCTCCTTCGCCATCAACGCCAAGCAGCTGCGCACCACAACGCCAGGCAGCCGCGCGCGCATGTACGCACGCGCCTTGGAAAATCGCCTGTGCTACTTGGGTTATGCAGGCGCCTGAAAATGAGCGGAACCGATATAATATATTAGAAGAGAGATATAGAAGAGTTGTTGGTGATGATCTAAATTTGGGGCTTTAGCCGCTAGCCCGGCCACTAGCACCAATTATCGACAACAATAGTGCTGGAGACAGTAAGGTCGAGATTTCCATTGTGAGATCACATTGTTCTCTTTGTGCCTTTATCATGTGGGCATGCACATGCCAAGCATATCATATCTTGTCTTGTTCTTTTTAGCTGAAACTTGCTGAAAATTTTAATACGAAAAACTCGTGACCCCTCAAGGCCTTGTTTGTTTCAGCTTAAATTAAATTAAATGAAAATTTGTTATCTTTTTATAAGCCTAATGACGTGATATTTTGTAGTCATTTTTGTGCGGTTTTAAATAATTCTTTTTAGAGTTTCTAAAATAATTGTTTCATACTTTTTTGAATTGTTTAAAACATCTTTCGAGGGGTCGTAAATTTGGAATAGTAAAACTCAACTCAACTTTAAGCTGAAACATACAATGCCCAAGAGATCTCTTGGAGAGTTAAAAAAATTATACAAAAATATTTTTGGAACTCTGAAAAGAACCATTCAAAACCACACAAAATGGTTATAAAGTATCACATCGTTTGAGTTGTGCAAAAATGACAAATTTCTAGTGTTAGATTTTAATTTTAAGTTAAACAAAAAAGAACAAGGCCGGTCCTATTCTCGTCAACTTATTTGACTTATTTGCCTATTTACTTATTTTTGTTTATTTTATAATAATTTGATTTTTTATTAGTATTTTCTCATTAAAATCTAAGAGCTCTAACACACAAGTCAAACGAAGTGCACCTGGCTCTTGATTTTATCTCAAAAGGATTTCAAAGTTAAGAAATAAATTAGATAAGCAAATAAGTCGAATAAGATAAGCTAATGAGAACAGACGCTCTAGTTCGAGAGCTGAGCTCAAGGATCGAAAGACACTAGGTAGTAGGTGTAATAACCATGTAAAGGGTAATCTACACACATACATTTGCAATTCTGGTCGGATCACTACTAGAGAAATGGACTTTACTACCACCAGTACATCTTTGCCGGTTATTCGCAAATCAGTAGTGACAAGGCATCATTACCAGTTTGAGCCATGAACACTACCAGTTTGAGTCATGAACCTGTAGTGATGCCGAGTATCACTACCCAGTTGAGTCACGAACCGATAGTGATGCCTTATGAAGCAAAAATTAAAAGGAATGCATATTCTAGCTATATAACTACACGACAATGGGTCGGTTAATTATAAAAGTGAGGCTAGAGTCATAAGGTCCTAGTTTGAGTCCTGTTTCTCCTAGAATATTACTATCGCTACCAGGTTGTGAATCCGGGGGTTATACTTTAGCCGGTTTGGCCGACGGGTTGTGGAACTTACTTCCTAAAGTATTACTCATGGTTGGCTACTATCAATTTCAAACCGGCTGGGCATTCAAACAAGATTTGTAGTGCAAAATACATATTGGTTTGGTAAGTACTGTTTAAATCCTGAAGCTTTAGCTATATTAATATTTAAATTCGATATGAAAATTCATACATGTATGTGTGCCTAAAAATTATTTCCATATATTAAAAATTACAATAAATGAATGAATGAATAAATAATAATGATAATTAATGGTAAGTTTAGCGTTTGGGGAACTATGTCGATATTCAGAAATATGTATGTACTATATGGGAGTACTTTATACACACTATTTTGTTTAGATTGGAGTGTAGTAGTTTTTGATGTTCCATTTTCAAGTATGATTGGAGTAATTGTGAAAGGAGAAGCTAGCATATGATCCTCGGTTGGTCATTAAAACTGCAACTAGGCATAATAATGCAGCTTTACATTAAGATATATATAGTCCTGTATTAACCTTTGGCTCAAATCTTCTGGCTTGCATACTGTCACTGATTAGTACTAGATGCTTTTGGTTGATCTAGGTGATATTAATATAGCCCGAGAGTACGCATCGCATGACAAGACCATATCATTTGCATTGCCTTTTAATTGTCCATTAAAAAAGGCTCACTAGAGGCGACTTTAGAACTGAAATCCGTGATCACAGAGACAGTAGCGTAGGTGATATACTCCATCAAAAGAAGAGCTGGCAAATAAAACTCGTTAAAGTCGTCCTCCTACTTAATCCTCAAATGATGATCTCTTTGGGATTTAATCATGTTGGCTTACCCTTTAATTGCTCTTTTCATCAACTGATCCAACCAAGACAGGATATATAATTGGGCACCATCACCTACTCAATTAGTATTGTTGATTCGTTTCACTGTTTTTTTCTTTGTGTTTTTGTACAACATCGTATGTCGTAAAATCTTTTATCAGATGATAAAGATCTATCGGCCAATAGAAATATATTAATCGCAAATGTTTTATATGTCGGCAAATCCATGGGATATGCTGTCAGACCATCTATTATGAAAGGTTTGTCTTCAACACATAGTTTCCCTGGTGACCCTGATTATTATGACTGATCGATGGGTATATAGTTATTGGCAAAACCTTTTGCGACTTATAGGTAGCCAGATAATGGGGCCATTGCCGATGCCGATCCGATCGTTGGGGGAAAGCTTGCCATGATAGCATGTCGTGGTGACTGGTGAGCCCCTCCAACACTCAAATGTTTTTTTTTTAAAAAAAAGGTGCCAACTTGGTCCATATGCTATCATGTTTGGGTCAAATTAATCCCTATGGTACAAAATTGGATATATGAGAAGTTTCTAAACTTCAAAACCATGCCATTTCAATTACTTGACCGGCCAAGCCTGCCTTTTGGGCTGTTTTGGCTCATATGGATGTTGAACGTCTGTTTTGAACATGTGGACGCCTAGTTGGACCATCACATCGTTGTGATATGGACACATGTGTGGAATCTCTTCCCCCTTCGTACATCTCTCTCTCATACCAATGTTGTTGCCGTGCTCTCCATCCTCCTCTTTTGCATCATGTTACTACTCCCTATCAGTCTCATTAATTTGCTAAAGCACTCTACATCATCGTCGTAATCGCCCACATGCCCCTCTACCACTCTCCTTCCCATCTCCCTAGCACCGTTATCCTCATCCAAAACTCATCATCGGAGTTCCCATCTTTATGGCTCGCCAACCCATGGTGTTTTGGACTATGGCGGCACAACAACAGAGGAGCGTGCGTGGCAAAAGGAACTTATCTAGATGGTAGTGAGAAAGGGAGAGGAGTGCTAAGGTGGAGGCAAGATGGAAGAGGGGAAAAGCTGGGGGCCGGAGCGCACGTCGATCCAACAACTCGATGTGACAAGGGGATCGTCGAGGTGACGCTATGTTAATCAATAGCTCGGGTTCGACTAGATGTGGTGCAGGGGCTCCATTGTCGGTTGTCGCGGCACCAACCTCCTCTGTCCCCATAGCAGTTGGCCCATGCTCCGTCAAACACTGTTGAGGAGGGGGCCACTAAAGGAGGAGGATCAAGGAGGAACTATGGAGGTGGATTAGGTCGCTAGAGAAGGAAGTTGCATGTGGAGTACGAGGAGGTCATGGGAGCCGAGGAGCGGAGAAAACTTTATGGTAGTGGAGTGGAGGGGCTTCGTTGGGGCCACCGTCATTGGCAACGAAGCAGAGGAGGGCGGGGGAAGATAGCAGCAGTAGCAACTGGGTAGAGGAGGAGAGAGGAAAGCAAGATGGAAAAAAAGCGAAGAGAAGAGAGAAGATAATGAATAAAAAGGGTGAGTCTGCGTCCATGCCATTGCCATCATTCATGTGGTGGCCCAACTCGACGTCCACATGTGTAAACAAGCTAGCTCAACATCCACATCAGCCAAAACCGTTCAAAAGATGGGTTTGACCGGTTAAGGGACCAAAGTGATATGGTTTTGAAAGTCTAGAGACCAGTTTCACTCAGTTTTATACAATGTCGATAAATTTGACTCAAGCGTGATAGTTTCGACCGAATCGATACTTTTTTCTATTCTAATATAAACAAGAAGAAAATTACATGTTCCAACACAGCCACGCATACGTTTAAGCAGATACCATAGAACAAACAGCACTAGTTCATCACTCAGAGACGCAACGCACAGTTCTATCGCTGTCACCGCATACTTTCCCTGAGTTGCAAACTTGCAATACTCCGCTCCAACGTACCACGAAGAATAAAAAATCCATCCTTCAACGGTATACCACCCACTGCAAGACTCCTCCCATGTCTCCATCACATCGGCGTTCGGCGCCCATGTCCCGGCGGATACGATGTCCGCGCTACGCGGCGCACGGACACATCGCGCTCCAGCACCCGCCCGACAGGCGTGCCTCGCGTAGTCGCGTACCAAGCCGCTGGCTCCTACCGCGGCCGCTCTACGCGCGCGATCGAGGGGGCGCATGTGTCGCTCTCCTTTTCCCGCGAGGGGAAGACGGCGGCCGCGGAAAGCGGGGGCCGGCCGAGCCCAGCGTGGCCGTGTCGGCCCGCGATGCCCGTGCCCACAGGCCACAGGCCACAGCCACCGCCGCCGCCCCACCCGCGGCGAGAACTTTTCCCCGGCCGGCGGGGCCGCCTACCCGCGGAGACCGGGACGTCCCACCGTCCCTCTTGCAAACATGCAACGCAGCAACGCGATCGAGCTCGTTCGGACCGACGGACTGAGCAGCTGTGAATGACACGCGATGCTGGCATGCTGCGCTGTTTTAATGCTCTCACCATGTAAAAAACTACAGTTTAGACATTCCACACGGTTTCGAAATATAATTTCAACTACTATTTACTATGAGAAAATTACATAGATACCATTACAAAGTTAACCTCGAAGAAAAATACCATTACAAAGTGTTTTATGCTAAATACGCTATTATAAAGTGACAAACTTACGTGTATGTCATTACTCGAGGATATTTAGAATATACGAAATCAAAATACAGTAAATATACGGTTGTCCCACCTATCATCCTCTCGCCTTCAACTTCTTCCTCCTCCTCTCTCTACGCCTCTCCCTCTCTCGATCTGGCTTCTCCCCCTCTCTCTCTACCTCCCCTACGGGCTCCTCCACATGTTGACACCTCGTCGGACCAGTGGGACCACCACCGCCCTCCCCTTTCTATGACTCCACCTTGTCGGAGCACCACTGTACTCCTATCCTCCTGCCTCCTTCCCCGCTGGCCTCCTCCATCTCTGTCACCTTCGTCCCTAGAGGCGGCCGCTGCCGCCACCCTCGTCAACGGATTTACGAGCCACGTGCTGCCCTTGTTGAAAGATTTGCGCGGGTGCAGTCGTCAAAGTGGAAAAGGAGGGAGGGGGAGTGGAGGAGGAGGGCGAGGGGAATGCAGAAGGAGGGCGGCAAGGTCGCCAGAGATTGGCCAAGGAGGATGGCGGCGACGAGTTGGTATGAAAGAGAGGGAGAGAGTATGACACGTGGAATCCTTTGTCAGACCATTTTTTTTAGTGTATTTGAGTTTATATTCGATTCGATTGAAAATCCCCTGTACATGTCTAATAATGACTTTTATGTAGATTTCACCGCTTTATAAAGGTGCACACGACATTAGACAATTTGTGGTGGCAATTCTGTCGAAAGGAAACTTTGTAATGCATATATGTTAAATTATAGTTACATGTGGTGTATTTCATAGTTATTTTCAACGGTATAGCTACACTCTGGTATTGTATAGGGAATCTATATATACGGGTTCGCTATGCTACACCGGGGTGTAGCTACACCGTCGAAAATAACTATAAAATACACCACATGCAACTATAATTTTTACAAGAATTAACCATTAATCGCTACACCAAACAAAAGTAACGATCGATGGTTAATTCTTGCAAGAATTATAGTTACACGTGGTGTAATTTATAGTTATTTTCGGCGGTGTAGCTACACCCCTGTGTAGTGTGTATGTATGAATGTATGTGTATTTATGTGTGTGTGTGTGTATAGAGTAAAAATACTTGGGACTCCATGAAGCCTGTGCTCCATATCTTTCTTATAAACAATTAATCACGTAGTTATAGCATTCACACCTTTGTTTGACAAATAATAGTGTTGTCGTGCATGTAATTGCTTTGTGTGCATGAATTTTGGATGAATCCAACGGCATCAAGACATGGAGCACCGACTCCATGAAGTCCCATTCTGTTTTCCTACATATGTATATATTATATTATAAAGCAAAGTTAAAAGGAGACACCACATTAATCCTAAAATACTAGAAATTACCACATTAATCAGATAAAAAAGAAAGGTCCGCTTTTCAGGATGAATTAGTCTGCATGTTTTTTATACATCTAATTCAAGTAGTTTTATAAAAATTATTGATAAAGTTTTCTCATTTTAATTTAGAAGAAGTCTAAAGCGTGATACCGAAGGGAGCAATATCTTCAAACTTCCTGGGTGGTGTAGTAAACTCTGCCGATCGATCATCGATCTGCACGACGCGGGCTTGTTCTGATCGCATGCCGGCCTGGCGGATACGGCGAGAGCGCTGATCACGTCTGAGAATCTCGCTGTGTGCTTCTTCAGCTGATTCTGACGAGATTCTAGGCACTTTGTCTCTGCTACGCACGTACTCCGTCCGGGCTTAATGAACGATCGCGACGTCTAAAACGCCGCGACCGTCGAGCGATTGGCACACGGTCTTAGCACAAAGCTGCCACGCTTAATTTTGGCGGTGAAAGCAGGCTCGGCATCGGCATTCGCATGATTAGGTATCGATTCCCTGCCTTTGGAAGAGAAGAAAAGGCGGTCGGGGATTAGGTCAGTGCCTCAGTGGACACTGGACAGCGGCAACACCAGCATATGATCGGGTTCGCTCGGTCCGGATCCACTGATCCAGATATTGAATTGTGGCCGAACCAAACCGCTGTCCGAAAGCCTGATGCAGCGGTGACAGCTGACTCGGCTGGAGATCGAGATGGGTGTGGATGGTGGATACCACACGTATAGCAAGATCTCTCGGTTTCTGAAAATGATTGCTCGAACCGGAGGTAGCAGTGTATCACCGTCTTTTTCTTCATAGTCCTTCGGTGGTTGAAGCAGACCACCCACGAGTCCACGACCCGTCGGGGGACAAACAGAGACCGGATTAATTGTGCAAGATCGTAGGACCTTAATTTGCATGCCAAATCGCCATCCACCCGTACTGCCGAAATAAACCGTGAGTCGTGACTACAAAAAGCTTCTCATAAGATTTTTAACAGTCGAGCGGAGGCTGCGCCATTTTATTAGAAAAAGAAGGAAACATTTGATCATGCATGTTCTAAAATGCAGTTCACAATGATGCCGCATATAAGCAACTAAACACCCCTAATCCCCTCCCACATTATTAAAAAAATGAAGCAGATCTGCATCTTGAAACATGCACACAGTTCCGTACGATATAAACACATATGCCCCAAATCAAACAAAAGAAATAGATTTAAGAAAATTAAAAGAGGAAAGCAAGGCAAGGGCCAAGGGGCCAAGGACGCTTGTATTATTCATTTATTGGCAGCACCAGCGCAGCGCCCATCCAGAAGAGGCAGAGCCAACCAACCAACTAACCAACGGACGGAAGAGGCCCGCGGCGAGGCCTCGCCAATCCGCCTCCCTTTCCGCTCCTTTCCTCGCCTCCTTCCTCGGGATCCGTCCGTGCGACCTCGCCGCCGGGATCGGAGGCGCAGTGCAGCCCATGGACCCCCGTCGCCGCTCGTAGAGAGGCGGAGAGGGGGAGGAGAGCACGGGCGGGGGCGGGCAGTACAGTGGAGAGAGGCCACGAGGGCCGTGGCGCGCGCCGCGAGGTAGCAGATGGACGCGAACGCCGGCTCCTTCGTCGCCGTCCGCCGGCTCGGCGGCTCCGACCGCGCGGCCGTCGGCGCCGCCGCGTTCCACCACTCGTCTTCGGGTACCCCTCCCTCCCTCCCTCCTCTCTCTCTCTCTCTCTCTCTCTCTCTCCCTCCCTCCTCTCTCTCTCTCTCTCTCTCTCTCCCGCGTCCGATTCGGCCGTATCCTCGGCCTTTGTTGCTGTTAGCGCCGGGCCCCTGATGGGTTTGCGTGGGCGCCCGCTGGTGCAGCGGAGGTCGTGACGGGCTCGACGGCGTGGATCGGGAAGGGGCTCTCCTGCGTCTGTGCGCAGAGGAGGGACAGCGACGCGCGTCTCTCTTTCGATTTGACGCCTGTTCAGGTGAAGATTGCTTTCTGTCTGTTGAATTGATCCTCGGGTTTGCTTATGTGATGCTAATGCTGTAGTAGAATTTGGAACCTGATCACGAGCTTTGAAAATTGCCGCTGGTTGCCCCGAGTCCATCTCGGAATTCGACCCACATCTGAATCTCACATTGCTCATGTACTTTCTGTTCAATTTTTTTTTGCTCGTATACTTTCTGTATACATTTTTTCACTGTCTCGCTTAATTGGCCCTGATGCTATTTTGAACATAAGCCAGATGCTCTTTACTAGCTTTTGTGATTTTCTTTACACAGTGAATGGTTTTATCTGGAAGTAACGTTTTTTCATGTTGCCTGTTGCAGGAGGAGTGCCTACAGAGGTTACAGAACCGGATAGAAGTTCAGTATGATAGTTCTAACAGAGAGCATCAGGTACTTGTTTTTGGCTGATATGGCCACCAAACTGTCGGTACAGTGGTTGTAATTCAGTAACATTCGGTTCTTATGAAATTCTGTATCATTTGCTTGTGAAGTTGGTGTGTGCTATTTCTTGCCACAAGCTTGCCATCTAATTGTTCAGTACATGGTGAAGAACAAACAACATGGTACATAGTCAAATTAACATGAAATTGACATGACTGAAAATTGAAAGATCTGGCATATAGATCTGAAATTTTACTGGTTATTAATAATTTAGTATATTTTTTAAAGCAATAATTTAGTATATTTGATCTGTTAGACTCAGTATACATATTATCAGAAGTAATTGCAGAATGAAGATAGTCGCTCAATCCTACGGTGCAACAACACTGGCCTTTCTTTCGTATCTTTTCTAAATCCTTGTTAAAACGAGTGCTTCTCTTATCACTGCTAAAGTGTTAGTTCCTAAAGAATCGATGTTTAAATCATTTTTTGAAGTTATGATAGCAATCTAGATAATCTTTTCTGATCCCTACTACATCCTAATGACACATGAGAAAGCTGGGCCAGTGACTTATCCTGTCATTTCATTTTCATTTCATTTATTAGGAAGCACTGAAGGCCCTTTGGTGTGCTGCTTTTCCTGGAGCTGAGCTTCGAGGGCTAATATCAGAACAATGGAAGGAGATGGGCTGGCAAGGGAAGGACCCATCTACAGATTTCAGGTACCAATATTTTCTCCTTCAATCCAATTACTGCCCTTTGTGTCATTAGTACGTAGATAAACTAGAGGAATTGAGATACATGATTTTTTGCTGTGTTGGCATTATAGAGGTGGAGGCTTCATCTCATTGGAGAATTTATTGTGCTTCGCCAAGAATTACCCGGTTAGTGTGAATCATCGATCCCAGAGATGTTAGCTTTTTATATGTACACTGGTTTAGCACTAATGGTACTATACTGGTGATTTATTGAGGTTCTGATGATCGTTGAGGTTCTGACGTAGTCATTGCTTGCTAGACTTCTGTTTCAGTAAGATGACTTGTTCCATGTACAATGCGGAAGCACTAATAATGAAATGTGGCATGCCTTGCTCTTTTTGTCTATTGAACATGTAATATTTGTAACATAATTAGCTAATTATCCTTCACTCTTTCTGGCTATATAAAGGAGCTAATATTCCTCTTAAAATTAACTTACTGTAGAAAAGGTAAAGGGGGAAAAAATTAAAGTGCGTTAAGTAGACTGCAGAATAATCCGATGTACATATGGAAAATGGAATGCTGAAAATCATCGAGTATTGAGGTTGAAATCGAATGTTGATCATCACATGATATAAACAGTTTTCTCAGACCCCTTTTTTATTCATAATCAGCAGAGTAACCAATTTACATTTTTATGCAGAAATCTTTTCAGGAACTTCTTCGTAAGCAGAATGGTGACCGCGCTATTTGGGAGTATCCATTTGCTGTAGCTGGTGTAAATATAACATTCATGCTCATTCAGATGCTTGATCTTCAAGCAGGTTTGTGACATTTTTTTTAGAAAATAAACTTTGTGACATTTGTTGATCACAAGCTTCGTGTTTTATCAAACGGTTGATGTATTTACTATATATTATAGTTCTTGTTGAGTTTTTGAAACATGGAAAGAAGTTCTGGAGCCTTGCTTGACATTTAAATTCATGTTGTGTTGATACTTCTGTCTCGGGTTCCTCTGCAGTTAAACCAAGGTCATTTATTGGAGCAGTTTTCCTAAAGCTACTTTCAGGTACACTCGTTTTTAATTATTCCATTTGCAGAATGGAGGTTGCAATAAAAAATAGCTGTTTATCATTAGTTCTCATTCCCACCTAGAGCCATGCTTTTAGGTGTTGTCTTGCATTGCAGGAAAAATATCATACAATCGGTGGGTAGGAATACAATTAATAATCAGTGGTTTCCTGTTTCCAGATGAAATTCTTTAAATCAATCACCAAAAAAAAATGACTGAAATTTCCAGTAAATGTTTATTACCGTCGCTATGTCACAATAAATTCTCGTTCATAACTGACTTTGATGTGTTTACCTGTACTGTTTTTGTTTTTTAGAAATAAATGCATCCAAATGTTTTGGCCAATATTTTCTTTTATCGAACCCTAACAATAACACTGATTATTGTCGGTAAAAGCTCACATTTTAGTGAAATTGATTTCCCTGCTTTGCACTCCTGCAATGACAGGTTTAGACAGAGTGTATGCTTCAACTGTAGAGACGACAACAAAACAGTGCATAACAGATAATTTCCTTATTTAAATCAGTTTTATCATCTACATGTGTAGATGATCATAAATGACAATTGATGGTCCCCATTTGTTAAATTCACTTTAATGTCCAAGGCCAGCATGCGATACTTTTTGAGTTTTAGGTATTTCTTACAATCATACAGCTGATGTCAATGTCACATAAGTGAAGGCTCCAGCTACGGTACTCCTAATATTGATTTACTAATTTTTCATTCAGAAAATGATCGAGCTTTTGACATTCTGTACTGCATAACCTTCAAGTTGATGGATCAGCAATGGCTTGATATGCACGCTACTTACATGGACTTCAATGTATGTTTCTTCTATATTCAAATTCTGACAACTAGCAACTACTTCCCTATTAACCTAATTCTGAATAAGCACCCCATTTGAACTTTGCAGCCCTTGCTGATCTAATCGTTCTTCTAAAACTACAGACAGTTATGAAGTCCACACGGCGTCAACTAGAAAGGGAGCTGTTGCTTGAAGATGTTCAACGGATTGAGGACATGCCATCATACAAGCTTCTAGCCCGCTAGCTAGTAACTGAAACCTTAACATGGCTACATGTTGCAAGGCTTGAGTTGCTAAAGGATTGCAACCGGTGCCCTCGTACAGTGGTTCAAAAATGTAGATGCACTTCTACCATATTTTAGTTACTCTGATAATCTGAGCTCTTGAATTTACACGGTAGGGTTTTCTTGGTCATAGCAAGCCAGGTAGGGTAACACGAGTGTCCGATCAACTGCTTGGGAGGCTTATTTGTAGGGTGTGTGTGTGCGCGACTGCGCACTGTTACGGTTGGGTTGTTGCCCATCATACCACGAAATGAAGTCCTTCCTAGTTTTTATCTTTGTAAACAAAGCGGCTCTTCTGAAAGCTAATCTGGGTTGTCCTCTGTAATGTACCAGTTTGCATATATGATAGATTGGTTCTCTGAGTGCGCAACAACTATATGCTAGCTGTTCCTGCTGGTCCCGTGGTGCAGATCTGTACTTCCTTCATTGTCATGAACTCATGATGCATGGTTTTATTCCAATGCAAGCCATTTTGAGCAAGTTAGCAGCAGCTCAGTACTTATGATTAGCACTACGGGATTGAACTTGTCTCCTCAAGATAACTGAGAAAAAAAAAGGCCATTGGAAGTTGGGAACTACAGAGGCTGTGGAGCTTGATAATAAGAGCATCTCTAGCAGGTTTTCTAAATCGTTCCCTAAAACACTATTGCGGACAGTCTCAGCCTCTATACCCATTCATCTGGGCCTCTATCTCAGTCTCTAAATTTAGACTCCCTCCAAAGTCTCTATATTTAGAGACTCTCTAGAGAATCTCTATATCTTTTTGAGGTTAGAGACTCTATTCGAGATGATGAAAATATAGGAAACGAATAGTGATTTAGAGAAGGGATATATTGCTCTAAAACCTAATTCTGTTTACAGGATCTTTACGACACTCTGCAGAAAGCTGGAGTGCTCCCCTGTTGTCGGGGTCAGCCAGTCAGGTGCCCTACTCGCCTGCGCTCTGTGCAATGGGGTCCCCCAGAAGCCAGAATAGTCTTCTACGTGTAGGCATACAAACTTCAAGCACTCAAGAACAATCATGATCAGCGAGGACCGGCCCCTTGTGCTACTAATATTAATAATTCAATTGGACAATGTGTAGCATCGGTTAATCCGGACCATTGACGAAACAAAGCAGCAGGCTGCTTCCAAGGATGATAAGGCGGGAATCCCTATCCTCCATTGAAAACTACTAAAAGATAAAATTTGGGGAACGCAAAGAAATTGGATGCTCGATGGAGTTCTCATCTGACGCATGATGAAACTTGAATAAGGACGTTAAATGTTAAAATATGCGAAAACTACTCGAAAAAGTTGACAATGTACCCATAAAAACATGGTGACGTAAGACAAAAAAAAATGTGGCACCACGCATAGGACATGACAAGTACTGATGAAGCAAAGATTTTGACGCTATGCCCTTCCTCGATGGATCCTGCACCGCGACACCCTCCCTAATAAAATCTAGGGACCTTAAGCTATACGCCGTTGCTGGATCTGAGCTCCCTGAGTTCCGCTACCATCGGATTCAGAATCCCTGAGCTCGTTGACGTCACCACCGGATCCATGCTCCTGAGTTTGTTGATGTCACCGCCGTCCCCGCTCACTCGCTAGCCACGGGTGTTTCCCACGGGCTTAGCCCAAATAGTAATTTTGCATCACCCCGGACTAGCTTCGACCGACCAATAGATAACCAAATAGGCCCATAGTATGTAGTGATAAAACAGAGAGTTTAAAACATAGCCAAACCCACCCGACCCCATTGTTCCTCAACTCCGATGTCCTTGCCAAAAGAGGGTGTGAAGAACCATTTTCCTCGTCTTGCTTTTGCAGTTTAGTGGTTAAATTTGGTTTTTAGGGTAAGATGGGCTTGCTAACCTTTAGTCGTCAACGGTGTTAATAATGACACACAAAAAGGTATGATAATAAGCTTAGTTCTAAGATTCTTCGGCATACAGGGTCTTTTGACCTCGACATGTGATTGGCACCCTTGGTCCTTGATTTGTTTGTGGATTGTAGGTTCTTTCTTTTTTTATGGTGTGAGTTTTGTTTTGATTCATTGAGCTAGTTTTACTTTTGGATCAAAAGCCGAAGATCATTGTTGTGGTCTTTAGGCACTGTTTATGAGGCACGTAAGGAGATTGGGCAAGGTCGACGGTAGCGGATCTAGGAAAACAGTGGAGAAACTGATTTTGGGTGTTTGTGCAAGGAAAAAAGCAACTCATCATGGAGCGTAAAAATGCATAGTATGTTAGTGCAAGCACTATATGATGCACACAACATGCTTGGATGCACTATTATTTTATATATGTTTTGCTGGAATAAAAGCATCGATAATGCTTATGACAGGGCGTCCGACAGCGTCAGACGCACGCGGCCCTGCAGCGCGGCCCAGCAACCAACCACGCGATTAGCGCACACGGCCATGTGATTACCGCGCACTGCTGCTAGCAAAAAAAAGTGCGAACCGATACATTACTACTTGTCGCTGCTAGGAAAAAATGAGCGGTTCATTTTTTCTATTTAATTTTCTCTTTTTGTCTCTATTTCATCTGGAGTCGAAAATGTATAGACCAAATTTCATAATTCATCTAAAATCCTAATAAACTCATTTTAAATACTTTTTTTTATTTTTTTATTTTTTAATTAGCCAAATTGTTTCAACAGTCTATATAGATTGTTTCCAATATGCTAAACTAGTTATTTCAACAGTCTAGACATATTGTTCCAATAGAAAAAACTAATTGTTGCATTTGGGTAGACATATCGTTCCAATAGGCTAAACTAATTGTTTCAACAGGTCAAAAATATTGTTTCAATAGGTTGTATAATTGTTTCAACAAACTAGATAGATTGTTCCAACAGGCTAAACTAATTGTTTCAACATGCCAAACATATTGTTTCAATAGGCTATATAAATTATTTCATTAGGCTAGCCAAATTGTTTCAATAAGCTAAACTAGTTGTTTCAGTAGACTATATATATTCTTCCAATAGGCTAGACCAATTAATTGTTTTAGCATGCTATATATATTGTTCCAATAGGCTAAACCAACCGTTTCACTTGGTTATACGTCCACTAGGCAAAAGTAATTGTTTCAGCAGGCTAACCATATTGTTTCATCAGGCTAAACTAATTATTGGATTAGAATAACAAATTGTTTCAGTAAATTTTTATATAGCAACATTGGTCTTGTTTTGTTCGTAAAAATGCGAGGAACACAGCGGTACAAACGGTTCGTGCATTGGAGCATGCTTACGTCATTGCTGACATCATTGCATGCAAACAGGGAGGGATTCGTGAGCATGCTGCGGCGGCTTTCGATCGATTTAGGGGAAGAACGGAGGCGAAACAATGGCGGGAGAAGTTTGTTCCGGTGGGGTGTCGAGTTGTTTCAACGGGTGGATGCGCCATTGGTGGGCCGATCGGGCCGCGTGAACCGTCCGACGGCCGTGCATAGGGGATGGACGTACGTCTCCAAGTTGCCGCCTAAAAGCATTGTACTTTTATATGACCATAGAATCTCTAAAATATCAAGATCGACTCTGTCTGTGAGATGCATGCAAAGTCTTGTTCTTATTTGTGTACTAACTCCTATGAGGCAGTGACAAATATTTGATCAAATAAAGATCTCCGCTTATATATTACGGTATTGGAAAGAAGCTAGCTGCTTTCAGATTTCGACCAAATAAAATTTCTAAGCGTATATTTTCCTACAAGGATAAACGATTGCCAGTTTGAAAAAAAGGCTCTTTCGCTTGTCTGGTTCTCTAGAGCCATAGCCGGTGCTCCTCTTTTGGAGATCAACGAACCGGGAGCGGTGCTGTCGTGGTGTCATATCTCATGGTGTGTTTGATCGACGTGTGTGCAGTCGCGTAGATCAAATGAGAGATCTGCAATTGTCCGTTCGTCTTCCTGTCGGAAAGCATCATCGTGTCGAGGAATCTTGAGAAAGCGTTATATTTTTTGCTGTCATCTCATCTATCTAGAAATCCATATATACCGTTGCCACGCGCGCATCTTTCGGGTTTTTCCCGGTACCTGCTGTAAGCTATATGCAAGCTCTTTTATATGTGAGTAAATAAAGATGTATCACAAAACAAAAGCATTACATCTTTTGTTTGTTGTTCTAATTTTTTTTTAAATTAGTTGGTCATGTTGAAATTTTTTTTATAGCTTATTATCATAATATTACAGTGCCTTTTGCAAACCTTTTTTTTTCAGAATTTTGTAAGTGGCCATAAAAGTTACAATAAAAGAAAAGAATGAATTTTTTCATCATACAATCATCTGTAAATCCTAAATATCTAAATTTTTTTTTTGGCATCTTCATGAATACGTGCTCTTAAACTATAGTTCTATATTTCGAAAACTTTCTATTTCTATTATTTACTAACTAATATCAAAAAATTTAACATTGGTAATGCTTAAATACATTTGTGGACCCTTACTATAAAATTTTGATTGCATTTGAAAAACATGTAAATTTCTGGATTTATTTACGTTGCTAGACCAAATTTCGCCCACTTGATCCCCTCTCTCTCTCTTCATTCTTTCTAGAATTCATGGTTTACAGGGTTCGAAGTTTAAAAATTGAATGTCAACAAATTTAAAATTTAAAAATAAATTTAAGGGAGTTTTGAAGATATCAAAATTTCTTTTTGAATTTGGGTTGGGATTTCAGAAATTAAAATTAAGAATTTCAAGAACTGTAGGATTCACAAATATGAATTAAGCAAATTATAGAATTAAAAAAAGGAAACTAAATTTACGAAATTGAATTTTGGAAATTCAAAAAATAAAAGGTAATATATCAAATTCTGAAATACAAAATATATACGAAGGTTTAAAATTTCTGAAATTCATTTAATTTTGAATTTTTATGAGGCGAGGCCCGTGCGTGCAGCGTACAGGCAAGGCTGCACGCATAGGCGAAGCAACTGACAACAGCGAGAGACAGTACAGCTCGCGAGCACGCACAGGCGAAGCAGCGTGCAGCATACAGGAGAGCGATGCTCCACAGGCGAGAAGGAAAAAATGCGCACAACATGTAGGCGAGCGACGCTCCACAGGCGAGAGGAAAAAAAATGCGCAGAGCAAAATGGTGGAGCGGGGATTCAACCCCCGGTCTCATGGGCGAACGCTAGCTCCTCTAGCCAGGTCGCCAAGCCACGCGCTGTGTTGCTCAGGTGGGCAACAAAATGCTTTTGAAGGTTAGCTTAATATGGACGGCTGGATTTGATTCGACGAGCGATCGGACGACTCTGGACGATGCCACACATCGCACGGGGATCGTTCAACGCTAGCGCGTTGTATATGTAATAGATATTAAAAAGAAAAACGCATGAAAACGTATTTAATTTGATCTTGAACTATCTGGCTATAAGGGCATCGCTTCACCGTAGCTGTAGTGACCACCAACCTCATGCTTGTTGTGGCATTCATAGGCCACTAACATATGGATCATGGCACCATATGAGTCTCGCATATCGGTGACTCAAAATCACATAATTTGCAAGTTAGAGGATATGCTTTCTTGCATCGCATGTACTACCACTGCCACACACCTCTTCTGAGTCTACCACACCATGGTATGTAGTGCCGACTTTGCCACCCGTGCCATAGCTGCTCACCTAGCTATGTCGAAACTATCAAACTTTTCCACGGTGGCAGACCACATCTTGCCCTCTCTAGCCGAAGCAAGGTGGGGCATGTGGTTGGCTAGCTAGGACGCCCTAGTAGTGGTTGCGTGCTAGTAGTGGTGGTGATGCTAGCAATGCTAGATTGCAAGTGGGCAATAGGGCGGGCGCCGCCGGCCATTTCCTCCCTTCCTCTAGGCCTATGGTCTCTGATCTGCACAGTTAAGTGAGTAACAGGGGATAGGGGAGAAACAGAGGACAGGTAGAAAGAGAGGAGAAAGAGATTGAGCCGGTAGGATATTGATACGTGGGGCTAAAAAAACGAATATATATTATATGACTACTGATTGCCCTGTCCCACACATAACATTGCAGTAAAATCACCTCCAAAACCATTATAAGAGTTATTTGCATTGTCTCCTACAGTTCTATGGTTACCGAAACTGATTTTTGAGTTCACGTGGTAGAGCAGAGATATATGAAGCTCAATATTTGAGAGTGAAAAGTAGATTTTACTCTACAAGGGGAAAAAATGTCTTTGCAGTCAACGGCTTATATGGTCCCTAAAAGTTACTAAAATTGGGTAGGATTACAACAAAACGACTTTATTTTGCCTGCCCCCAAAACACCAATGAAATTTGCAACGTATTGCCGGCCGCGCGAAGTAGTCGATCCCAAATAGAACCGATCAAATTTCGCAAACCACCCCCTGCCGTGGCTTTTTAAATTTTTTGTACTAACAATTTCGTTAGAATCAGCCGATGAAAATATATTACGAAATAAATTTTAATATTAGTTTCATCGGTGTCCACCGAGAAAATATTTTCTAATAATAGTTTATCCGTCAGACACGATTTGGAGGGTGAGGTGGTAGCAATTTTATCAGCCTATCAACAAAATTAGTTGATACCTTAGATGATGAAATTGCGCCACATGGCATTTACCCTTGCGGGTGCAAATTTTTTTCATCGGCCGATCCGAACCAACAAAATTGGTGTTGCCTCTTATCCCACATGCGTATGCGGGTAGTTACTCTAGTTTTTTCCTTTTCCCCACCACCTCCACATTGTGCCGCAACCCTATCAATGTCGTCGCACCGCCCCACAACCACCTCCAGGCCACCCCACCCACACGACCTATCGATGATCCTGTCGCCTCGCAACTGTCTCGATGCCGCCGTCACCGCCTAGCACGTGCCCCGCCACAGCCTCTGCCTTCGCCACGATGTTGCTGCCATACCCTCACCACCGTCGTCAACCCCTCCTCGCCACCGCCACCTGCCACATCGCCCAACGCCGTGTTTGGTTTTGCCCCTAAATTCTAAATATAGAGAACCAAACTTGTGCTATTCATACTAAAAAATACACTCCCAACCGGAATTCACCGTGGTTTTAGCTGAGAAAGACATATATAGCATCCTAGTCAATCGGATTTTCTAGAAAACAAATATAAAAATATAAAAAATTATAGAAAACATAGGAAGCTCACAGTAATAAAATAGAAATATCTACAAATCAAAAAAATATGTAAAATCTCAAAAGGGTAGCACTAAAATACTCTTATGAGTATTTTAACTAGGGTACTCGTATGTTTATATGATGGCAAGTGTCCCTCCCTGTCATCCATGCAACTAACTTTATAGCCTTATTTACTTCCGTTTTTCCGCCATAATTTTTTTGAAGAAATCTCGGATTGACGAACCGTTTTCACTATTAAATTCCTAACATTTTTTAGAACAAATGTAGACTAGTCTCGCTCTTAAAAATTTTGCTTTGCTATAAATCTAACAACACTTTACTATTTCTTACGAAACACTTTAGTACACAGAGAAGTAGTAAAGTGTATATAGAATATAATAAAGCTTGTTTATGATTGTAGTAAAACAAAATTTTAAAAAGTGAGATCGTTCTAGTTTTATTAAAAAATTGTAACGAATACAAAAGTGAAAACGGTTTATCAATCGGATCTTTCAATTAAAAATTATAGCGAGAAAACTAATTTAAATTGCTCGCATCATCCCCCACCACATGTGCTATGGATACCACATTTGGTTCGTCGTTACTATTTTTCTGTGTAGTTTTGCTATAATCGATACGCATATTTACTATAATATGTTTGCCGAAGTCCCTGTGCGTGGGAGAGATGGAGAAGGTGGGGGAGGACACGTGGCGGGCTGGCGGCTATAAACATGGCAGTATTTTAGTTAAAATACTCTTAGCAGTATTCCAGTGATTATCAATCCAAATATGCAACAAAAAAAATAGCATGTGCAGTGTACTATACGTACGGTACGTACGGTTCGTGCATGTATGCGTGATGCGCGCGTAAGCGAGCGTTGAGCCAGCGACGACTCTGCGCGGCGGCCTGGGCCGTGGGCCGCGGCTCGTGGCCTCGGCGATATGGCTACTCGACGTCTCGACGTACATAGGTGCAGCAGCAATGTTAGGGCCAAACGGCTAGGGTCATGGCACACACGATGTGGTCGATCAGATGGTTGGCGGTGGCGAGCCATGGCCCTAGGGACAAGTAAGGGTGAGGGATGAGGGAGAGATCTGAGGTAGGAAGCCATGGATGGATATATGTTTGGAGGACTTTGTTTTACAAACAATGAGTGTGATAGAGGAGAGTCACCGACACATATATCAGAACATAATACACACTTGTCCTTGGAAACACATTCTTTCATAAACAAAGAAAATACAAAATGTAGTTTTCAAAACTAAGTTGCATTATCGATGATACAAACATCTGACATGGATGGGAAAATCATCTGTATGGTGGCGGCGGCGGTGGTGCGGGCGACGGCGGATATTTCATCGGTTTCTCCGGCACGAATTCCTCCCTGGAGACGCGTCTCGCTGGGGTTGGTCAAGGGGTGGTCTCCTCGTCTACGCCGTTAGGTTAGTGGTTTGGAGTTGCTTTCCACGTTGCAGGTAGGGCGTTCGCCATGGGAGCCTGCACAAAGGTTGGTGCCGTCGGACCGAGTTGCTACAGGACGTCGTTTTGCTTCACATCCTAAGATTCGCCGCCTCTTCTCTCATTTCTGGGATTCCCCTTTCCCTGTCTCTTCTAGGGTTAGCTCGCTTAAGCCTTGGAAGGGAGATAGAGGTGGGGATAAGAGGAGTTTTGTGGAAGTGGTTAGGGATTCTGGTTCTATGATGAACATCAATCAGGCGAATCGTGGTGATTTCGGTGGGGGTCGACGCGGAGGGCGTCAGTTTCAAGGGGGATGGAGGGGAAACAGCAGTAATAGGGGTGGATTCAGAGGTGGATACCAGGGAAGGGGGTTGGGTGTTCGTGGTGGTGGATGGCAGGGTTCTTGGCATGGAGAGGGGAACCCTGAGGAAGGTTGGAACAGCAGATGGCATTATCAAAGGGAGTGGGGTGGACGGCATGGTGGTTTCTTGGACCGTTCAAGTGCTTCTTGGGTAAATCTTGCGAGTGGAGGCTCCGGGAGTTCATCTCAAGCCAGATCTGGTGAGCATCTTCAATCTCAGAATCCCAAATCTGGAGGGAATGGGTCAGGGGGTTGGGGTGTTAATGTTGCCAAGAATGCGACTAGTGGTGTCAGAGATTGTGGGCAAGATCAGTTCCTTTCTAGTTCTTCTTGGCGTCCTAAGTTTGGAGATCAATCTCAACAGGGGGTGTTGTCTGATCAATCTCAACTAGGGGACCCGTTATTCAACAAGAAAGAAGATAAAGAAGGGGGAAATTGCTTTTGGTGTGGACGAAAAGGCCATAAATTGGTGGAATGTAATTTCCCTGTCAAATGCCTGAGGTGTGGTCAAGAGGGTCATATGGCTCGGAGGTGTTCTGATAGAAAACCTTGGGAATATGTTGCTACTTTGTGCGGTTTTCAGTGTGAAGGGCTAGGCTTCTTTTCGATTGAAGATTGTCAAGTGGAGGACTTTGAAAAGAAAAATGAGTGCACGGTTGTAGTCACTGTGGATGAAGGCAAGGTTTCCAAAGAGGATCTGAAAGCAGAATTTAATGATTATTTTGGTTTGGAGTGGAGTGGGGAAATCTCTGTGTTGAGTGAGAACCAATTTGCTATGCAATTTCCCAATGTGAAGGAGGTGGAGAGAATTTCTCGATTCCCTAGTATGAGGCTGAAATCATCCAAGGCAGTTTTGAAGTTTTCCCCTTAGAATGTAGAGGAAGAAGTGGTGGGTTACTTGCAGGAAGTTTGGCTTAAGGTGAGTAATATTCCAAGAAGAAGAAGAACTTTTCCTGTAGCTTGCTATATTGGTTCCATGGTTGGCATTACTCTTGAGGTGGACATGGAGAGTCTGCAAAGTCTGGAGTCTGTTAGGATTAAAGTGGCTGTGAGGGATGTGTCTCTCATTCCTGAATTTGTGGAAGGAGTGCTTGGTACTGCAATGTATGAGTTTTTCTTTGAGGTGGAAGAAGGTTCAGTAAAGGATAAAGGGCTGAAAGATGGAGAGTCCATTTCTCTAGATGACAAAGGGGCCAATTCGACATCCAAGAAACAGAAGACAAATGAGTCTTTGTTTCAAAAGGCAAGTGGGGAGGAATTGATAGGTGGGCAAATGCAGAAAGGTGGATCTGCTATTAAAGGAGGTGTGCAAAGAGAATACTTATGTATGGATGAGTTTGCAGAAGATGATCTTCTTCAGACAGAGTTGGTTAAATCCCTAGGGCAAAAGAAAGGTCAGTTTGATAATAGTAATTTGCACTCTGTTATTTTGAATCATCATGAATCTGCTGTTTATTTTGGTCAAAGAAGGCTTAATTGTGATTTCCCTAGACTTATGGGGTGTGTGGGATTAAATACTATTTCCCTTCATCGTGATATTGTGATGGGCAACATCTTTGGTCCTTCTCTGCTTCCTTGTGATTCTGGTTTAGCATGTAAAGATATCAATGTTAGGCCGATACAGCAAAGCCAAGTTCAGATTTCTGAAATTAATGTGGGGACAAAGGAAGAGGGGGGTTCTGGAAATTTCTCTGACACAAATAATCAGGAGGTTTTTGAATGGTGCGATCAGTTGGGGATGAAGGATATTCCTAGTCACAATAAAGGTGAGGTGGAGTTGGGTGATCCCGTGAAAACAAAGTCTAGTCCTATTAAGAGGAAGTATTCTTAGGCCATAGTGCCTGCTTCCACAAATCCTCCAATTATCATTAGAAGAAGTGCTCGGTTGAAGGGGCATGGTACTCCTATTATTGAAAAAGCATCCAAGTTGTCTAGCAAGAAGAATTTAGAAGGTACTCACATTCTTAACTCTTCCAATTCTTTTTCAGTTTTAGATTCTGAAATGTTGTCTAAGATAGCTAGTTCAGTGGGTGTTAAGTTTAATGAGGGGACATCTCATAATTTTGATCACATTAAAGACCTTGAAGTGGCCAGATTAGAGTTATATAATAAAAACAAGAAGAGTGGAGTAGAGTTGGATGCAGAGCCCAGTAACTCAAAAGTTGTTTGTGATGATGAATCTATTTTGGTAGAATGGTCCCAAGCATCAGAATGCTCAGAGGAGGATTCAGATGAGAGTTTTTCTAGGGTTATTTCTAAAAGCAATAAAAAAAGAAGAAAAGATAAGTCCTCAAGAGGGAGGACTGGCACTCATAAATGTACTGCTCGTATGAATGTTCAGGAGGGTGGACATTATAAGCTGGGAAAGAGAGGTAAAAATAATAATAATATACCAGTTATTTCATGAATTGTATTTTTTGGAATTGTAGAGGACTTAATAAAAAGGGGATTGGTAATTATATTAGGGAGCTGATATATTCTCATAAATTGGAATTTGTAGGATTAGTTGAAACCAAAAAAAGTAAATATACAGATAGTTTTTTCAGAAAGATTGATAGTGGGAAACAATTTAACTGGAGATGGATAAATGCCCAAAGAAGATCTGGAGGGATTCTATGTGGGGCAAAAATAAATAGTTTTGATGTTTTAACTGTAAAACAAGGTGACTTTATGCTTGGAATGTACTTATGGGATATTGTGAAAAAAGTCAGAATATTAGTGATAACTGTGTATGGAGCCCCTCAAGCAGAGGATAAAAAGAAATTTCTCAGTGAATTTGCTCGCTTTTGTTAGTTTGATTCTTGCCCCATGGTGGTGGGAGGGGATTTCAACATGGTTAGGAGGTGCAAGGATAAAAATAAAGGTAAAATTGATTGGGGTAACGTCAAAATTTTCAATGCAATTATTAATACTGCTGAACTTAGAGAGATTGAGCTTATGGGAGGAGGATTTACTTGGACCAATAATCAGAAAGACCCCACTTTCGTCAGGCTAGATAGAGTTTTCATAAATAAAAGCTGGGAGATTTTGCATCCTATGTCTAGGATTGTCAAACAGCCAAGAATTTTCTCAGATCATAATCCTATCCTTTTACAAACTAACAGTTTAAGGAAAAAGGACAGTAGGGGTTTTAAGTTTAATCTAGACTGGTGTAATAAGGAGGATTTCAAAGATTTTATACACAAGGTGTGGTCTCAACCAGTGGTAGCTTCTTCTAAACTTGATGTGTTTCTAATTAAGTTAAAAAGAGTGAAAAAAAATGCCTAAAAGGCTGGGGGGCCAATTCTTATGGTCAAGAAAAAATTATGAAAAATAATATTTTGTCCAAGCTTAAGAATATAGAGATTAAAGAGGAGGGAGTTGGGTTGAATGGAGATGATATTTTGTTAAAAATTCAACTTATGTGTCAACTGCAAACAATTCATGAAAAGGAGGAGGTTTATTGGTATTCTAGGGCTCATGAGAAATGGCTTCTTCAGGGGGCTGTTAATACCGAATATTTTCATAGAATAGCCAATGGGCGCAAAAGAAAAAAATACAATTTTAACTTTACAAAATGGGGAGGATATAGTGCACTCTGAAGAAGATATTCTGTCCATGGCCACTTCTTATTACAAGAATCTGTTCTCCAAATCTGAGGAGGGGGCTCCTCTTGACATTAGAGATATCTGGGATATGAATGAAAAAGTGACTGATCAGGAGAATGAGGAGTTGATTAAACCTTTTTCTGAAGAAGAGATAAGGAGTGCTGTTTTTGAGATGGGACACAATAAAGCCCCTGGTCCTGATGGATTCCCAATAGAATTTTATCAGAAAACTTGGGACATTATTATGGTTGATTTGATGGGAATTTTTGATGAATTTCATAGGGGGGCCATGCAGATAGATAGGATTAATTATGGTCAAATCATATTACTACCTAAGAAGCTGGGAGCAGTAATGGTACAGCACTTCAGACCGATCTGTCTTCTTAATTGCTGTTATAAAATTTTCACCAAGGTGTTGACAAACAGAATAGACAGTGTGTTGAATAGAATTATATCTAGTTCCCAAAATGCCTTTCTGAAAAATAGACATATTGTTGATAGTATTATGACGTTACATGAGGCAATGCATTCAATTGCACTTAGTAAAGAATGTGGTATTTTTTTGAAACTTGACTTTGAAAAGGCTTATGATAAGATAGATTGGGAATTCTTGTTTCAAATCCTGAGATTGAGAGGGTTTAATGATAAGGTAGTACTCTAGATTAGACAAGTTGTGTCTGGGGGGACTATGAATGTTAATATCAACAATAAAATTGGCAAGTACTTTCCGGGAAATCAAGTTGTGGGCAAGGGGACCCTTTGTCCCCACTGCTTTTTAATGTGGTAACAGATTGTATCTCGAAAATGATTTATTTGGCTCAATCTCAGAATTTAATCAAAGGGATTATTCCTGACCTAGTCGTGGGAGGGTTGTCTATTATGCAATATGCAGATGATACAATTTTGAGTATGCCTCATGACTTGAACTCCGCTAGAAATTTAAAATTCATTTTGTTTCTATATGAGGTTCTGTCTGGGTTAAAAATAAATTTTCATAAAAGTGAGATCTTTGTGATGAATGGGGATGCTGAAATTGAAAAAACTTATTCTGAACTTTTTAATTGTGATATTGGGTCCCTTCCAATAATTTACCTTGGCATGCCAGTTTGGGGCAATAGGTTGAGAGTGAAGCATTGGGATAGAGTGGTTAATAAAGTTGAAAAAAAATTAGAAGGTTGGAGAGGGAGCTCTCTATCCTATGGGGGTAGGCTAACATTAATCAATGCTTGTCTTTCAAGTATCCCAATATATAGTATGTCATTGTTTAAAATTACTTGTGCTGTTATTAAAAAGTTGGACACAATTAGAAGGAGATTTTTCTGGAGAGGAAATTCTTCCAAAAGAAAGTATCATCTAATTAGGTGGGATAGGGTGATTAGACCTAAGAGGAAGGGCGGTCTTGGGATGGTAAACCTGAGGGTTATGAACATTAGCCTATTCTGTAAATGGCTATGGACGCTTGAAAATCATAGGGGTATTTGGCAGGATTTAGTTCATAAGAAATATTTGAAAGGTAAGCCTTTGGCGAGTGTTACATCAAAATTTCATGATTCCCCCGGGTGGAAGGACATTATAGCATGTAGGGATTGGTACACCCAGCACAGGAGATTCCATGTTGGAAATGGGGAGAGTATAGACTTTTGGAGAGACTGTTGGATTGACAATATACCTCTTAAAGATAAATTGCCACACATTTTCTCTTTGTGTCAAGATAATAAAATTTCAGTTGCCCAAGGTATAAGACAAAATCGGAGACTCAATTTTAGAAGATGGGTTAATCATAATGTTGGCACTCCCTGGGGGGATCTGATTTCAAAGATTCAATCTGTAGAGGTGGTGGATGGGCCTGATAGGGCTTACTGGCCTAGTGAGAAATCAATGAAGTATTTTGTCAAGTCCTTATATAAAATTTGCAATGATAGTCTGCCTGACAAGAATTTGATGCATGTTTGGAATTCAAAGATGCCTCTGAAAATTAAAATATTCATGTGGTTCTTACAGCAGGATGTGCTGTTGAAAAAAAGCAATTTAAAAAAGAGGAATTGGGGTGGAGACCCTAGATGTGAATTTTGTGATAATATTGAAACTACAGAACACCTTTTTTTCTCTTGTGTTGTGGCTAAATCATTGTGGGGGATTGTTGCTGCGTGCTGCAATATTCAAACTCGTCCAAAAAATTTAGAGGGTTTTTATGATTGGATGAAAAGGATCTGGCCGGTTCAAAAACAAATTCATACTTTCTGTCTGGCTTCTTTGTGTTGGAGCATTTGGCTTCATAGAAATAAATCCTCATTTGAGGGGGGTTAAAATTTCAACTCCTTTGACTGTGATGCATATGGCATGTGCTTTTTTAGAGTTCTGGGCTAAACTTCTCAATGAGGATTGGGGGAAAATCATTAAAGTTTGTTCATCTCGTTTGAGTGTGTTCACTGCAGGTTTGGCGACAGCAAGTCAAAAAGTTCTGAAGGGGGTTGGAAATACAAATACTTGACAAAAAGAGCTGTGCTGACGGAGGAGAGCCTTCAACAATTCAATAAAAGGTTGTAGGAGTGCTGAAAAGAAAAGAAGTGTTGTGTTAATGATTGCAGAAAGTCTTTGTAGTTTTGTCTCTGATCTTGTAATAACGTTCTAGGCTGCTTCATTCGTGGGATTTGGTAAACGTTGTGAGAATCCCATTGTTATTTTGTATGGAGCTTAATGTTTCTTGGTTCCAGGGAATGTTAAGGTTTCTGGTTGTTGGGTGATGGCTGTAAATGAATGATTTTGTTTCCGTTTGTCTGCTGATGAATGAAAATCGGGATGTTATCCCTTGTGGAAAAAAAACTAAGTTCCATTAGCCACAATGGTTGATAATGTTTTTTGTGGCCAATCGTCTTTGTGGCTGTTGAGGGTATATATTAGGGCTGGATCTGTATCCCCTGCCTTTGTAGACTAGGGCAAAGTTTGTCTTTGTTTCATCTTAACCACTCATTTTTCAATCAGTGATCCATAGATATGCATAGAGATGATGCTATTAATTATCAATGAAGGTGGGATTTACATGTAATAGATACAAAGCTAAATTTTGTCTTAGCCTATAAAAGGCAGGGAATTTGGCAATTAGAAACTGGAGTCCCTTCGTGTTGTCCTCAAATGAACAACACAACTATTTTTTGTTCTGATTTGGGTCTCCCACCACCGAGATAAAAACCCTACGTCTAGCTTTATATTTTTTTTAATGAAAAGGCAAATTACAGACATGTATGTTACAAAGGCATTTGTGTGGAGCCTGCATAGGCTGAAAGAGAGTGAGGGATAAAAAAAAAATGAGGAACTCCCCCCTAGAAAAAGTGTCCTTCCCTCTTATAGAGGCCAAAATCTCTAGCGTATCATGGTATCTCGCGAGAAATTGAGGTCACTCTTAGATCACTCCTGAATGGTTGGGGTGGCTTCCGAGGCAAGGATCGTACTCGGTGGTCTTGGTCCACAGTAGCCTATGACTCTGGATGACGTGGGGCCATAGCCACCCAATCCCTGACAACTAGTCCCCGAGGCTCAAGCGGGATGAGGCATCTCCTTGAAGCTAAGAACCATCAAGGAGTGATTGGTGCTATGGTTGCGGACAACACACAACCATGCACGAGGCATGGGATTCGAAGAAAGATAGGAACTTTGGTGACTTGAGGCAAGTCACATGCCACCACATCCTGAGCATGGGTCAAGTGCCCAAAGAATTGACTGACGAATCAAATTTGTATTGCCGCATCCCGGGCATGGACCAGGTATTCTGCAGAAGTCTGGCCAAGAACGAGCAGATCACACCACCACCTCCCGAGTGGTGATTAGGCGCTCGAGAAACTGACAAACAAGACGAGCTTGTAATTGTCGCATTTAATAAGAAACAATTATTAAGAAAGAGCCCGTACCTATTTCAATTATAAAATAAAATAATAGATCTTCGTAATAAAAAATACTCTCAATTATAATAAAAATTACATAAATTTATCATAATAAAAATAATTTTTATGCTAAGTTATATATTCATATAAATCTAACCATGCAAATACATGGAACAACATGCTACTCGTAGTTACCAATACACAGGCTTGTTGCAACCGGGTGACGACCCAGGGCCCATGGCACCGGGGTCTAGCTCACGTTTAGGAGCCCGTCTCAGCAATCCCGAATCCCTCTGCTATCCAATATAACCACATGTCTGGAAGTGAAAAAAACATTTAGATGAAGTTATATAATAAATAAGATAATTAAGATGTGCTATCGCTATCTTAATAAGTCAATATAACTTCAAATTTAATAGGTATAACAGTTCAAGACGGCCCTAATGGCGGCGGCGGAGGCGGCGCGGGCGACGGCGAATATTCCGTCGGTTTCTCCAGCGTGAATTCCTCCTTGGAGATGCGTCTTGATGGGGTTGGTCAAGGGGTGGTCTCCTCGGCTACGCCGTCAGGTTAGTGGTTTGGATTTGCTTTCCACGTTGCAGGTAGGGCGTTCGCCATGGGGGACAGGTTCCCCTTGTCGCGTTGTGCTTGAGCCTGCACAAGGGTTGGTTGACTATTATGCAATATGCAGATGATACAATTTTGAGTATGTATCATGACTTGGATTCTGCTGGAACATTAAAATTCATTTTGTTCCTGTATGAAGTTTTGTCTGGGTTAAAAATAAATTTTCATAAAAGTGAGATCTTTTTGGTGAATGGAGATTGTCGGGGATAGAATTACGGCCTATTGCCATGGCCCACTCCCTGACGGCCCATGGGATGCTGAAATTGAAAAAACTTATTCTGAACTTTTTAATTGTGATATTGGGTCCCTTCCAATAATTTACCTTGGCATGCCAGTTTGGGGCAATAGGTTGAGAGTGAAGCATTGGGATAGAGTGGTTAATAAAGTTGAAAAAAAATTAGAAGGTTGGAGAGGGAGCTCTCTATCCTATGGGGGTAGGCTAACATTAATCAATGCTTGTCTTTCAAGTATCCCAATATATAGTATGTCATTGTTTAAAATTACTTGTGCTGTTATTAAAAAGTTGGACACAATTAGAAGGAGATTTTTCTGGAGAGGAAATTCTTCCAAAAGAAAGTATCATCTAATTAGGTGGGATAGGGTGATTAGACCTAAGAGGAAGGGCGGTCTTGGGATGGTAAACCTGAGGGTTATGAACATTAGCCTATTCTGTAAATGGCTATGGACGCTTGAAAATCATAGGGGTATTTGGCAGGATTTAGTTCATAAGAAATATTTGAAAGGTAAGCCTTTGGCGAGTGTTACATCAAAATTTCATGATTCCCCCGGGTGGAAGGACATTATAGCATGTAGGGATTGGTACACCCAGCACAGGAGATTCCATGTTGGAAATGGGGAGAGTATAGACTTTTGGAGAGACTGTTGGATTGACAATATACCTCTTAAAGATAAATTGCCACACATTTTCTCTTTGTGTCAAGATAATAAAATTTCAGTTGCCCAAGGTATAAGACAAAATCGGAGACTCAATTTTAGAAGATGGGTTAATCATAATGTTGGCACTCCCTGGGGGGATCTGATTTCAAAGATTCAATCTGTAGAGGTGGTGGATGGGCCTGATAGGGCTTACTGGCCTAGTGAGAAATCAATGAAGTATTTTGTCAAGTCCTTATATAAAATTTGCAATGATAGTCTGCCTGACAAGAATCTGATGCATGTTTGGAATTCAAAGATGCCTCTGAAAATTAAAATATTCATGTGGTTCTTACAGCAGGATGTGCTGTTGACAAAAAGCAATTTAAAAAAGAGGAATTGGGGTGGAGACCCTATATGTGAATTTTGTGATAATGTTGAAATCTAAAGAACACCTTTTTTTTCTCTTGTGCTGTAGCTAAATCATTGTGGGGGATTGTTGCTGCATGCTGCAATATTCAAACTCGTCCAAATAATTTAGAGGGTTTTTATGATTGGATGAAAAAGATCTGGCCGGTTCAAAAACAAATTCATACTTTCTGTCTGGCTTCTTTATGTTGGAGCATTTGGCTTCATAGAAATAAATCCTCATTTGAGGGGGTTAAAATTTCAACTCCTTTGACTGTGATGCATATGACATGTGCTTTTTTAGAGTTCTGGGCTAAACTTCTCAATGAGGATTGGGGGGAAATCATTAAGGTTTGTTCATCTCGTTTGAGTGTGTTCACTGCAGGTTTGGCGACAGCAAGTCAAAAAGTTCTGAAGGGGGTTGGAAATACAAATACTTGACAAAAAGAGCTGTGCTGACGGAGGAGAGCCTTCAACAATTCAATAAAAGGTTGTAGGAGTGCTGAAAAGAAAAGAAGTGTTGTGTTAATGATTGCAGAAAGTCTTTGTAGTTTTGTCTCTGATCTTGTAATAACGTTCTAGGCTGCTTCATTCGTGGGATTTGGTAAACGTTGTGAGAATCCCATTGTTATTTTGTATGGAGCTTAATGTTTCTTGGTTCCAGGGAATGTTAAGGTTTCTGGTTGTTGGGTGATGGCTGTAAATGAATGATTTTGTTTCCGTTTGTCTGCTGATGAATGAAAATCGGGATGTTATCCCTTGTGGAAAAAAAACTAAGTTCCATTAGCCACAATGGTTGATAATGTTTTTTGTGGCCAATCGTCTTTGTGGCTGTTGAGGGTATATATTAGGGCTGGATCTGTATCCCCTGCCTTTGTAGACTAGGGCAAAGTTTGTCTTTGTTTCATCTTAACCACTCATTTTTCAATCAGTGATCCATAGATATGCATAGAGATGATGCTATTAATTATCAATGAAGGTGGGATTTACATGTAATAGATACAAATCTAAATTTTGTCTTAGCCTATAAAGGCAGGGAATTCGACAATTAGAAACTGGAGTCCCTTCATGTCGTCCTCAAATGAACAACACAACTATTTTTTTGTTCTGATTTGGGCCTCCAACCACCGAGATAAAAACCCTACGTCTAGCTTAATTTATATTTTTATGAAAAGGCAAATTACAAGCATGTGTGTTACAAAGGCATTTTCGTGGAGCTTGCATAGGCTGAGAGAGAGAGAGAGAGTGAGGGATAAAAAAATGAGGGACTCCCCCTAGAAAAAGTGTCCTTCCCTCTTTATATAGGCCAAAAGCTCTACCGTATCATAATATCTCACGAGAAATGGAGATCGCTCTTAGATCACTCCTAAATGGTTGGGGTGGCTTCCGAGGCAAGGATCGCACCCGGTGGTCTTGGTCCACGGTAGGTTATGACTCTGGATGACGTGGTGCCATAGCCACCCAATCCCCGACAACTAGCCCCCGAGGCTCAAGCTGGATGAGGCAACTCCTTGAAGCTAAGAACCATCAAGGAGTGATTGGTGCTATGGTTGCGGACAGCACGCAACCATGAACGAGGCGTGGGATTCAAAGAAAGATAGGAACTTTGGTGACTTGAGGCAAGTCACATGCCACCACATCCTGAGCATGGGTCAAGTGCTCAAAGAATTGACTGACAAATCAAATCTATATTGCCGCATCCCGGGCATGGACCAGGTACTCTGGGGAAGTCTAGCCAAGAACGAGCAGATCACACCACCACCTCCCGAGTGGTGATTAGGCGCTCGAGAAACTGACAAACAAGACGAGCTTGTAATTGTCGCATTTCAGATGACGCACATGTCCAAAAGAAGTTTGTCCGAGCACGAGTGAAATCGTGTCGCTACTTCTTGGGTGGTGATTAGACACCGAAGGAATTGACAGACAATGCGAGCTTGTGGATGTCGCATTTTGGACATGAATCACATGTCCAAAGAAAGTTTGGCCAAGCATGATCGAAATCGCGTCACCACTTCTTGGGGTGGTAATTAGGCACCTAAGGAACTAGCAGACAACGTGAGCTTGTAACTATCGCATTTCAGGTAGACAAGGTTAGCTTGTAATTGTCTATGCTAAGAGAGAGGGGGGACAAAAAATGTGGAAGCTTCCACTAGATAAAGTGTCATTCCCTCCCTATATATATAGGCAAAAAGCTCTGTGCATCATGATATATCACAAGAAGTTGAGATCACTTTTGGATGATTGAGGTGGTTTTCAATGCAAGGCTCTCTCCCGGGGTAGTCTTGGTCCACGGTAACCCATGGGTTCGGTTGGTGTGGGACCGACACCACCCAATATCCTTGACAGGATCCATTAGGGCTCAATGGTATACCACAGTTGATCGATAGTAGGGTTTTCGTGGACGGAGCATTCTGAATAGCCTAGGCAAGATCATGTTGACGGTGTAGTGTTTAGTCCCTGCAGCCATTGACGTTAACAAAAGGTGTTGTTCATTTTAGTGCATGCAACTATGCAAGTATACACATCATTTATAACATACTGTAATATAATCATCTTATAATACAACGCGCTAGCGTTGTGCCTCCCCGCGCGACACGTGTCAGCCCTCTACAGTGTCGATCGTCGCGGCCGTCCGATCGCCAGCGATGACGAGATCCGGCCGTTCATCCTTACCATATATATAAAAGGATTTTTTCTAGAAAAAAAGAACTAGGCGGGCTGTTTGCTCACATGTCACTGGCGTCAGCTTTCAGTACACAGCCCGCGATTCGAGCCCCAGCCTCCGAGCTGCTGCGCCATTTTTTTCGGCCGTCCGATCTACCCCCTCAGGCGCTCCCGCCGTCCAGTCTAGCAATTTTGCAAAAGCAACCCGTGATTCGTTTAGACTCAACCCGCAATCCTCGTTTTGCAGCCCAACGCCTTGTTTGTTTCAGATTAAATTAAATTAAATTAAATTAAATTAAATGAAAATTTGTTATTTTTGTATGAGGTTTCAGTTAGTTTAAAGAAAAATACGTAGGTTCAGGTTGGTTCATATAGGTTCAGGTTGGTTCAGGCAGTTTCAGGTTGGTTCATGTTGGTTCATGTTGGTTCATGCAGATAGCTTCATGGGAAATTCAACTTGGTTCAGGTTGGTTCAGATAGTTTCATAGAAAATTCATGTTGGTTCAGAATTTTTCTGTTAAAAAAAGCAGATAGCTTCATGGAAAATTTAGTTTGGTTCAGGTCATTTCAGCTAGTTTAATAGAAAATTTAGATTGGTTCAAGATGTTTCAGCTGAAATTCTTATTGGTTCTGGATGCTTCAGGTTAGGAAGTAGCTAGGATCAGGGGAAATTCAGGTTGGTTCAGATAGTTTCATATAAAATTCATGTTGATTTAGGATTTTTCTGGTAAAAAAGCAGATAGCTTCATGGGAAATTCAGTTTGGTTCAGGTTGTTTCAACTTGGTTCAGGTAGGTTCAGCTTGGTTCATGTAGGTTCAGGTAGGTTCAACTAGCTTGGTTCATGTAGGTTCAGAGTAGTTCATGTAGTTTCAGGTTGGTTCATGATGATGTCATCTATTTTGTCCTTTTGCTCATCCGTTAGTTTTCAATGGAACGGACCACCATACTGTGTAGGCTCCCAAAACTTTATATCTTTTTTTATAAGTTGTGTAAAAATTTTAAATATCTATCTATCTATCTATCTACTATATAGAGTATATAGAGGATAAAACGGAGTCACCACATTAATCTAAAAATACTAAAAAAATTTACAATAGTTGAAAAATACTAAAAAAAAACTTAATTTTCCCGAATAGTCCACGTCTACTGCCATAAGAAAATAGAAACAACTTAAAGGATCCTTATCAAATACAAAATTAGAAAAGAAATCTAAATCAAATATGAGATTAGAAAATGAGTCTATATCAAATAAAACATCTAGCGCAAGACACCTCGCCGGTTAAAAAAAAAAAGGGGAGGGACTACCTCGCAGGCGCCTGCACCCGAGCATTTGGCGTAGGCGCCGTTTGCATGCTGCCGCTGCTAGCTACGTCCAGCACTTTGCTTACTAGCTAGTTAAACTGCTGCAACGTACCATAAACGCTGTACACCCGCTGCTACGGACTACAAAAACAAAATAAATAAATCTATAAAAAAACAAAATGAATAAATCTATAATAAACAGAAAACAGAATAAATCTATAATAAATCTGATCGACCTTCCGCAAAAAAATGCCACTATCGCGAAACATTATTTTCAATAAATGGAAATGTTGAAAAACAGTAGAAATTTAGTGTATTTTTTTGCGCCTGCACGATTTCGCAAATTGCTGCCGCCTGCGAAATAGCAAACTCGAAAAAAAAGAAGCAAACATTGCGAAGCAGTATGATGTATGCCTAATCGGCTATCGGTGCGCAGCAGAGCGCGCACGCACAACACAACCACGCACCATGCAGTATCCGTACGTACGTACGTCGGTACGTGTGCATGCGCGCGCGCTATCATTCGTGCACCCCGTCCCCGCCTCCATCTCCTTGTCCCCTAGCGTTTGCTCCCGACCTCCATGTACGTACGTATATGTTTTGCCGTCGTCGTCTCCGCGGCAGCTAGGCAGCCACAGGCATAGCCACACCATGCATGGACGGACACGGACACCACACCACCACACCACATGCACTGATGCAGCACCGCGACTTTACGGTTTCTATTCTTTTCTTGCCGCTGCGGCCGCCGGCGCTGGCTGCTGCTCTCGGGCGGCGATCGAGCCGCGGCTGTTCCTGTTCATGCATCGATCCATCCTTTGCCGGCTCCTTGTGCCTCACCCTTTCTAGGGCACACCATGCGAGCTCTCGGGGATTCTGTGTGCGAGTGTACAGCAGTCGTAGTAGTGGCGATCACATGCATGCATGCCATGCTACCTAGCTGCTGCTGCTGCTGCCGCTGCCAGCAGCAAGCAGGCAGCTTCATGGACCAATTATTTGGACGTATATACATGTATACATGCATGTGTGCGACGTACTGCATGCTTACGTACATTTATATAGTTCGAGTTGCATGTATAGGCAGCCGATAAAAGTGGAGTGTGCGATGCAATTGGCGTTAGCCAGGGAGCTATAGCCAGGAAGGGTTTGAACCGGAGATCATATGTATGATGGCGACGACAGTGAGCAGTCGGGCAGATCGATTTCATGTGTGGTGCAGATTCAGGGAGTAGTGGCCCAGGGCGGAAAGGCCTGAAGAAGAGGCTTTTGCAGCAGCCGCAATGATAGGAATTCCTCTACTATCGACGACCCTGCTCGCTCGCTACCTAGCTGCTGCATGCGAGAGCTAGCCAGCCGTGGCCTGGCCGGCTGGCTTCAATCTGGAAACATCAATGTGAGTGCCCCCTGCAGGCTGCAGCAGCTGCTAGCTAAGCCAGCGGCAGTGTGTTCGGTTCGCCAATATCTCTATCTGCAGCCCCACTCCCGCAGTGGAAAAGAAATCGTATTGTATTTCTAGTTCTCCCATCCACATCTCGATATATATTTTGGATGATGACAGCGCAAACACTGACCTGTGATCGACAAATGCTTCCTGCTTTCTTAGCTAGTTTGCCACTCTCTAGATTTTTTTTCTGAGGCCCAGGAGCCAGGATTGAATCTAGAGCGCTGGGTTAAATGACCCCAACACCTTTTTTTGGTCGATCCACGTCTATTATCGACCTATTATTATTTATTTTATTATATTAAAACAGGGTTAAACAGAGCTACCGCACTAATTCTAAAATACTAGAAATTTTATATTAATCGAAGTCCGAATTATTTTGGTTAATTTAGACTAAAAGAAAGGATCCGTATCAATAGCAATAGCAATAAAAATAGAAACAAAATTTTAAAAAGAGTACGTATCAACAATAAAAAATACAAATTCAAAAAATCTATATCAATTGTAAAATTACAAAACTAGCCACGCAAATACATGATACACCATGCTCGTTCACATTTTAAAATCTAGTATACGAGTTCATAGCAACCCAATGTAGGTGATCTTTTTTCTGGATCCATGACCGTGCCTATATATGGATTACTCCCTTTGTCTCACAAAGAGTACATTTCTAACGTTCAAAATTTGTCCCACAAAGAATGCATTTGTAGTTTTTGGACCATCTAGATGGATCAATTTGGTTGATTAATGCTTTTTTTACCCTTTCCAAGGTGCATGCACATTTAATTGCCTGAATTTTTTCCTTTCCAAGGTACATGCACATTTAATTGCCTGTTTTTTTCCTTTCCAAGGTGCATGCGTATGATTGTTAACAACTTTAATTAGGGACAGATAAGTCATTTCTCTTGGCTACTAATTTGCTTACAAAATCATAAAAATGCACTCTTTTTAGGATGGAGGGAATATATAGCAGTTGCATGGACACCACACTTGTTTTTTAGAACAAACCAGACAACTTTTATTACTTGATAACAAAATTTGCCTAAACAAAACCAAGGATCTCAAGTAATTAAGAATCACCAACTCCTAAAAGAAACAATATAAAGGGTACGCCCTTGTAATCTGCTAGCCCTGAAAAACCTTATGGCATCCATCTATATGTTATATTTCCTAAAACAATGTCAGAGTGAGCCAACATGTTCTCATTAAATAATTATAAGTTCTCTTTTAAAGAAGATGAAGAAGAAAAGATCTATCTATAGGCCGGTCCAAGTTATATGGCTTCAATTAAAGGGAAAATTTTGTGCTTAGATTGAAAGAGTCCATGCAATTAAAATATAATAGGATTCGGTGCATAGATTAAAAGAGTTCATATCAAGTATAATAGACGACATACGGATGATGTAATTTTTTACAGTAAATAAAAAACCATATGAACTAAAATAAACGATATCTAAGATTTGAAATGAAGAATAATAAAATAACTAGCAAATTGGTTTCCATATGAAACATATAAGTAAAACTAAAATTTGAAATAAAATTAAATAAAACTAGTAGATGGATTTATAAAAAAATCGTATTACCTAAGATTGAATTTTTAATTAGCAATTTATTTTCATACAGACTTAAAAGTAAGCTAAAATTCATAATAAAAATTAAACTATATTAGTAGTTGATTTGTACATAAAATCATAGCATGAAACTAAAGTTCAGAACACAAAATAAAAATATGCAATTTGATTTCTCTAAAAATATATAATATTAATTATGGTGGGTCCGTATTATTACACTCCCTCCGTGTTAAAATATAAGGTGTAAAATTTTTTGATACAGTCTTAAAAGTATAACTTTGACCATTAGTTTATTCACAAGATTTTATCACATGCATAGCACTAAACATATATGTTTTTGACTTCACTATCAGTCAAAAGTTACAAACATTATTTTTTTAATACATGCGCACCTTATATTTTGAAACAGATGGAGTAGTGTGTATAAATCCTAACCAAACAGTGTGCTGGTTTCTATGAAAATGAATATGATGGCATTTGTATAATCTTTTGTGTTGGAGATACGGTGCTTCACTAACTCTATATTAGAAAAAACTAGACATCGATACTAGATCTGAATGATAGCCAGAGGCACGATGTATAGTAACGTAGTTTGGCTCCCATCCTACATCGATATCTACGGGGTAATATATGATTATGGTTGCTCCTCCCATCAATGGAGCATACCCCAACCACCACTACAGGAAACGAAATCAGTGTCGGCGGCCAAAATCCCGACGACATACTAATGTCGGCATCAAAGATAAACCCGCCCACAAAAGAACATCACCTAAACAAAACCGCCGGCAATAGTCGCAATCAATAAACCGCGCGTCCGCAAATTTGAATTTCTGATCCCGCCATATACGTCTATGTCGTCGGCCCAATGAAAGCCAACCACATTGTCTCTCGCATTGACGGTAAGTTAACGTCCCGAACAGTTGCAGTTAAGTTTACTACAAAAGTGGGTGTCTCTGCCATGTGGGCCAACAAGGGAGAACTCGCGGGCAAGGCAAACCAGCGAGGCCGCCTTCATGGCCCTGTGTTGGCGGCCCTTGTATAAACCGACCACATTTATGTGCCACGTGCCGGGCCATCGTTCGAATGTGGGGTCCACTGGCCAGAGCGCCGTCACCCGGCGTGTTCCGTCAGGGGGATCTTGTGTGGTCGGCTAGTTGTGCCGCAGACACAGAATTAACCCAGGTGGCAAGCCTTGCATGCGTCTTTGTCGGCGGGGCCGACGACAAATTTAGCCTGTGTCGTTGACGCAACGTTGGCGGCCAGCCGCCGACAAATATCTATGTCGGCGGTGTTGTTATCTGTGTCGGCGGTTTAGCCGCTGAAACTGGTTTCGATTCCTGTAGTGCACACAGGTCACGGCCGTAACGCTGCTACTTTAGTCGTTACAGGTTACACCAGGATTTCTCCTTTATATAGTAGAGCCAGTGTACGAGTCTGACCCTAACACGACTCTCCTCTACCTATTGCCTATTACACCAATAATTTTAATAAACTCCAGCTCGACGAATATACGTCTCCTTATGATTTTTTTCGCAACTATGGATGGGAAGCTGGATATTTTCTCCCACCAGCCGCTAAGGCGAGGTGGGCGGTCAATTTTTTTCGAAGAGTAGGTGGAGATAAGTGGGAAAAAAAACAAATTCAAACCCTCTCTGACACGTCCACCTTGGAAAACACATACCCTAGATATATACACATGCCCAAGAGAGAGGAATGGTGATGATTCAGGGAAAGACGGCGCGCACATATATGTGCGCGTTACAGAGAGAGCTCTGAAAAACGAGTGGTCTTCTGCGAGGAGGGCATCCCAAAAGCATATGTATCGAGCAGCTGAAGGGGACAAAAGGTACAATCAGTGCTATCCTGTACGCGGAACAATCGCTGCAATGATAAAGCCCCGCCTGAAAAAGCCTCTGCCGATCAAAGATTCGGATTGGCCAAAGGCTTCTGGCTGAAACAATAGCACTAATTAATGTTGCAACTTGCTAGGGAATTAAGCTGTTATATGGAGTACAGTATATGCAGACTACATAAGCAGTAGCAAGCGTATATGTGTGGCAATTAATATGATTAAATGAGCATGGTTAATTAGTTTGCATGCAGCATCATAGAAGGCATCTATATATACATGGGTTGCTGCCCCCCAAAAAGAAAGCAGATCTGACATCTAGCTAGAGCTGATGAATTAGCAAGCACTATCTAGCAAGGAGACCAACAGCTGCCGAAGCAAAGTACTGCACCCACGACACAATTCGAGCAAAAGGGCCTTTAAAGGGGCAGCCTAGCTAGACAGCGTCCAGCTGAGAGCCATAGCCCACAACTTAGACCTAAAGGCATCAACCCTATCACAAATTGACACACCAAAAGGGTAGTGAGTGTGAGACAGAGAGCTAGATTGATCCTAAGGATTCCGTGACCCCAAGAACCACTCTGATTGATCAATAGATCACACCAACACGAAAGATCTATATGCATGCATATATGGAGGGAACCCAGTTGGGCACATGCCTTCCTAGTTTCTTTGTGCAGGATCACTACGCTGTCCCTCTTCCTCCCCTCCAGCTCCCGTGCCAGCCTAGGCTTCTCCCGATGCCATTCGACCAGGAAGAAGCCGGGAGCCATGGCGTGATGCTCTCTTCTGACCATTGTGGGCTGTACCCACTACCGGCGCTTCCGTTTGGCCATTCCGGCTCCTCTGCCGCCGCCGCCGCCATCTGCGAGAAGACCACAGCCAGCCTCATTCCTGTTCATATTGGTGTCGTTGAGGAGGTAACTAAACCATCTGCAGAGAGAAGCTTATATATGTTACATGTATACTGACGGTATATTAATTTCTTGCTTCTTGAATCTTTACTAGGTGGGCACCTCGGCAACCAAAATTGGCAGTGAGAGTACTACTTGTAATGGCTCTAATACATGGTATGTGTAGACGTCTGTAGTGATTAACCTATATGTGCGTATACAAGATGGTTGTGTCTGTGCCTTGCTTGTTATGCTTATTGTTGCTTCGAATCTGGTTGAGTTTAGGGTTTGATATGAATGTTTGTGCGCGCCGGCGGAGCTTGCAGGTGGAGGGGCTCGGCGATGGCGGGCGAGAAGGGGAAGATGAAGGTGAGGAGGAAGATGAGGGAGCCGAGGTTCTGCTTCCAGACGAGAAGCGACGTAGATGTGCTGGATGATGGCTACAAGTGGAGGAAGTACGGGCAGAAGGTTGTCAAGAACAGCCTCCATCCTAGGTACTTGTTTAAGAAACCAAAACCCTAATTTATTTCTTGCCTTAATTTCCTCTGCATGCTTGCATATATAGCTAATTTGGTTAGGAATTGATGAAAAAAGTTATATATACTCATGACAAATAATTGGGGGTCAATTTTATTTATGCAATAGAGATCCGAAATTAATTTAACCTTGTAATCGTATTATTTTTAGACTCCTAATCTAAAAAAGACAGAAGCGGGTTGTAGTTAATTGCTGCAGTCGACTAATTTCATAGAGATCAGAACCTGATTCTGACCTTGCCATTTTCTACTGCAGCCTATGCTAGCTGATTTTGTAACAAGTTTCAATTAAGGATATAGTATCCTTACTTAATGTCAAGATAAGAAAATATGAAAATTCCTTTAAGCACCTATGGCATACATAACACCTTTTCTTTTAATTTGAATGCAACGTACTATAGGAAACACCGCTGATCGATAGAAATATGGAAAAATTGAAATTTGTTGTGGGAAATTAATTAGATCCTATGAACTGACCTGAATTTGATCGGTGACTTCTCCCAGTTTATGATTTTGACAGGCACAAATACGTTCAAGCTAGTAAATTAAGAAGCTTAATTAACTCATACATATGCATATAGTTAATAAGTAGATATCTCAATCTGTTTCTCTGGCCTGTTATGCCAAATTTTGTATCAGATTTTTTCATTGAATAATCAAGGAAACAAACTGTCAAGGCCGGATTGATATTGTAGTAGTAGAAAGGTAATGTCATTATGAAATAGAAGATATTGCCAAAAGGATGCCATGTTTTATTGCACACGCGCATGTGATAAAGCTGCATGTGCGTACGGACAGCCACTAACAGGGGTATAGGTAAATTGCAGATGCAAGTATGCCATTCAACACGCTAGCTAGTTGCTCTATTCATGCATATATATACACATCTGCAATATATGACATGGAAAAAAAATCTCCGTATGTGTTCACCAGATATTTTGCTAATCCCTTACGTCTCGTAGATGGGAAAATATTTAAAAGCTTTAAATCTTAAGATTGTGATGAGCATTTTGGACACTAAGGGATGTTTTCTAATGACTGTAACTTTAAGAGGCTAAGCATGTTCAATGGGTCCTAAATTAGGACGTACTATTATTGTAGCAAATAAAATAGTAGAGAGAAATGTAGATAAATAGTGAGAAGATGTGAATAGTGACTAAACAGTCCTAAATTAGGACGTCATTGGTGATGGCCTAGCTAACAACGATGGCATAAAAGGGAAGATGCTAGAATGGTATGGTATATAAGGTTAGAGCGACAATATGATGACCTCAAAGGGATTAATAAAATGATAAGATGGATAAAATGGCTTATTCTAGCATATAAGATAGACATGAAAGTGTTGAAATATATTTACTCGCCTTTTTTATTTGTTTGGACTTTTACGTGAACTAGTTGAAATCTTAAGCCAAGGTCTTGAGTTTGAGATCTAACAAAAGCAATATTATTAATAAATGATGATGATGATGATGGTGATGATGACATCACTGCTGTTGTTGCTTCAGTTATTGTTGTTATGATGCATGTATAAGTCTCTCAATTATGGTTGTCGTTGGTTTAGGCCAGACAGCAAATTTCTTAAGATCTGCCTCGTGGAGCAAATGGGCGTAGCTCGCGAAGCAGCTCGGGGAAGCTAAACGATCACAAAGTAGCTATCCTGCGAAATGTAACTTGTTCTTTATTATTACGGGGCCCCCTATTTATAGTAGGATGCTATTTTTACATTTCATGAGACAACCTTCACATGGGGTAAAGCGAGGGCAAAGAGATCTTTGCTGAAAAAAGACTTCTTGGCCCTCGACCTGCTCTCCTTGGCAGGGGCACCGAGGGAAAAACACCCTCGAGGTCGGGCTAAGACCTAAGTAACCTTGCTTTTCTATCTAAATTAAGGCCACAAGGGGGATTATAGGGGGACCCGGTTGTTACGGCCAACTATCATATCTGTCTGCCACACGATGCTGGTTGTTACGGTCAGTTAGCATATCTTCCTGACACACGATACGATTCCTACCTACTACTGCAGACCGTACTTGTTGTCCCCGAGCCTTCTTAGTTCCCACGAAACTGCATTGGCCTCGCGGATTAGACTTAGGCGTTTGTAGTCCCATACGAGGTCTTCGCGAGGCAGCTCTTGCTCGCTGGCCCTTGTCTTCCTCGCTCCGCCTTTGCCTCGTGTAAATGGGGCGACGAGGCTTCCTTTGGACGTGCATCTCCTTGGCCTTGCCTTTGCTTCGCACCAGGGGGCGGGCTTCCTCCGGTGAGTACCTCGCGTGCTCCTCCGGCTCGGAGTTGGTTCGCCCCTCTCTCCAATTCGTAGGGGGTGGGTGTCCCCTACTATAACAATGGTAAAGAGCGATCATGTCTTGCCTTGGTACATCACTTGATAATACCCTACTTGTAGTGTTTGATTTTCAACCACTTTGGGAAAATAGGAAGGAATGCATACATGCTAAGGATAAATAGTTTTAGAAATGATAGTATATAGCTAGAGGAAGGGGCTGAAAATCCATGTATATTAATATTGCCAGAAAATTGCTTACGCTACTTATTAATTCCTTGATGTGATTAACTTTTTTAGATAATGAAAAATTTTGGTCGGAAACAAATTGATACGACCATTACAAAATTAAAAAAAATAAACAGTACTAATAGCCACAACTTCTCTTTCATTAAATCTCCAGCCATATATATTGAGAGGGAAACAATCATAAAAAATAGTACCTCCAAAGAATGGCGCTCCTACATGAAAATATTCCTATCCTCCTTTAAGAGAACCCGGTGAGAATATTGAAATGAGATGACAAACCTAGGGCTATTTAAATAAACCATTCGCCAAGCCTTAAAATCAAAGAATGCCTTCCTCTAATTATGAAATTGTTATTTTTGACTATTTGACCAATTTCTTTTTGCCAAATTATCCTTAGTAAAATAATACTGCAGTTTTAATTTATAATAAAAAATTTACAACCTCTATATTATAGACGCGTCTGCGTGTATCTAGCCGGTTTACTAACTTTAGTTTTGATACATTGTGTGAATAATAAATTGGCCGTTCCATCAAGACACAAAGAACTTATGGTCTAGTACGTGTTTTGTGGAGTACAATATATTTTGTGTGCACTCATATTACTTGTCAAACATTATATGATCGTATAGTCAAATGAATGAAAGCCCTTCGAGATTAATTAGGTACTTCTGTGCGCTATAGGTAGCCGATCCGATGGGTGTGTGATCTAGAGATCTGAACAAAGGATGAAAAGGAGGGATGAGACGCGCAGAGATGATCCCGTATTGAGGCCTAAGGGAAGGAGATACGCTAGCTAGATGACGAATGCATGGTTGAACAGGGGTAAGGAAGGGAATATATCGGATGGCCACAGAAAGCTTAATTAGCTGGCTAGTTAAGGATTGAAAACGAAGTTCTACAAATCTTAATCAGCTGCCTCCATTAGTCAAATCTTAAGGGCATTTCCCTATACCCTCCCTTGTGATAATAGTAATACGATTGGGCCCTCTCCTTTATATTTCTGTCCCTGCAGCCTGCAGGTAGCTGCTGCAGCTAGTAGTAATTCATATTCAGGAATTAAGTCGTGTTCACTACTAGGGAACGGGCCTTCTGTACCGGCACATCAGTCCCGGTTAACTACAAATCCGGATTAATAGTGGCATCAGTCCTGGTTCATAGCTACTAGACCAAAAGCACGATTTTTCGTCCATATTAGCCCCGGTTTATGTCACAAACCGAGATATAAGAGCGTTTTGACAGACGGGTACATGCCAGCTGGCACGGGCATAAATTAGTCCTGGTTCGTAACACGTTTGATATTGGCTGACAAATTATGTACTCGCTCCGTTGTTTTTTATTTGTCGCGGCTGACTTTTAAACATGTATTTTGATCTTTCGTCTTATTTAAAAAACTATTTTAGTATCATTTATTTTTTATGTTTTATTTTATCATTAAAGGGGTATTTTAAACATGACTTATATTTTTTTATATATTTACACTAAATTTTTGAATAAGATGAGTGGTGAAAAAACATGTTCAAAAATAAACGGCGGTAAATAAAAAAGAACATAAGGGAGTACTACGCTTAATCGCGTAAATGACTTATATTTTTCATATATTTACACTAAATTTTTTAATAAAACGAATGGTTAAAAGATATGTCCAACAGTCAACAACGATAAATAAAAAAGAACGGAAGGGAGTACTATGCTTAATCGTGCAAGTGTGTTTACATATGTGCAGGAGCTACTTCAGGTGCACCCACAGCAACTGCCGCGTGAAGAAGCGGGTGGAGCGGCTGTCGACGGACTGCCGCATGGTGATCACCACGTACGAGGGCCGCCACACGCACTCCCCCTGCGACGACACCGCCTCCGGCGACCACACCAACTGCTTCAGCTCCTTCTGATCTGATATGATCATGTACCCATGCATCACCGATCTCGTTCAGCTAGCTCCATCTCGCTCGCTCGACCAACGACATACGGTGATGTCCACTCCGAAAGTACCCGAAAGCATGCATGCAAACATATGACTAATTAACACAAGCTGGAAATCAAGCCAAGATCAGTTGTGCACGTCCTTCCATGCACGGTTTAATCGGCTCTTCGATCACCCTTGGATGCCAAGACGTGGCTAGCTAATTAAGAGAGCCATGTACTATGTACTATGTGCAAAAGCTAGCACGTACTGCTGCAAAACGGACGGTCGATCCAACAATGTGCGTATGTGCGTATGTGCATCTAGGCGATTAATAAAGAGGTGCTCTTGTGTGCATGCGTGCGCCGTTAACTAACTTTGTTATTGAGTTGCTTGCACAACCAAATCACTCGAAAGTTCAAGCTCACAAGAAAGACACATTGCAGTCATACTTTAACCAAGAATTATTTTTTTTTTGAGAAATGGAGGGTACCGAGAAAATCAATTTTAATGGTCGAAAATCAGAAATTTTCTGTTGAATTTCAGTCCAAAATTTTTTTAAGTCAAACTTAACTTTTTTTAGGAAAACAAAAAAATGAAGGAAACTGACTATAATAGGAAGGTTTTTTTATGCAAGAGTTCCACCAATTCATTTTAAGGAGAGGTAAATACAATAAAAAAAAACAGAATGGTGGAGAGCAACAAAACCACACTACAGTGGAATGCCGCCAACTCGGCCTAAACCCAAACACACCAACTTGATGTAGAAGAAACACTAGCATAATAGACCACCGCCGGCTGCCCAACAACACAACCAGCGGTCAACAATACAACACAACCGATCAACCGTGGCCATCATCAGTCTAGCAACATTGATTTCACAGCCAAACACCACACCCATGCCACACTCTAGCTAGCACCAACCAAAATTGCAAAAAGACTAGCAGGGTGACGCCTTCAACAAAAGAAGTGATAACAAAATCACCATTGTCACCTATCGACGACTTGACATGGATTTTCACTCGAAAGGGCTCTAGGGGGTCGGGGCGCCATGATAATGCCTCCAAGGAGGGGAACGACACTGAAAGGTGTCGTCACTATTAGCTCTTGCAGAAAAATTGGACATGACTTTCCCCCAGAGCACCGCCACCCCGTGAGCCAAACTGAGAGAAGTGACAAACTGCAAGGGTGTAGCCGTGAAGACCACAGTAGCCGAAGTCGTGCTGCCCTAGTACTAGTGATCAGAGCAGCCCATGCTGGCAGACAACGATAGAACCATGCACTACTTAGGACCATGCTGCCATGACACTACCGACAAGGGAGGAAAGGGAAGGACTAGTCGTAGCACCGGCGACAACAGGGCAAGAAGAGAATGCCGACAAAGTGGCTACTGACGATAGGTTCATGTCGCCCCTTGAGTCACCCTAGTGAGCGCTTAGGGGGTCACGAGTAAGCTAGTGGACTTCCTCTTTGACGATCAAGTAAAGAAGCCTTCACAGAACCATCCAATGAGCCAGATTTCTTTGTTGTGTATACCAAGAATTGAATTCACAACATCATATAAACTAAAGCATTGAGCTACATGACTGCATCCCTCATGTTTTATGATTTCACTTTCGGTTGTCTTCTAAATACACAATCAAATTCAACCAAAATTTGAACAAAACCTATTTTTGACCGTCAATAAAAACAAAACCTTGACTTCAACAGCGCCATCACGTGTAGGCTCTCTCGTGTCACCACATTAGTCCTAAGATACTAGATTTCTACGTTAATCAAAAAATACAAGAAATTCTCATGCTAATCATAGAAAAATGGAAATATATACACCACCGATCATAGCGGGCCTAACGGCTTAGATTAAAAGAAAGGCTAATAGGGTCTATATCAACCAAAGAAAGATCTACGTCATTAATCATTGTGAACTAAATTATAACGACTTAGATTAAAAAAGAATTCATCGCTACCACACTTATAAAATAAAAACAATAAAAATTCAGGAAAAAAAATAGAAATAGGAGTTTATGTCATGTTAAAAGAAAGAGTTTATATCCCAAAAATTGCATAAATTTAGAATAAAAATAAGAGACGGATTCATATTAAAGTTTGACACAAATCTACGCACATAAATACGTAGGACATCCTAGTCGTTTTTATTTAAATTGTTGCGTTCAGAACTTGAACTAAAAGTCTTTGGTTTTGATATTATACTGAGTTGCATTCAACGGCCATTTTGTCCAAAAACATACCTAGAAAATGATGGACAATTCACCTACGCTTAAACACTTCTTACCCCAATCGCGTGACTGAAGGATCATATAGCGAACGGAGATCATCCGTTGGGAGGCAGCAACACCAGGAAAGAGGCGAGTGGCACACTGCATCAACACCAGGCGCTGGTTGGCCTGTTCATAAATCATATGAACGTAGCCACACTGCACATGCAGACCTGACACAGAAGACGAGCAACAAAATGGTGCTCCTTTCTGTACACAAAGCACGCAAGCTAATGATTGCGCAACTACAGCCTACAGGTACCTGTTGCGCCAGCCGAAACGAACACGGGCATCCCAACAAAAACGGCCATCAATTCGCTAGTTGTTTCTTCAGGCTTTCAGAGAGTAGTACAGACATTTGTAGTCATGTATGATGTATCTGTATCAGGATTCAGGACCTATACTAGCACAATACACCTTATACCTACCAGGTGAGAAGGTGGCTTGCAGCTTGCTGAGTATAACTTCACGAAAGGCAAAGGCATCAATCTTCCGAGGATAAACAGGCCCTTCAGCGTCTTACTGAAGCAGCAGAGAAAGCTAAGACGATGGAACTGTCAACATTGGGACAGACAAACATTAGGTGAGATTTTTCTACATATGTTGGATAGTTCTCTGTTATTCAATTTCTAAAATCATTAAAGTGCCTTAATTGCAGCTTGCCATTCATAACTGCTACTTCTCTGGTGGGCCTAAACACATTGAAGCAACCCTCTCTAGAGCCAAATTTGAGATCCTTGTCCGGCTTTGGGGACTGTCTGACTTCGACGAGTGTTTCTCTAGTGCGTGTGCTCTTCGGCTCATCCTTCATACAAGCGCGTCTGTGGCTACCCCCAATATGGTGTTAGGCTTGAGAGTATCGAGCGAGAGCCCTGCCCAGTTCCTACTGGGCCGGTGGTGGCAACACTTTCAGTGTCGTTCTCGTCTGAAGGTACCACTGTGTTGCTACCCTGTTGGGTGAAAGCCTTGTTATGTGGCCAGCGGCAGCGGCTCTCTTCGCCATTCACCTTGTTGGAGGCGTCGTGGTCTGCTCTAGTGCTGAGGGTGGTCGCTGGCTAGTCCATCTTTGCTAGCCGTTATTCGTTGGATGGGTGGTGTCTTGTGTGGCAGATTGTGGCCGGTGTTTTTCCCGCCTACCTACCTACCTCCCTCCCTCTCTTCTGTTATCCGTAAAACTTTTAAACTATTTAGATTGAGCATATAATAATCATGTAGATAGACTCAATTTAAAAAGAACTTTCCTAACATTATAGTTTAATTGCATTTTATAAATAAATTATAATAGCTTTTTTGTGATCAAAGTTACATTTCAGAGACCGTATCGATGCCTAAAATGATAACTATTTTAGAATGGAGTGAGTAAGTAGAAGGAAGAGAGGTGACCGAAAGAAAAATCAAATGCAATTTGGGCCTTGTTTGTTTCAGATTAATGTTGAGTTGTTTGTTTGCAAATTTGTGACCCATCAAAATACATTTTAACGAGTTCAAAAAATTATGAAAAAAATATTTTACAAACTTTAAGAAGAACTATTTAAATCCCACAAGAACGGCTAAAAAACATTACATCATTTGGTTTATACAAAAATAACAAATTTTCATTTAATTTAATTTAATCTGAACCAAACAAGGCCTTGATGTCTTAAGGTGGGTTGTGCTCATACACCTGACCGTACCGATTTGATTGAATCAAATTATCCTAAAGGAAAAAATAAATTGGCCTGATCAATGATTGCCTTGTACCCTCCACAAATGAAAGGTCCTGTGTATTATTTTCACTAAGCTCGACATGATGAAGGATCATAGCAAGTACCCTCAACAGAAAGTGCCAAAGATATTTTGACAAATTTGTAGCTAATTATTAAAACCTTGTTTACTGAAAATAAAATTTTCCATGTTGAGAGCAGTTGCCTGACCACGCCAGCAGCAAATGCAAATGTTATGTGACGTCGACCCTGTTTCTCCAGCGATTAATTTCGGTTTCATGATAACTAAGCTGGATAGGAAGTATAAATAGGCCTTGAAACGAGGTCAAAAGAACATGATTAATTAGGCTGAAACCAAGTCGAAACGACATGAATTAGCTGCTGATAAGCACACAGATGCATCAAAATAGAACATGCATGATGATAAAACTTGATGCAGGGCTACAGCACTGTAAAACGCCATGATTCAGACTTTAGCACGTCAAGTTAAGCAACTGCAACTGAGAAAAAACTAGAGCTACAAGCCCAAGCAAATAAATCTCAACTTGAATATCCAAGCTGAACATACTTAAGCCATCTACCTCCTCCATTTCAATTTTTTTTTTTACATCAATTTTCAAGTATTAATCTTGGACCCCCTTGTGCTGTCAAAGGTGCATAGAATATGATAAGTTGCTACAGTTTTTCTGCAAAGCACAAACTACATCTTAACAAGAGAAAGAAACATGCTATTGGCATATGCTACATTGTCCCGAATCAGCAACTTCGGTATTCATATTGACTACATTATTTCCAGCAAACAACTAACATCATGTCCATCAGTAAACCATTTTAAAAAGGTAGAATAATATGCAAAGACTTTGAAGCTTGATGGGACTCAGGATCAGTTTTTGGCGGTGCAAGCATTGTTCTCCTTGATCCGAGACCGATTGTCCAGCTTGACAAAACGCTTCAGGTCTCCATATGGGAGAGTCTTGGTGTCCTTCCTCCGCAGTTCACTCAGCACAGGGCGCTTGTCCAGCAGGCCCCACAGCCAATCAGGGTACTCAGCATCAGGCTGAATCTTTGGATCAGATCCTTCCTTCAGGATGTTTGCCCCAAACACAGTTGTGCTCTTGAGTTCTTTGCTGAGCGCCGGAGTCTTGGAGGCATCAGCTCCACCGCCTTTCCCACCTTTCTTTGCCTTGCTCGCGATTGCAAGGCCTCTCCTCCCAACCAATTGAGCTGCGTCTCTTGGAAAAACCCCATGCTTCAGTGCTCCAGTCCAAGAAGACATTGCCATTTCCTGGTCGATGATTTCACTGCATGTATCAATCATGAAACGAAATGTCAGCTGGTGAAACCAGACAAGGGCTAGTGCTCATAGAGAAGTTCAGAATCTGCGAATGGTGAAATAAATCTGAATGTAAGGTCATCTGCAAACTGTCAAGGAAATCTGAATGCGTAGATCTCTACCACTTAAAAACCCCTACAAAACAAAACCTCTTCTCTGATGGTGAGTGATGCATCATTCATCCTCATCATCCAGCATCCACGCCCCATGATTTCGCCCTCCCTATCTCTGGATCACCCCCATCCCCAGTCCCCACCGGCCACCGCCGTAACACCCAGGCTTCTCTACAATAAGATGCTACCAAGTCCTTCAATTCTACAAAATTTCAGCAGCACCTTCCCTATAATTTGGTATTTGGACATCCACTTAGCAGGCAAACAAAACACAACTCATAGATATACATATACATATACATATAAATATACATAATTTATCCCAACCACATGCAGTCCAACAACATTTCCGAATCAAAAGTCTACCACCACACCCAAATCAGTACCGCCATCACAACACTACCAAAAGAGACAGCGGTTAACATTACCTACCTTGGATTATCACCGCTCATGGAGAAGACAACCAAACTATAACAGCATAAACACAATACCAGCTCAGATTTACACATGGCTATATGAGGGGTAGATAAACTTCAAGCCACTTGTTTATGCATACTAGATTAGTGATTATTAGTTAGTTCAGTGGAAGTGGAAGTGGAAGTGGAAGTGGAAGTGGTGCACAAGTGTGAGTGATGCTACCCATCCTACGCGCGTCAACGTCCTGGGGAACCGAAAATATAATAAAGAGCAAGGGTGAATCCATGACTCAACAAGTATATATTAAAACAAAGGACAATATTGCAAACCTTTATGCCACAAATCATAGCTGGACCATGCAATTAGTATCTCAAGCAACATATCCATAACGGACCAGGAAATTAGTATCACAAGCAACGTATCCATACACATACACAGACCATGCAATTAGTATCACAAGAAACATATCCATACACAGACCATGCAATTAGCTCCCATAGGACTTAAAGCACAAGTCATGGTCATAAGTCTTTCTCATCAACCTGGCCTGAGGCACTCCGGACTAGTAATATGAACATATTGCTGACTTGGCTCATGCACATGAATGCAAATGATGCATGAGTATCAGTCAGACACTTTTCACTTTAGCAAAGCACCATGATACCACATTAGATCAAGTCACACACATAAACATCATGATAACCAAAACAGTAAGCAATATCGGTCAACACAGTCACAGTCACTTTGGATAAATATATACTTGCCTTAGCAACCCCGAAGACCGGCGTGCGACGATGTCGTTCCGGATCTTAGTAACAAATAGCACTAGCAAAATAATTTCGCTTAAAGCTACCCTCACCTATTCCCGACCTAATACGGCGACGATCGATACTTGGATTATTCAGCCGATCTGAAAATCTGGACAGCTAGTTTGCCTGGGCCATAACTCCTAAACCGATGGTCAAATTGAGGTGTTCTAGGGCTCATTGGAGAACTAAGAACATGAGCTACGATTCAATCAACATGACCAACCTCCAAATCCTGCTAAAAACTCCCCTAATCGAGGTCGCAAGCTGTTGCATACACGAATCCATCGTCAAAGCACAATTCAGCACCTATTGCTCCTATATCACCTCTAATTCTAACCGATGCGACTAGTAAAATGATTAATTGCTGGAGAAGGGACTCAGATAATTCACCTACTCAACCTCCGAACCCTAGCTTTTCTCCCCTTCTTCCTTTCTTTCTCTTCTTCCTTCCCCTTCCTCTTCCTTCTTCCCTTCTTTTCTTCCTTCCTCTTCCTCTTCCTTTTCCTCCAAGGCCGGCCAGAACAGGAGTTGGGGAGGGCGGCGGCTCCAGGTGGTGGCGGTCTATGGAAGAGGCTGCTGCTAGATGGCTAGGGCGGCGGCGGCCAGTTGAGGCTAGGGGAGGCAGCGGCTACTGGGGCGGCGGTGCCGGCCGGTTAGGGCAGCGGCTGCTTGAGGGGGCGACGGCACTGAAGGAGGGAACCGACTCCAGCCTCCAGGGAAGAGGAAGCCAGCGGCGCCGCAGCGCATAGAGGGAGGAGAACGAGGGCGCAACGCTCGGAGGAGAGAACGGGAGGTTTGAGGAAAGTTTCCCACCTGGTGCCGCCGTTGCCGCCGCCGCACGACGGCACGAGCCTCGATGTCGCGCTCTACAAGGCCTCAAGCACGCCGTCGCCCGCTGGTAGGAGGAGAAAGGGGTGGGGACGGGGGACGGGAGGCAAGGCAATGGGGGCTGGAGGCAACGGGCCGACGACGGCGATGGCTTGGCGAGGCAGGAGGCGATGGGAGACGAGGGCGAGGCGGGAGGCGACGGCCGACGGCCGGCGGCGGCGAGGCGGGGACAGCGATGGCCGATGCGAGCAATAGCGTGTGGCGGCGTGGCGCAGTGGCGGCTGGCGGGAGGCGGCTGGAAGCCTGGAGGCTGGAGATGTCTAGGGTTGTGGCGAGTGGCGACGGGCGACGGACGGCCGACGGCCGACGGGTTGTGGCCTTGTGGGCTTGTGGCGGGGCGGTCAGATGGCCTCATGGGCTGGCAGCTAGCTAAAAGTCATGCACTGAATTGAAGTGGGCTGGGCCGGCTATGTCATTTAGACTTCGGTGGTTCGGTTTTTTCGGTTTCCACATATTAAATACCAAACCAAACCAAACCTTATTAACCGAACAGTTCTAAAAAAACCAAACACTAACCGAAAAACCAAAATAACCGATAATTTCGGTTAATTCGGTTCGGTTCGGTTTTTTGGTTAACGGTTTTTTTTGGCCCACCCCTACTGCTGGTTGAGAGAATGAGAGGATAATCGGGAGGGTCGAGGGATGCTGGACTCGATCCAACGGCGGGAGATTTCAGTTCATAACGCTCAATTGCTCTCGCATTGTCTCCAAATAACACAACACATGTATTCAAATTTCCATTCATGACACTGTATACGAATTCTTAGGTTTGTGAACACTACTCTCCTTTTCTCCCTATTTTCTATCCTTTCCCTTTCTTTCTTGTTTGTTCAGACCAAAATGCCCTTAGGCTTTTACATGTTGTCGTCCACCTCAGGCATCCATAACGCAGATGGTCGGCGATGTTCTCCTTCCCAGCTGGCGACTCATTACGGATGCATCAATTGAAGAAGGCAAGTTGTCAATCCCACATGTGACAAGCTCAGGAGGATGCATCCACCATCTTCTGTCGTATCTGGTAGAGCTTCTTCCCGACATTGCAATGCAAGTCAGTGGTAGGAACATATGTCACTGGGGAGGACATAAAAAATCCACATTGAGAGAGAGATTATTTTCCACCCCGAGATTTGGTAAGAATTGCCACGGGATTTCTCCTTGCCCCATCTCACCCAAACATTGTCTACAAAAAATTCCTAGTTGAAATCCCTCGTTGATTGCTCAACTGGGATTTTTTTCCCCATGAGAACTGACGGGTTCTCAACCGGCATTTAGTCTCCCAAAAATCTTTAAGAGAGAAATGCAATCCTTTTACATTTTAAATATTGAGACTAGAAATTTGCAAATTAAAAGTCTACCATGGGCTTAAAAAACTACTCCCTCCGTTCCAAATTATAGGTCGTTTGACTTTTTTGACACATAATTTGACCACTCGTCTTATTCAAATAATTAGTGAAAATATAAAAAAACTCAAGTCATTATTAAAGTACCTTTCATGATAGACTAAATCATAACAAAAATAAATTATAATTATAAATTTTTTTGAATAAGACGAATGGTCAAAGTACGTGTCAAAAAAGTCAAACGACCTATAATTTGGAACGGAGGGAGTACGTCTGTGTAGGAAAAGCCGCATCCAAAGCTCACCTCACTATGGGGGTATCTCTAGCTCCTCCGCACCAGCATGCAACCTTGTCACGCCATCATTTTGCTTGATGCTGGTCTGTTCATATCATCCCTGATGCATGCATATCATCTCTGATGAATCTACTCGAGATCGTCTCACCGAGAAAGCGGTGGATGCGCGGATGTCGACATCAGAGAGGAATCACGACAATGGAGCTCGTGGGTGTCAATGGCAATGAGGAATCACATCAAAAGAAGGCGTGGATGTGGACGGTGGTGAGAAATCACGGCGGCGAAGCGCTCATGATGCAGACGATGGTAGGAAATCATGACGGTGGATGGCTGCAACAACAAAAAAATCGAGTGTGAAAAATAGGGAACCGTGTGGAGCTGGATCATGTGTTCGGATAGAAGACGCAGTGCATTGTTCTCCTTGATCCGAGACCGATTGTCCAGCTTGACAAAACGCTTCAGGTCTCCATAGGGGAGAGTCTTGGCGTCCTTCCTCCGCAGTTCACTCAGCACAGGGCGCTTCTCCAGCAGGCCCCACAGCCAGTCAGGGTACTCAGCATCAGGCTGAATCTTTGGATCAGATCCTTCCTTCAGGATGTTTGCCCCAAACACAGTTGTGCTCTTGAGTTCTTTGCTGAGAGCCGGAGCGTTGGAGGCATCAGCTCCGCCGCCTTTCCCACCTTTCTTTGCCTTGCTCGCGATCGCAAGGCCTCTCCTCCCAACCAATCGAGCTGCGCCTGTCGGAAAAACCCCGTGCTTCAGTGCCCCAGTCCAAGAAGACATTGCCATTTCCTGGTCGATGATTTCACTGCATGTATCAATCATGAAACGAATTGTCAGCTGGTGAAACCAGACAAGGGCTAGTGCTCATAGAGAATTTCAGAATCTGAGAATGGTGAAATAAATCTGAATGTAAGGTCATCTGCAAACTGTGAAGGAAATCTGAATGCGTAGATCTCTACCACTTAAAAACCCCTATGAAACAAAACCTCTTCTCTGATGGTGAGTGATGCGTCATTCATCCTCATCATCCAGCATCCATGCCCCACGATTTCCCTCCCTATCTCTGAATCACCCCCATCCCCAGTCCCCACCGGCCACCGCTGTAACACCCAGGCTTCCCTACAAGTCCAAGATGCTACCAAGTCCTTTCAATTCTACAAAATTTCAGCAGCGCCTTCCCTATAATCTGGACATCCACTCAGCAGGCAAACAAAACACAACTCATAAGATATACATAAACATAATTTATCCCAACCACATATGCAGTCCAACAACATTTCCGAATCAAAAGTCTACCACCACACCCAAATCAGAACCGCCATCACAACACTACCAAAAGAGACAGCGGCTAACATTACCTACCTTGGATTATCACCGCTCATGGAGAAGACAACCAAACGATAATAGCATAAACACAATACTAGCTCAGATTTACACATGGCTATACGACGGGTAGATAAACTTCAAGCCACTTGTTTATGCATGCTAGATTAGTGATTATTAGTTAGTTCAGTGGAAGTGGAAATGGTGCACAAGTGTGAGTGATGCTACCCATCCCACGCGCGTCAACGTCCTGGGGTACCTAAAATATAATAAAGAGTAAGGATGAGTCCATGACTCAACAAGTATATATTAAAACAAAGGACAATATTGGAAACCTTTATGCCACAAATCATAGCTGGACCATGCAATTAGTATCTCAAGCAACATATCCATAACGGACCAGGAAATTAGTATCACAAGCAACGTATGCATACACATACACAGACCATGCAATTAGTATCACAAGAAACGTATCCATACACAGACCAAAGCAACGTATGCATACACATACACAGACCATGCAATTAGTATCACAAGAAACGTATCCATACACAGACCAAGGTTATTAATACGTAATACGAACACGATACGACCGACTACCTTGTTGACTTTATAACGATAAAACGACCTTGATAACGTCTTGATGGGCGGATAATAAAACGAACATACCATTCACCATTGTCCATTGCCCAACATCCTCTTGTCAACAAAATTGCTAGATTGAGACTACAGAGGGCATAGAGAGGGCAGCAGTAGAGCTGCAGTAGAGAGAGAGGGCAGCACTGAAGCAGTAGAGACTAGAGAGGACAGAGGACTCAGACTCAGACTAGAAACTAGAGAGAGCAGCAGTACTGCCGTAGAGACTAGAGAGGGCAGCAGACCAGCAGTACTGCCGTAGAGACTAGAGAGGGAGTAGAGAGGGCCATGTACCTGAGAAGATGGCGCCTGGCGGTGGCGGCGAGGCGGGCAGGCGGCAACCAACTCGACGGCGGACGGGCGGAGGGCGGAGGCGCGGCGCGGAGTGGAGGGCTGGCGCCTGGCGACAGCGCTGCGCGGTCTGGAGTGGCGGCGGCGCTGGCACGGCGGAGCAGCGGCGGCTGCGCCCGTGGTGAACCCTAGCCTGAGTGGCGGCGTGCACTGTCCTGGAGTGGAGCCGTGGGCTACTAGTCGGGCCGGCTCAGCCACTTCAAGCCCAGTTATTTTTGTGGCAGTGGACAACACGTCTTAACACGAGCTAATACGGTCCAATACGGAAATACGTCGTGAATACGCCGAAATACGAGCGTTTTAGGACGCGATTTGATTAGAGGCAACACGTTTTATGTACTAGAGCTCTAGGCCGTATTTCCGTTAATACGACGTATTAATAATCATGACACAGACCATGCAATTAGCTCCCATAGGACTCAAAGCGCAAGTCATGGTCATATGTCTTTCTCATCCACCTGGCCCTACGCACTTCGGACTAGTCATATGACCATATTGCTGACTTGGCTCATGCACATGAATGCAAATGATGCATGAGTATCAATCAGACACTTTTCACTTTAGCAAAGCACTATAATACCACATTAGATCAAGTCACAGACATAAACATCATGATAACCAAAACAGTAAGCAATATCGGTCAACACAGTCACAGTCACTTTGGATAAATATATACTTGCCTTAGCAACCCCAAAGACCAGCGTGCGACGATGTCGTTCCAGATCTTAGTAACAAATAGCACTAGCAAAATAATATCGCTTAAAGGTACCCTCACCTATTCCCGACCTAATACGGCGACGATCAATACTTGGATTATTCAGCCAAACTGAAAATCTAAAATTCTGGACAGTTAGTTTGCCTGGGCCATACCTCCTAAACGGCTAAACCGAATGTCCGATTGAGGTGTTCTAGGGCTCTTTGGAGAACTAAGAACATGAGCTACGATTCAATCAACATGACCAACCTCCAAATCCTGCTAAAAACTCCCCTAATCGAGGTCGCAAGCTGTTGCATACACGAATCCATCATCAAAGCACAATTCAACACCTATTGCTCCTATATCACCTCTAATTCTAACCGATGCGACTAGTAAAATGATTAATTGTTGGAGAAGGGACTCAGATAATTCACCTACTCAGAGACCTCCGAACCCTAGCTTTTCTCCCCTTCTTCCTTTCTTTCTCTTCTTCCTTCCCCTTCCTCTTCCTTCTTCCCTTCCTTCCTCTTCCTCTTCCTCTTCCGTTTCCTCCAAGGCCGGCCAGCACAGGAGTTGGGGAGGGCGGCGGCTCCAGGTGGTGGCGGTCTATGGAAGACGCTGCTGGATGGCTAGGGCAGCGGCGGCTAGTTGAGGCTAGGGGAGGCAGCGGCTACTAGGGAGGCGGTGCCAGCCGGTTAGGGCAGCGGCTGCTTGAGGGGGCGACGGCACTGAAGGAGGGAACCGACTCTAGGGAAGAGGAAGCCAGCGGCGCCGCAGCGCATAGAGGGAGGAGAACGAGGGCGCAACGCTCGGAGGAGAGAGGGGGTGGTTTGCGGAAAGTTTCCCACCCGGTGCCGCCGTCGCCGTCCCCGCACGAGCCTCGATGTCGCGCTCTACAAGGCCTCAAGCACGCCGCTACCAGCTGGTAGGAGGAGAAAGGGGTGGGGGCGGGGGAGAGGACGTTCTTCCAGTTTGCTGCTGGTTGAGAGAACGAGGGGATAATTGGGAGGGTCGAGGGATGGTGGAATCGATCTAACGGCGGGAGATTTCAGTTCATCAGGCTCAATTGCTCTCGCATTGTCTCCAAATAACACAACACCTGTATACGAATTTCTATCCATGACACTGTATACGAATTTCTTAGGTTTCTGAACACTACTCTCCTTTTCTCCCTATTTTCTCCCTATTTTCTCCCTATTTACTATCTTTTCCCTTTCTTTCTCGTTTGTTCAGACCAAAATGCCCTTAGGCTTTTATATGTTTTCATCCACCTCAAGCATCCATGACGCAGATGGTCCAGGCAGCGATGTTCTCCTTCTCAGCTGGTGACTCACTACGGATGCATCAATTGAAGGCAAGTTGTCAATCCCACATGTGATGCGCGCTAGGTCGGCCCGATCTTCTGATGAGAACGATACGTTGATTTGGTGTAGTGACGACGCTACCAATCCACGGGATCAGCAACCGAACAATCGCAAAGTCACTACACGAAGCGATCAACCGAGTCAGGCACGATCGATCCTTGAACCTGCTAGTAATTGAGAACAAGTAAGAACACGTTGATAACTGATAAGTCAAGAAACAAGGATGAGGTTTGACGGCTTGTTTTTCACCGAACCACAGTGAATCACACCCCTATCAGATTTCTACTTCTGCTAGCCGATCAGCCCGGGCTCGATCCGATCAGAGCGTCGGGCGCAGCGAGGAGCGACACGCAGCGATTACCTAGGTTCGGACCCCCTCGCGGGTAATAGTCCTACTCCTGCCGAGCCTTAGCTCTTTTCTTGTTGTGGTTGTGTGGAAAACGATTACAGAATCGAAAATCCTCCCCTCTCCTCTCTCTCTTCCCTTCTTATACAAGCCTCGAACTGGCGGAGAGAACAAAGGGGTTAGCAGTACAGTACACTTAGTACACTGATAAGACGCAAGGGACAAGACATGAGAGATGAAAACGTGCCGCTACTGAGCCGAGCGGCGCCGTCCACGCGTGCCTCGCAAGTGGCCTCTGACTCGTGCGAACACGCCGGTGAAGCAGTAGGCGGGGCCCAACTTGCACCGTCTGACGCGGGCGGCCAACCTGATGACGGCAAACTCTCTCTCTGCCGGTCAATTCCACAAAACCATAGTGACAGCTGATCAGACCTGCAGAGGTCAATGTGGCGGTAATCATCTCTTCCTCGGTCCATCCGCACGTGATGTCGCATTTAATGCACCTGTCCTTCGCAGCAGGAGAGAGCCTTCGCCCGGAAGACTCCCCTCTTGACGCTTCTGGACACGCGAGCCCCACCTGACAGTGAGGAGGCCTCTCGCGCTCGCCCGGCGTGCCGGGGCCTGGTCGGACTCTTCATACACCGGTATTTATTGTACCGACAAGGTTCTGTTTCTCGTCACGTGTGATCTAGTCGACATACGCGAACACGAGGAGGGACACACACGGGGTCAACCAAAACACAACAAAGCCTAAGCATAAAAGAGAGGCACCGGCCACATATATAGCATCGGCCAGGAGGTGTAGGGCGGCCAAAACAGGGGCACCCACCAAAACCCTAAGTTACATGGGCCATAGGCCAAAAAATACGGTGACGCAGCAACCTGAAATTGTGGCCCGTGAAATTTTTCTGCATTTTTCTGATGCTTTGTAGCGAATCTAGAGGTGGGGCTAGATCCATTAGAAAGCTTATCTCCTAAGCTTTCCAATGAGTGGTCACACGCTGAAATCGGAGTTCGGGAGCCCGATTTATGCCCGTTTGAATTTGGCGTGCTGCTGGATGGCCGAACCGGGCTGTTTGGCATCTTAGGCCTCCATGTGGGCTTTCCTTGATACGTCGAGGCCTTGTGGGTCTTGGATTTGTGGTGTTGCTTCTTTGGAGAAGGCTTGTGAGGCTGGGCTTTAGGATTAATGCCCCTCAGTGATGAAGATGTCGCAGCGTTAATTGTAGGCGATGAAGATGGAGTGGCGTCAATAGTTGTTGAAGCAGTTGGAGAGAAAGGAGGGTCAGCGGCCACACTGATCGTATCCATGCTGGTGATGTTCTCATTATCCTCCCCTTCTCGAATTGGAGTCGTGATGGACTCCGTCTTATGCTCCTGCAAAAGGTTAGTGACAACAGGGGACAAAGAAACATGTGTTTCCAATGCAATATTAGGGGAGGTCACAGTTTTATCTAATTGAACTACCTCATTTATCTTTGTTTCAGTGGTTTGCGCGTTGTTAGCAATTGTATCACCCTCCTGTTCATGTTTTTGAGCTCTCTTGTGTTTATCTTTAATTATTTCAGCATGACTCATAGGTTTAAAAACCATTTTCTTTCCATTAAACACGAAAGTATATTGATTGGTCCTACCATAGTGAATAGCATCAACATCACATAACCAAGGTCTACCTAACAAAAGTGAACATGATTCCATAGGTATGACACCACAATAGACATGATCATGGTATGAACCAATGGAGACAGGAACTCGCACAGTTTGTGTTGTCTCAACCTTACCATTTGTGTTGAACCATTCCATCGAGTAAGGTTACTGTAATGGAGTCGTGGTCAAACCAAGCTTCTCGACCATATGTAGACTTGCAAGGTTGCTACAGTTGCCTCCATCAATGATGACATGCACCGCATGTTCTTGTACAACAAACTTAGTTTGTAATAAGTTGTTGCGTTGAGTTTCGTTAGCATGCCCCAGTGGTGCGCTAAATATACGTTGTGATGAAAGGCTCTTGTAGTTGTTCGTCGTTACAGCACTTAGATGCACACCATCTTGATTATTCTTGCCTACAGGGTTAGTTGTGGGAATAGCAAGAACTGTCTGATTGTTACATATTGAATCACACTTACTATCTTCTTCTTAGGTGATGCAGGCTTCAATTCTTTTCTCATCAATGGTGTCTTCTCATCCTTGGTCGAAGAAATAGTCTCATGCTCGACCTTTTCACCTTTATATTCTCTACTTCGCCATCTTTCTTCGAACTCATGATTGATTTTCCGCATGTATTTCTTTGTTGCTGGCGGAATGCTTGGATCATCCTCGAAGTAGTAGAGGTCATCGTTCTGTCGTGAACCTGCCATAATTAGTAGTAGATAAGAAAATACACAAAGAGGTGTATAACCTATCTACTAATAGGAGCTGGAATTGACAAGTCTTCACTCTCCAAGCTATCACCAAGTTCTTACAAGTTCTTACCCTGCAGCTTGTCAAGGTCAATCGATAACTGGTGGTGTCCTGCACTCAGAAGGTGACAAAGCGATTGCAAGATACTTTTCCTGTAGGTTAGTAATATGTAGAGCTTAGACAGGTTTAATATGTAGCAAGGAATATGCAATATCGAAAACAGAATAGCAAAACAGAATAAATATCCAAAGTAATTGTCAAAGTTGCTGGCCTAAACTCGTTCTTAGACCTAACTCAAGCAAGTAAAACAAAAAAACACAACGCTTTGAATACAAAAGAATGCAAACACTTCTGATTTCTTTCTTTTTTTTTCTTTTCCTTGATTTGTTTCTTTTCTTTTTTGCTTTTTTTGTTTTCTATTTATGCGGCTTCTTTTTATACACTTGTCTTTTTAATTTTTATTTTTAAATATCAATAGTGCCTCATATGAGAGATTACAAGATATATACACAAACACTCAATTTTCTCTTGCTGGAAAAACATATTACTATGCAGAAATTTTCTATACTGTTTTTCGGATTTTTGGAGGTCAAACGCTAAAACGTATAACAGAAAAGTTCTATATCTTTTCGTGTTGATAAATTTTCATTTATGGAAGTCCTAATTTGGATAAAGGATCTAGGCGATTTAGGCCCCACAATACAGACTGCTCAGAAAAATCCGAGACACATACAGAATCACTTCCAACGCGATTTTGGATCTGAAGATGGACTTTCTGGATCTTCTCACAATGTACAAAGTTGTAGAGAATTTTTGGGGCTACAATTTAGGCTGTAAAATTATCCACATAGGAAAAGATATGATGGAGATATTGCCTCTGGAATAACAGATCCGAAATAACTGCGAACCAATTCAACTTGAATTCCTTCGGTGCTCGGGTTTGATGTCAACAAAACGGATGAACTTCACACTAGGCCAAGAAATAAATCTAAACCAGCAACAAGACTATAACCATGGACACAAATTCAACAAAGCAAAACTGAAAACGAAAATTGCGAAGACACAAAATGGCTTGGACTGTGGACGTGATGACAAACTCAAATCTTTTTTTTTGTAGGGAAATTTTCTGGACTTTAGGATGAACAAGAACAGATCTAAAGCCAAGAATAGATGTTCTCACCAGGCAACCGTCGCTCTGATACCACTTGATGCGCGCTAGGTCGGCCCGATCTTCTGATGAGAACGATACGTCGATTTGGTGTAGTGACGACGCTACCAATCCACGGGATCAGCAACCGAACAATCGAGTCAGGCACGATTGATCCTTGAACCTGCTAGTAATCGAAAACAAGCAATAACAAGTTGATAACTGATAAATCACGAAACAAGGATAAGGTTCTGTTTCTCGTCACGGGTGGTCTAGTCGACACACGCGAACACGAGGAGGGACACACACAGGGTCAACCAAAACACAACAAAACCTAAGCGTAAAAGAGAGGCACCGGCCACATAAATAGCGGCGGTCAAAAGGTGTAGGGCGATCAAAACAGGGCCACCCACCAAAACCCTAAGTTACATGGGCCATAGGCCCAAAAATACGGTGACGTAGCACCTTGAAATTGTGGTCTGTGAAATTCTTCTACATTTTCCTGATGCTCTGGAGCGAATCTAGAGGTGGGGCTGGATCCATTGGAAAGCTTATCTCCTAAGCTTTCCAACGAGTGGTCACACGCTGAAATCGGAGTTCGGGAGCTCGATTTATGTCCGTTTGAAGTTGGAGTGTTGCTGGATGGCCGAACCGGGCTGTTTAGCATCTTGGGCCTCCATGTGGGCTTTCCTTGATACGTCGAGACCTTGTGGGTCTTGGACTTGTGGTGTTTCTTCTTTGGAGAGGCTTGTAAGGCTGGGCTTTAGAATTAATGCCCCTCAGTGATGAAGATGTCGCAGCGTCAATTGTAGGCGATGAAGATGGAGTGGCGTCGGTAGTTGTTGAAGCAGTCGGAGAGGAAGGAGGGTCAGCGGCCACACTGATCGTATTCATGCTGGTGATGTTCTCATCATCATGTGACAAGCTCAGGAGGATGCATCCACCATTTTCTATCGTATCTGGTAGAGCTTCTTCCCGACATTGCAATGCAAGTCAGTGGTAGGAACATATGTCATAGGGGAGGACATACAAAATCCACATTGAGAGAGAGATTATTTTCCACCCTGAGATTTTTCAAGAACTGCCACGGGATTTCTCCTTGCCCCATCTCACCCAAACTACAAAAAAATTCCTCGTTGATTGCTCAACTGGGATTTTTTTTTCCATGAGAATTGACGGGTTCTCAACCGGCATTTAGCCTCCCAAAAAGCTTTAAGAGAGAAATGCAAGCCTTTTACATTTTAAATATTGAGACTAGAAATTTGCAAATTAAAAGTTTACCATGGGCTTAAAAAACTACAATACAAGACTCCAAATTTATTCCACTTGACTCTAACAAGACAAAAATGTAGCAATCTGCTTCCCCAATCTCGATTGAGCATGCATATCATCGTTTTGTTTTCATGATCGTATTTTAAAAAATACATAGTTTTTGCATAAAGATGCACAAAACTATTTGGTTACTAAGCGAGAAAAGTTGAAAGTTTTAAAATTTATTTTGGTGATCAATGATGATCAGTGGTGCGGCGATCCATTGTGATCGATAATTTTATGAGTTATCTGCGCGGCCAATCCAAGGACAATAGGCGGGTCATTCTACAAAAGTTTTTAACGTCTAGGGAGATAAATGGTGACCCACTGCATGTTGTCGGAGGAGCCATGGGTGCCTGAGGCAGGGATATGTGACGACTTAAGTGGACACTAAGCAAGTCGAAGGTTCATATTTATCCACAAAATCAACTCACCCCTATTTTAATCCTTCGTCCTTGACTAACTAGACTCTCAAATTATTCGCCTATTGTTTGTCAAGTGGAAATTCTTTATCTTTGTCAATTACCCAAAAGTTAGAATACTATTAAGGTTTATTATGCTTTTTACCTTCTTTTCCATATGTTACTCAATTTCTGGACAATAATGTGCTGATTTGGTCACTTCATTGTTCATCCTTGGTCTAGATCTAAGCCATGGGGGGCATGATTTGATATCTAACATCATAACCTACTCATCTAGTCTTATGGTAAACACGGTGAGGTGATCCACTTGATTTTCACTGATGGTTTCTTTCCTCTCCCACCCATCGCCCATCCTTGCATCCATCATGGTGTTCTTCCAAGTTCCTCATGGATTTTTGCCTCAGATTGGAAATTTTTCAAAGGCGAGGAATTTTCTCCCTATGTTTTGAAAAGATTTGGTTCCTCCCAAACAAGGTTTCTTCTTCTCGCTACCTTCTCCAAGTTCATGTTCCGTCTCTTTGTGGAGTGTGTGGGTTTTGTTTTTAGTTGTTGTTTGGGAAACTTGCCTTCGATTTTTCATGCACAACGTGCTTATGTTTTTGGTTATCAATTTGTTGTTGCCTCTAATAAAATCGGCATGGTTCTCCTAGGCGACGCCGCCTTCCCGCCTCGCCTAGGACTCAGACAGTGACCTAGTCAGCTAACCCAAGTTGGTGGTCCTAGACAATGATTAGTTGGTTCAAGCGGCTCTAAGGAGTGTCCAAATGATAATTAGGTGGTCTTAAATGGTGATTAACAATTGTGAAGTGATTACGTAGAAGATTTTCCTTGAAAAATGTAATTAATCCTCTAACATCTTAAATATGGCATCTAAGTTTGTCTGCCTAGGCAGCCCCTAGCACCACGCCTAAACCGTCTAGGCGCTAGGCAGCATCTCTCCGCCCAACTAGGGACTATCTCCTTGGATAACCTTGGAAATTGGTTATTTTATTTATGCCTTGCGGAAGATCTCCTCTCATTTTACTATTCACTTCTTTTTTTGAGAGATGCCCCCTGATTTTCGAAAGGAGTATCATTGATGGTTGTTTGAACATGAAAATGAATGAACATTGGTCTAGTCTTGAAGAAAATCTTGTACGGGTTCCTCTGGTACTAAAGTGAAAAGGGTTTTTGTTCTCATAATTTAGTTCAACCAATACAGCATGGCTATTCTCCTTTGTCGTCGACAAGGATCTTCTTGGGTAGATTTTTTTTTGGTTCAACAATTTCTGATGAGCGAATCTCTCCTGGTCAGGGGCAGATCCAGCACCGGGTTGGGGGGATCTAGCCCCATCTACGTTGTCTATGACAGTGAAGCCCCGGCTTAGACCCACCTATAAATTTTAGTATAAAATAGAAGGGAAGAAACTTCAACTTAAGCTTTGAACTAAACTTCAGCACATCTTATTAATTTTGGCTGCTTCTGGTGTTTCGTCATCGCTCAAAATTCAAGGTTTAAATTTTAAAATCGATGGGGCCATTAATTCCGCAAATGATTTGAAGGCGCCAATCCAGCATCCTGGTTGCTCGTTTTGCCTTGGTCCTTTCCATGTTTCCAGCTCTTGCCTTAACGGTTGGCGTTGTAAAGAAAATGTTTTTCTTATGGTCACAACTCACAAGGCTCGTGCTTGCCTGAATTCAGCTCGGCTTGGCAATAAAAAGTGGGTCCTACCCTATTTATTTTTCCCAGGTACGGGTACGGATAGTTCAAAACCGGATAGGGTACGGGTACGGGTATTTACGGACGGCTATAAAATGGGTTTCGGGTACTATATGAACAGGTACAATACGAACAACGGGTACTTAGTGGACATGAATATGCTTCTCAGATTATGCTGAATTCTCATGATGACATGAATATTTTCAGAATTTTCTGACATTCATCTCATTATGTTACATTATTCTTTCAGAACTATGTGACATAAAAAAATTTCAGTAGGATTGTTAGATATAATCTTGATATCTACTGGAAGATTGTATAAGGAGTAGCTAGTTGGTAGCTATATGAAGATGCTAGAAGCATGTAGAACATTCAGTTATACTACTAGTTCATAGATAAACTATATACTAGATAATAGAAGCATCTAACTATTACTATGACTCAAATATTAATAGTTAGATGTAAAATGTTTTAGATATATGAGCTGAACTAAGGTCAGTTCAACTTAGCCTATAAATAGAATATGTAGGAGCACTTGTAAGCCAAGCTTGAGGACTAATTCAATGAATACTGCAGCTGCAATATAGTGAGCCTCAATTGCTTCCTGAGTGGACATTGTTGAGGAATCTCGCTACCGGGTGTAGTCCGAGGTATAAACGTGGACAATCAATCACAGAGAAAGATCAAAATCACAGGGGACAAAGATATAGGGTGGAGCTTCTCTTTATTATTTCTCAAATCTGTTATACAATAGGTGCTCCGCCTCTTTTTTTATAGTACTGCTTAGGGTTTAGGCCAGGTCCAATGTGGGACCCACCATGGGGGAGCCACCGGCCAGCCCTAGCCGCGCCGTGCCACGCCCCGGCCAGAGCCGCGCCGAGCTTCCCCCCATAGGCGGTTTCCCAACAAACATTAATGTGAGACTTGTGAGAGTTTTGCTAGCTATTCGTGTGAGCTCCTGCGCCAATAAGGATGAGGTGCTAACAACTATAAATCAAATTTCGACGATAAATCCATGAACAAAGTCTATTGGTTGCATTGGCATATTTTCATATTATTTTTGAAACATGCCCTGGAATCTTGCTAGCATCTGCCGAATTGAAACATAATATATTGACAAACCCACCAAAATGTACTTCAATCTTCAATGAAAGATATCAGTTCTAAACACTTCAATTGCAAAACCATAGCTAAATTCATTACCCAATTTTCTGTCCAAATACATTTTCGTAATACAAAATGACTTGAAGCACTTGCCAATACATTACCGAAAACATTAAAGGCATTGCTAACATTCCAGTTACATATATGCCACGCCTACATACATTGTGTAATATTATCTGAATTTTTAATAGGACATCACACTGCACTACATTCACAAAAAGCTCTTCCATTGGAGTCTATGAACAAACGTGGAAGAGGGAAACAAAACACACACAAATCTGGCCCGAGGCGGCGGCGGTGGCGACACTGTGGAACGAGGCAGCGGCGACGCCCTGGAAGCAGGACCACTGGCGGGCGGCGGCGGGGGTGTGTATATTAGGGTTGGGAGAAGTGGCTGAGAGGTGAGAGACTTGAACCACTTTACTGGTTTAGAGGTTGGAGCGTTGGGCCACTTGGGCGGCCGGGTACCCGATATTACCGAATATTTTGGTACCGTACCCAATCCAAAATTTTGGGTAAATGTTCGGGTACCTCTCTTTTCCATACCTGATCCGTACCCGAGTGTACTGTTTTCGGGTATTATCTGAACCCGTACCTGACAAAAAAAATACCCGACCTGTATCCGTTTTTTTCGAGTAAAAAAAAATCTTTCGAACAAGTACGGTCGAGTATTACCCGACCCATTTACACCCGTAGTACCATCTTCTCATAACAAAGGGTTGAAGTCTAGTCCAGCCCAAAAGGTTGTTGTGGACGCCCATAGCATGGAGACGGCAAGTCGAGGCAGTAAACGAAAGCAACTGATAATTTTGGAAAATTCCCCTGCAGATTGAGAACATCGCTTCGTCTTTTCTTATTTCCCGAAACATGTTTCGATGGTCCTTTCGGTTCGTGGTAGCCAAAAATATTATTTTTTACATAGACTATTTAGGGTAATATTTTGTAATAGTTTTTAGAACCTTGTAGAGTTTTATTTAAAAATCATGAGCATATTTTAAATATTTTTAGCCTTTTCAATTTTGTTTTTAAAGTTTCTAACTTTTGCTCCATCGAACCGAACCTAACGCCGATGAATAAGGGCCACCGTGATCGCCAACTTTTCTACTACCAAAGAAACCTAAATGGTGGACTTTGAAGTTGCTTTTCGTGAGAGTTTTGTGATTGCTGGCTTTGACATCGTCGATGCTGATCCACGTATTAGTAGTGTCGAGCAAGAGGTAGTGCCTCACATATTAGAGCAAAATTTGAAGTTCTTTGAAGAGGCCATAAAGCTTGGAGTAAATATTACTCTCGACTTTTAACTCTCATCCACAATTGCTCAACTTTGGTTCATTATCAACATAATGCAGAGGAAATCAGGGTCTTGTATACTTATGAATCCTTGTTGCAGGTTTTGGTTAAAAATCAGCTTCTTTTTCTCTTGAAACTCGAGAAAGACGATTGTAAGGAACTTTTTTACAGTGCGATGGGCTAAACTAGGTAAGAGCATCCGCAACAGCCACCCTATAACATCTTGTAAAATACTATTCACAAAAACATGATTACATGAATAGTGTTTTAAAGGAAGATTTCGAGAGGCAGTTGGGGATGCTCTAATGAAAATAACGACCTAACTTGCCCCAGATTGGGATCCTCTATGATCTAAGAGAATCCTTGACGGGTGTTCTAAAACACTATTGTGGATAAGCCTCGGTCTTTATATACCATCCAACAAAATCTTTATATCAGTCTCTAAATTTAGATACTGAGATACTCTCCTCCCAGTATCTAAATGGACTCTACACACGATCTCCTTTTTTTTTGAGCATAGCGACCCTAATGGAGAGCAGGTACGAACTCTCCATGAGGGTTGATTGGCCCCACCTAAAATTTTAGAGCCTATTTATATCTAGTTAAGGTACAAAGCAAAATTTTAATTTTTTGATCTGTAAGTGGAGCTAATGGGTGACCTATTATCGTATCAAATAGATATGATAATCAGCTAGTATGTTTATTATTGTTGTGTTCTTATAGTTTAACTAGTTCGCAGTGCATTTGAGCAACGGTAGGCAAAAGAGATTTTAGCCTTGCCCCACCTATATTTTTTTACCCTGCGTTCGTCACTGCTAGAGAGAATGGAAATACAGAGAACGATTAGTAATTAAAAGAAGGGGGTATACATAGAAAATAAAATACGAAGATCCTACTAACAGATGCTTCGTCGTGAGCTCGCCGCTGACAGGTGGCCCCCGCCGGATCATGGCCCGTCCTCGAGCCCTGGGCGGCTGCAAGCCTGCAACTGTGCAAGACACTCCAATTCACTGCTTGGGGTGCACCGGTGGTGACATTCCACTGGCCCCATGGCTCGCGAGAACGGGAGCTGAACCGTCCGGAGATTTGGATTTGGCGGGCGGCGCAAGCATGCAATCCTGCATCCCCTGTTCCCCTCCAACGGAAGGTGCGTCTCCGCTGAGGCATCTCTTTCCCTCCAAATGCAGCTACTTTTGTCCGCGCTCTGATCGCCAACGCTAGCATGGCGAGGGGAGGGGGACGTGCCGAGAGAGACCCGCAGCAAGTGGTTGCGTTGCGGTGGCCTCTCATGTCTCATCAGACTCGTATAACTTCGTATAATGTATGCTATACGAAGTTATTACGGATTAGGGGAGCGAGCTCGAGTGGATTGGACAGTGGGGGAGGCGCGGGGAGGCCGATGCGGAGTGGATGAGGGGGAGGCGCGGGGGACACGTGGCGGATGGGGAGGCAATCCCGTCGAGGCGGGGGCGGGACGGGATCCCGTCCCCTAGTCGCCCCCATATAGAAAATAAAATACGAAGATCCTACTAACAGATGCTTCGTCATGAGCTCGCCGCTGACAGGTGGCCCCCACCGGATCCTCGCCGCTGACAGGTGGCACGCCGCTTCACCGCTTGGTTTAGCATCCTGATGGACATTGTCCCTGTCCATGTTTTCCTCATTAGGAGTGATCATAGGAGTTCATCAATCAGCAGATTGAACTGCCAGTTTGCTATCTGGTTTTCGTGATGCAGTGTTCAGTTTCATTTTAATTCTGATTATGCGGATATTTTTGTGTTTACGTAGCTTAACATTTTTGTGTTTTGAATGTAGTTTGTTTTGGTTGTGACATACATAATGAAACAACCAATACTGTGTTGTCCATTTCTGTGGCACATGCAGTATCTCGTTTGTATTCTCTTTTTTTAGCGGTAGAAATTTAGGAATACTATACTTATTCCATCTATTGAGTTTAACTAATTTTTATGGCCTTTTCATCATTGTAGGCTTCAGGTGATTACTCCTCAGAGCATGAACATGAGGTCATGTATTAGGCGCCGGCCGGTGTCAGCGCGCGAGTGCGCGCGCAAGAATTTCAAAAACGCATGTCTGCGCAGTCGGCGGGGCGGGATGGCGCGGCCGGTTATGGCGTGATGCAGGCCAGGGATACAGGGCCTGATGTTCATGCTCTCACAACATAAAATCAATGCATTTTGGTAGGTTTAGAAATAATGCAATACTGACTTCCATCTTTCCTATAGGTAGTTTGTCGATCCGAGAGGGCATATTAAAATGTTTTTTATTTCTCCCGTTGCAACGCACGGGTATTTTTGCGAGTAGAAAATAAAATACGAAGATCCTACTAACATATGCTTCGTCGTGAGCTCGCCGCTGACAGGTGGCCCCCACCGGATCCTCGCCGCTGACAGGTGGCACGCCTCTTCACCGCTTGGGGTGCGATTATTTAAATTCGAGCCTGCATTGTTCTTAAAACTTGAATTTATTATTTAAAAAGTATATTTGTCTCCCTCGACCATGTCATTTAGTGCACTTAGGCCCTCTTTGATAGCTTGTTTAGTTCTAGTTTAGTTGTAGTTCGGAAAATTTGACCATCTTTGAATGTGCTATGTAAAAGCTAAATAAATTATTAAAAAAATATTTTTGAGATCTTTGAGAAAAAACTTACAAAGTCCTAAAAAAATATTTTCAAAAAATAAAGTAAATAGTCTATACAAAAATAACAAAAATTACAATCCCAACAAAAACTAGAACTAAACAAGTTATCAAAGAGGGCCTTAACCAAGTGGATTAGAAAACCATATATGGCAGCCCCACAAGCATACAGGACGTTCCACTTTATTAGAAAATCATAGCCACAAAGAGGACTCTGATCAAAATCTTAAGCGAACACTACATAAATAGAGGGATATCCATTAATCGTAACAATTCTGATAAGAAATAATAAAAGAATTATTTTCTTGTATCTCCGTGTCCCCCTTATCTTTTTTTGTTCGTGTTGCAATCTCTAAATGCATTGGAAACCTCAATGCTACGTCCGTGGCAAGAATTTCTCCACACATTTAACCCCCAATGAGCACTTTTTCAGTGGTTTTGCTATTTGGACCATACATGTGGGCTTCTTTGCTAAGGAGGCTACATATCTGGCATTTTCATTTTCTAGAAAAAAGAATTGTGGGGTCCACTTATCATTTGTTTTCTTCTTTCTTCCTTCTCCCCCTTTTCCACCTCTTTCTTCTTTCTTCCTTCTCCCCCTTCTTCCTCCTCTTTCCTTCTTCCTTTACCTTCTTTCATGTGAAACTCCAATCTCCAGGTGTTTGCGCACCGAGTTAGCCGTTTCATGGCCTCGGCAAGCTCCAAGTATCCTCTTGTTCATTCTCTAGTTGAGCTTTGTTGCCTCATGTCAGAACACTTGCCATCATCATCTATGTGTCATGTCTCCCATATAAAGTGATAGAGTTGGCATTATATGTTTCGCACGTAGAGGTAAAAATTGTTAGGAAACTTCCGACCAAGTCGGTTTGTCCTTGGTCAGGCGCGACTAGGGGTAGGGCCCACTTGTGGACCTGCTGAACTCTAGAATATTGGCACTTATATAAAGGATAGGATACCCCATGTAATAGATCTAATCAGAGAATAATAAAGCAAATTGTTTTCCTCTCTACATCTGTGTTTTGTCTATTTTGTATACAGTTATTGTTCTCCATCTACATTTGTGCATGAATCGATAACCTCGGATTACACCTGGTAGCGTGCTTGTCTAACAAAAAAAAATCGTATTATGTAGTACAAAATATAGAGTGACGGAGTAAAAGATGTGAGAGTAAGAGAGAGAAATAGATAATTTTAGACAAAATTATAATAGCCCCTAAATTTGTAGCGTTTTACACTTATACCTCCAAGCTTGTATTTTACTTTGTTGGCCCACAGAACTTGTCGTCGTTTGCACGGTTGCCCAAAAATCGTTAGGCCAACCGTCATAAGCTAGTGTGGCAATCTACGCGAACATTAACTGCTGAGGTGGACATCACATAGTTGCTAAATAGTGATATTGTACCCAAATGTGCAATAAATTTAAGGATGAGGAGCAATCTACTTTCTTTTTAAAAAAAATCGATTTTTCATTAAAAAGAAGCAACTTTGATTTTTGCTAATCATGATTTCAAAATTGTAAAAAAAATTAAACTAAAAAATATTTGGGAGAATTTATAATTCAAATTTTTTAATTTTCTATAATTTTAAAATAATGACGTTTGATTTTATTTTTGATTTCAAAAAAAAAAATCCAATTTTAGCAATTTTAATTCATAGTTTACTTAGTTTTCAAACCTAAAAAGGCTGGTGCTCTTTTCCCAAAAAATGTTTATTATCATTTTAAGTGGATGTTATCTCATTTTAAAATTTATTGCACATGTTGTTAGTAATGTCAGCGTTTAACAACTCTGTGGCGTCCACCTTAACAGTTAACGGCTACATATACAACCACATCAGTATTCGACAGTTGCCTTAACTGTTTGGGGTAACCACAGAAACAACAAGTTTCGAGACCGCAAGAGTAAAATACAACTTTAGGATGATAAGCGAAAAACGTTAAATTCAGGAGGTTAAAGTATAATCTTCTCACAATTTCAGTATATCACTCTCGAAAATAGATATATCATATCTTTCTTTTTAAAATACTAAAAACCTAGCTACCTGGCACCACTCGGTAAAAAAGCCCGTAATGACAACTTTGGATTTTATTTTGCTATAGTTCTTTTTTTTTTTTTACTTCAGGTGACTACTTAACTTATCCGCTGCTAGCCAGATCCGTTAACCAAATATACCAAACTGTTGGAACTTTCAAAGACTTAAAACCCCGAAAGTCATATAGTAATTTCGTGGTGCCTATTATAATCATACCTCTCTTCATCCCCAGAGTCTCCCTGTAAAGACCAGTAAATAACCGTTTTAACCGCATTCCTTCGCCTCCTCCCCGTTCTATATAACGGACTCCGTGCAATTTCTCCCCCACCTGCTCACCACCAAGAAGCCCATGGCCGAGGGCGAGGCGCTGGTGGAGAGCGCCCAGGACATGCCGCCGGTGGTGGCCGCCCTCGCCGGCATTCTGGAGCGCGTCGCGGCGCGCAACGACGTGGCGGCGACGCCCGCGGAGCTGGCCGCGCCGCCGGCGTCGGCGTTCCGGGCGACGACCAAGCCCGGCATCTCCGTGCGCGCGTACGTGGCGCGCATCGCGCGGTTTGCCGGGTGCAGCCCCGCGTGCTACGTCGTCGCCTACATCTACCTCGACCGCCTCCTGCGCCGCGGCCACCGCGCCGCCCTCGCCGTCGATTCCTACAGCGTGCACCGCCTCCTCATCACCGCCGTGCTCGCCGCCGTCAAGTTCATGGATGACATGTGAGTCCCTCTCCATTTGGAAATGTCTCTGGTCAGGTAACTAATTCGTAGTGTACGTGGGCGTGATCGTCTTCTTGAGAAATTATTGGTGGGCTAATTGGAAACATGCAGATTGACATGATGATCTTCTTGATTAATTCTTGGCTGTCTAATAGGGATATGACAGTCAACTTAGCGCTTGTTTGATTGCCGCTCTGTTCTTGGAATAAAGTTGCTCTTGTTCTAGGCGCTTGGCATGTTTGTTGTTGTTAGTTAAGATTCTAAATCTGACAAGTGTTAACTACAACACTTGAATTCAAGCATCACAAAGTAGAAAAGATTAATTTGGACAACCCGAATTTTCCTCTTGTGTTCTTCGGATTTAACCTGGAGATTTCAACCACTTTGGCCTCTTGTGCAATTGTGCGAATTGTGCGAAGCGTAGTGAGCTACTGAGCTGTGACAAAGTGCTTTATTCCTACTCGACATAGCCTTCTTTTGCCGTTTCCCCCAACTTCCAATGCTTCCCTTGTTTCAAACTCTGCCAGCTAGGAATAAGTTGGGAGTGTCTTCGAAGTAACTCCAGCATCATTTTACTCCAACCCCTTCAAGATCGCGCTGGCTCTGAAATCCCTCGAGAGCCTAATACTTACAAGATGGCAGAAAAGTTGCTTTGGATGGATAACATTATCAGGTATTAGTAGTAGTATTAATTGTCGATACCTGTTTTAGGATCCACATAGTTCATTGTTCATACGTAGTTCTCCTTGAGGCAGCAGCCACAGTTAGAAGCATACGTACCTCAGCTAAATTCAGAAGCATTGGCAATAATCAATCAGTGCCACATATGCACTACTGTGTTAATCATGCAGTACCAGAGAAGCCAGTAATGAGCAAGCAGGTTTCTACCAATGTGCATGTCAAGCCAGGCTTTGTACTGGGTACCCCGAGTGATTTGACCTTGCAAAACAAGGCAGTACATGGACAAAACTATGTTTGTCCAGCAGAGCAGAGAAAAAAAAAATGGAGTGGTTCCACTGTTCCTTCCATCCAACCACACACACATCCACCGTGGACCCAAGAACATAAGCTGGTGTTCCACCCTTGCCCCCTCACCCATTTTTTCTATTTGGAATTTGATTTTCTGCCAGTTATGGGGGATTGGGACTGGCAACTTGCCATCTGCTGATGTTTGCTGCCCAATTTCCCCATGTCAGTACTCAAGGAGCTAGCATCTCTTTCCAGTGAAGTCTGCTATTACTGATACTTAATTGGCCAACTTGACATCCTTGATGGATCGGTTTTGGTTGGTGCCCATTTGGTAATTCTGGTTGCGGCTCGTTTGGTCGCGTTGATCCTTCAGCTGTAAATGTGATTGTGCCGTCAATCATTGGCGCGCCAGCTCAGCTCAATCATGAGCCAGTTGAAAGAACTGAAGGAAGGAATAGTTAGCACACTGTAGCTATGTGGAAAAAAGTTTTTTTTATGAGCTGGACGATAGATTATAATCTGAGAAAAAACTCTAGACCATTGGTAAGAGGTTTAAAGAGCTAAAAATAGTCTTTAAAATATTTAAGAAAACCCATTGAAAATATTAAAAATAGCTATAAAGTGTTACGAACTTTTGCTAGGTTTTGTGTCGAATATGTGTACAAGTAGGTTACATGAACTTTGTGTTGTAATAGGTATGGTTGGTTTAGAATTAGAGTCGGACTCTAGTCGAGCCTCCACTTGTGTAACCAAGTGAACTACCTCATAATAGTAGCAAAGACAAGAGGAGATTAACGGCCGGCATGTGGTCGTGACCTGGTTAGCCAGTGTGCTGCGGTATTATGGATTGGGGAGGAGCGCCCATAATCAGAGCCCCGCAGATTTAGGCGAAAGTCGAACTGCGTTACCAAACACGTGTCTCCTGGTGTCGTTCGTAATCTTGCATCCCGCATATCCTAACAAGTGGTATCAGAGCTTGGTTGGCGCGGTTGGCCATGCGGAAGATCTAGGGGAGACACGAGGTTTATGCATACACGGGCACCGCAGAAAATACCTTATCGGCGCAAGGTGGAGCATAGCGGCGATTCGATCGGTGGTGTCGGACACTTCGGGCAAGAGGCTCGAAGCGTTCGATGGGCTACCGTTGGCAGGGATTGACCAGACGTGACGATCGGGCTGACAAAGTAGTAGGCGAGGTCGGCAGGCGACGGCGACGACCTCGGCGTTCGCGATCAAACCGGCAAACGCGGATGGATGCCGGATAGATCAGAATGGCTGGAGCAGTGATGCGACCGGATGTTGCATAGGAGGCGCTGCACCACGACACTGAAGGTGAAACTGTGGCATGGATGCGGATAGCCAGGGTGCAGCATGTTTTGCTGTGCACGAACAACGTGGTGCGCGGTGGCGGACTGGGAAGCCTGCTCGAGGGTTTAAAGATTGGATTTAGAGGTGCAGATCCAAGGGGAGTCAAACAAATATCCGGCCAAAAGAGGAGCAGAAGATTGTTTTTCAGAACGAGAAGAACTCAGATCTGTTACAAAAGGCGACAAGTTCAAGAAGGATTTGTCGGGCGGTTCGACGTGAGTTGCAAGGAAATCAACCAGAGGCCAGGTACAAGGTTCGTACAAAACGCTGGAACGACTTCAAGATGGAGAGACTATATTCTCTAAGGTGGAGTTTGTTAGGTTTTGTGTCGAATATGTGTACGAATAGGTTACATGGATTCTGTGTTGTAATAGATAGGATTGGTTTAGAGTTAGAGTCGGACTCTAGCCGGGCCTCCACTATACATAGGGAGGCAGCCCTGTTGTAACGAAGTGGACGACCTCATAATAGTAGCATAGACAAGGGGAGGTGAACGGTCGACATGTGATTGTGACCTGGTTAACCGGTGTGCTGCGGTATTATGGATTAGGGAGGAACGCCCATAATCAGAGCCCCGCAGATGTAGGCGAAAGCCGAACTGGGTTACCAAACATCGTGTGATTCGTGTCTCCTGGTGTCGTTCGTGATCTTGCATCGGCGCATATCCTAACAACTTTTGATAGGTAAAAACAATAAATTTTTTAGCGCTAGTTTTAAATTTTAATTTAAATGAACAAGATCTTGAGCTGAAACGAATAGCTGATCCAGTGTGATGCGGTCTGTGTGCGCAGATGCTACAACAACACGTACTTCGCCAAGGTCGGGGGCATCAGCCTGGCGGAGATGAACTACCTGGAGGTGGACTTCCTGTTCGGCGTCGGCTTCGACCTGAACGTGACGCCGGAGACGTTCGGCGACTACTGCGCCGTGCTCCGGTCCGAGGCGCTGCTCGCGGTGGCTCCGCCTGCGCCGCCGAGGCTACACTGCTGCCTCTCCGACGACGACGCCGGCGCCGCCAGCTGCAGCAGCTCACAGCAGCAGCAGCAGCAGCTCGCCGCAAGCTAAGCTAGATCAATTTACGCGCGTCTACTTTGTGTAGGCTTTTAGTTGTAGCTAGTGGCAGCTGCGTTTAGTCTAGATCGCTAGGTGGTGGCCGTCGTCCTCCTCTCCGGCATGTGCGCGTGCGACGGTGCATTTGCATTCCTTGCTGCATGCACGCTCTTGGTATTTTGTTTGTATGGTGGTGCAGGTCAACGAGACACAGACATTAGCGTCGTTAATAGTACAAGTAGCAAGTAGCTCTCTCTTCTCTCCTGTGAAATTGATTGGTAGATTGTACAGTACAGCCTTAGACTTGTAACTGGTGGCTTCTGGACTGACGTACGGAGTAGTCATTTACATGCATCGTGTGATTGGGCAAAAGATGATTCTCACTTCTCAGATTCAGAGGTAAAGCTGGACCATGCATGGAAGCTGCAGAGCGGCGTTGTGCTTCGTTTCATTGGATGCGCCGGCCACTACTGAAAGGGAAGAGCCGAAATCGCAGTAGGGCAGCTCACACCAGGTTCCTAGCACAATTATTAGAAGCACTGGAATCACAGGTACAGGGGCATTACATTTACATGCATGGGTGAAAGGAGAAAGGATCTTGTGAAGAGCATGATCACGAGCGGCACCTTTGGTGGATGTGCGGTGCGTCACACCGAATGTCCCTCCACTCCACGTGAAGAAAGAATGGGCCAAGATTACGGTGCACGAGAGCCGAACGTAGATTACTATTAACGCAACGGCGAAATAGATAAATAGATGGAAATCGTCGCTACAGGACACGGTCGGAATCTCCACAATTTAGATAGTCAAGACTCAAGAGAACCTATTCTTAATGGCCGACCATTATCGGATATAATAAGCAATAGTTTACAAAATTAGGGAGAAATTGGTAGGAGTTTTTATCGAATATGAACAAAACGAGTTGTAGGTTTACTCATCAGATGCATGTGAGCTCCTGGAGTGTGCGATCCATCCAACTCAAATCAAGTCAGTTCTGCATTTTACCTGTCTTTACGTTTAGTTGTCTCCAAGACTCCAACACGTTGTAACCATATTTGGGTTTCGATCAACTTGTTGTATTTCGCCTTCTCAATCGATTCCAAGATACACCCTAGTAGCCGATACAATAGTATTGTATCAGTGGACTATTAATATGCTCGTGGGCTGGTTGTGTCCTACCGTATAAAGAGAGATCGATCGGGATCAGGCCATCCGAGACGGGGAGAGAGAAAATTGCGAGAGGGGTGAGTGGGGAGGGAATCAGATGGATGAGGAAGGGAGAGCTCCATGGGGAAGAGAGGGAGAGGGAAGCGGGCTGGCGGCAGCGCGGCGCTCCAGCGAAGGTGCGGAGGCTTCCGTCGAAGTATGAAGCGGCAGCGAACTGGTGTCTCCCGTAGGCAGTGTTGAACATCGAGGGCCGCCTCAACGAGCTCCGGCGATGAGGAGTGAGAGAGGAGTGGGTCCACGAGTAGATGGCGTCCTGTCGGCTTCGGTTTGTTACAGATCGTTGTTCCTGATCGAAAACTAATTTGAGCCTTAGCTAAACAAGATCACCAACTTATGCGGAATAAGATCACCGACCGAAGTTTATCGAAGCCATTAGTGCCATGTAGATGCTGCTAGGTTTGGATCGCTAGGAAGTATACGAACAGATTGGACTTAGTCATTCGGATCTCTCCCCACGCAGTTAGAGATCAGTGAATTTTTGGGTAAACGGTCTCTGTGAGAGATCGTCACCTCCTACACAGCCGAGCAGCCCAATTTATATTGCGATGGTAATACTCAGGGGTAGATACAATGGAGTAAATTGCCTTTGATCATGGCTCATTAATTAGGACGTTAATTTAGGAAACCCGCGTGGAACTATTTAGGAAGGTGTATAATTAGGGGGCAATGTTATAGAAAGTTTGGTGGGATTGACTCCTTGACAATCTGATATCAGCCAACACAGCCTTGACGGCAACAGTTGAGGTCAAAGACGTCCTTTGATATGGTTGCAGCAACAGCAAATGGGTTAGAGACGCTACCATGATGCGATGGATTGCGGAGGGACCGGAGATGGTTTTGGGGAAAGATTGTAATATGTTTGAATGTTTATACATGAGTGGATCAAGAGAGAATCATAATCCATCAAATTAGGAGGAATACTATGGGACGGGACAGCAATTTTGATAGAATAACTCTCCGCCTTCACTCTGCTGTGCCGCCATGACCTCGCTGGCGTTGTTTGGGTTAGGCCATTAGGGTGGGGTGAGGGGTCTTTTTTGCCTGCTAGGGAAGTGTATTTTCTAGGATAGCGTATTCTCTGACTTTAGATCATTGACATGTGGATCATAAAGACATGTGAACCCTATGTCAGTGATCCAAAGTTAGATATGTTGGATGATGTGCTTCCACCCCTAGGTTTAGAGGGTGGTGGTAATAGGGAGCGGATTGTTTGGGTAGGTGATTGGGTGGGTGGATGGGTGGGGGAGGTGTTGGAGCCACACGTGTGGTTGATGGCAGCAAACAGCGGCAGGTTCGACAGATTTGCACACATGGTGACTAAAGTTAGGTTGGGCGGGACAGTGTGGGATGGGAGGGAAGAGAATGAAGCGGCGATGTGACAGCAGCGCATCCGGTCACAAGGGGTGGCCGAGGCAACGGGGTTGGTAGAGGAGGCGTGCGGTGCGGAGCAGGAGGTGGAGTAGGGAGGAAGAAGAAGGCGGTGGAGTGGGAAGGAAGAAGGATGAGTGACGACTCCCTAGCATGGTGAAAGAAGAAAGAGGCTTCAGGACAAAACTATTACGTTTGAATCGTTTTGGACGGAATCCCGTCCAGTTGTTGCTTCATTTGGTTAGAGATATATGAGAAGTCCTTATGTTTCTGGATTTTTATGGGTTTTACAAATGGGGCAGAGTCAAAGAAGACTACAACCAAGTTAGGAAAAGAAAAGAAGAACAAAAGATAAAGAATGTAAAGAGAGAAATACACTGTGTTAACTTTACCCGAGAAACAAAATAGTCAAAACCAAGTATATACGCATGGCGAAGTAAGTAGAGAGACATTATAAATACAGGAGCCAAACACATTGATTATAACAGAGTAAAACATACTAGATATTATTTTAATTAACAATAAAGTGTGGACGTAGTCTAGTTCCAAATCAATGCACACAACCAAACATATAAAGTATAATTTTCAACTGGAACAAGCCGATCAAATTTTGATTCTAGTGAAAAAGAATTTGCATCAATTAAATCGGAATTGCTATTCCGCAGGCGTCTGCAAAATAGAATTTGTTGCAGGCGCATACGAAATCCACCTAGATTCAACCGATTCGACTCACCTGGGTTGCTCCGCTTTCTTCTCTATCTCCGGCGCCGCCTTCTTCTCCAACTCCGGCGGCCGGCGCCACTCGGGTTAGGGATTAGGGTTCAGAGTCCCCAGTGTTCCCCGGCCATAGATTGAGGCTTGGGGGGAGGTGGCGGCTCGGCGATTGGGTGGGATCATGAGGGCGGTGGCGGCGGCGGAGCCGAGGGTGGGGTGAGATGGCGGCTGGGCCGGTCGATGGCGGGCGGATCTGGGATGCCGTCGTTGTGGTTAGGGTGGGCGGGGCCAGCCGGCGGAGGGTGGGTAGGAGGCGGAGCGGCCGACGGCGAGGGCGCCGCCGGCTGGGGTGGTGGCCGGAGGCGGCGGCGGAGGAGGAGGAGGCGCGCGGAGCGGGTGGCATCGGCGGCGGCGAACAAGAGGAAGAAGGGGATCGGGGAGGCACAAGGAAGAAAACAAAAGGGGAGGGGTCGCGCGCATCGACGCATCTGGCCGTTGGATCAAAATCCAATGGTTAGAAAAAGCGCAGGCAAAAAAACCCTATACAGGCACCTGATGACTAGCCCCTCCCCAATTAAATTCAATTCCCATGTCGTAACAACAAATATTTGCAATTTTTGTGTGTGTTCCTTTTCCATTTATCATATTTAGCTAACCGAACCGATCGTGCTTGGTAGCATTGATCGTGGTCGAATGAAACGGCATAGGCCTACCTACAATGCTCCGGCGCAGATCTCTCCCCTAATCATCAGAGTCATCCTGTGATATTATTTTTAAAAATAATATTTAAATTAATAAAATTGTTGCAGGCGTCTGCGAAATCCACCTAGATTCAACCGATTCGACTCACCTAGGTTGCTTCGCCTTCTTCTCCATCTCCGGTCGTCGGAGCTACTTAGGTTAGGGATTAGGGTTCAGGGTGCCCAGTGTTCCCCGGCCATAGATTGAGGCTCGGGAGGGAGGGGCAGCCTGACGGTTGGGTGGGATCATGAGGGCCGTGACGGAGGCGGCGGCAGAGGCGGGGGTGGGAGGAGATGGCGGCTGGGTCGGTCAATGGCGGGCGGATCTGGGACGCTGTCTTTGTGGTTAAGGTGGGCGCGGCCGGCCGGCAAAGGGTGGGTAGGAGGCGGAGCGGCCGGCGGTGAGGGCGCCGCCGGCTGGGGTGGTGGCCGGAGGCGGCGGCGGCGGAGGAGGAGGCGCACGGAGCGGGTGGCATCGGCGGCGGAGAACGAGAGGAAGAAGGGGATCAGGGAGGCATGAGGAAGAAAACAAAAGGGGAGGGGTCGCGCGCACTGGCGCATTTGGCCACTAGCAAAAGCACCCGTAAAAAAACCCTATGCAGGCACTTGATGACTAGTCCCTCCCCAATTAAATTCAATTTTCATGTCGTAACAACAAATATTTGCAATTTTTGTGTGTGTTCCTTTTCCATTTATCGTATTCAGGTAATCGAACCGATCATGCATGGTAGCATGGATGATGGTCAAATGAAACGGCATACGTCCTACCTGCAATGCTCCGACGCAGATCTCTCCCCTAATCATCCGAGTCATCCTGTGATATTGTTTTCAAAAATAATATTTAAATTAATAATTTCATTATAATTTAATATATTTTTGTAATAATTAGTTATATAAATATTATTTATTTTGTTAATTTAATTTAATTTAATTAACAATGCCTATGGCACTACAGCAGTAGTCGCGTCCGTACTGACTCTCCAAATTTCGAGTGCGCACTGCACAGGCCCACCCCACTACAAGGAGACATTTACTCCCATGCTACTCTTTAAAATTCGCATTTACTCCCATACCATTTGGACCCACATTCAGTAACTCAGACGGTCTCACATATTATAGTCACATAGGAATTGGCATACGAATTAAGTGGCATGGGGTAAATTCCTGCTATGAGACCCCCCCGACGCGCCGATCTCGCATCCTCCGCAATGTCGCCGCCAGGTAAGCCGCCGCCGGACCCCGGCCACCGCTGACCCCTCGATCTTATCTGACATTCCGGTCGTGTAGGTCTCCAGCGACCTTGGATTCATCTGATGGGACCACGACCACGCGCACGCTTGTCAGCTTGCGGGATGAACCTGAGGTGAGGCGACCTTCAGATGGAGGGCGGGAGGGTGCTGGGGTCGCCGACGGCGAGTGGGCAGCGCCGGCACAAGGCGCTTGAGCCGTGTCGATTCCAGAGCGGCCATCGTTTTGACGCGAGGTGCCCTGGCTTGGCGGCGCCGGGAGACAGCGCCGACACGGCCGCCGGCGAGGCGACGGCGGGAATCGGAACCGAGGGCCCCGAGGGCGACAGCCAAGATGCAGATCGCGGACTCGAGAGGTCGGTGACCGCGAGTGACGGGCGCGGCGAGATTTCCATCGCCGCCGTCGCAGGAGGAGATTGCAAATCGGAGGGTCTCACCGGCGACGCCGACGCGGATACCAAAGAAAGCAACGTTTTTCGCTACGATTTCGACTTGGAAGACAGCCTCCGCGGCAACGGAGCCGTCGCTGAGCCAAATTTGGCTGCCAAGCTTAGCAATCTGCAGAGTTCTCCGTTCAATTGCACTGCGGAGGGGGGCAAGTCGGCAGCAAACGATTCCGATCCAAGAAATTTCAGAACCCATGATCGTGCTGTGATGGATTGCCGCAAGGGTTGGAAGACAGTGGCACCATGGAGATTCCAGGACAAGCGGCCATCGTCACAAGGTTTCTGCTCGGGTAATGGATCTGATGAAGATGAACGTCTTGGAGCTACAGCATCCAAGATTGGAGGTGGCTTGAGTCGTCGCGCTCCCACAAAGTGGCATGATTGCTTCCGTGTTAGAGTTTCAGATAATAGTAGCCATGCAGAGGTGAAAGTTCAGAGTAAAAACGCCTCTGTAGCGAAGAAGAGGAAGACTGACAAGGCCAAGGTGAAAGTTCAGAGTACAACCATTTCTGTAGCGAAGAAGAGGAAACTTGACAAGGCCAAAGTGAAAGTTCAGAATAGAAACGTTTCTGTAGCGAATAAGATGAAAATTGACAACGAAGGTGATGGTCGGGTAATGCCGAATTACGGAGTTGCCGCCACCAGAGAAAGAGTCATGGCGTCGTTGCGCGAGTTTCGGATAATATACAGGAAGCTCCTGGAGGAGGAAGAAACCAAGTGGAAGCAAATTAGACTTGGCCTCAGGCCTGATCTTGCAGCTCTCAGAATCTTCAGGGAGCGACTCTCCGCATATCAGGAAATGAGCTATGTGGGGAATGTGCCTGGTGTTCAGATAGGCGATGTGTTCAATTCTACCATGGAGATTTGCATTGTTGGTCTCCATCGGCAACCACTGATGCATGTTGATTGCATTAGGAAGGAGGATGGGACAAGTTTAGCTGTTAGCATTGTGTCATATGCACAACCTTCTGTCTTCAACAATAATTTGGAATCCTTGTTGCATGTCGGATCAATGGGTGCCACGATTGATCAGACATTAGAAGGCACAGACCTAGCACTGAAGCAGAGCATGGATACGGACACACCTGTCCGTGTTATTCATGAGTTTGCAGCTGCCCTAGGTGAGAACTGTCAGCCAAAAGAGCTTTCTAGTTATATCTATGGTGGTTTATATTCAGTGAAGACATTCGTCAAGCAGAAAGTGAGGGAAGACCGGTATATTCATGTTTTCCATCTCAGAAAAATGGCAGGACAGCTACACATCGACATTCAAGAACTTGCAAAAACAAGAATGCCAGAACCATTCGATGGCATTTTCATGGCAGACATATCTCAAGGTCTCGAGAAGATCCCCATATCTGTTATTAACTCCATATCAAACGAGCATCCAATGCCATTTTGTTACATCTCACAAATACAATACCCCCCAAAGTACCAGCCAGATCCTCCGTCAGGTTGTGATTGTGTTGGTGGATGTTCAGACTCTGAAAGGTGTGCTTGTGCGGTTAAAAATGGAGGGAGCATCCCTTTCAATGATAATGGCACTATTGTAGAAGTATACGGTAAACCTCTTGTCTATGAGTGTGGGCCTTCATGCAAGTGCCCTCCTACTTGTCAAAATAGAGTTAGTCAGCACGGAATCAAGTTTCGCATTCAAGTGTTCAAAACGAAGTCAATGGGGTGGGGGGTAAGAACTCTTGACTTTATACCTTCAGGAAGCTTTGTGTGTGAATACACAGGAGAGTTGTTGGAGAATGAAGAGGCAGAAAAAAGAAAAAATGATGAGTACCTATTTGTGATCGGAAACAACTATTATGACGAATCCCGTTGGGAGAACATGCCAAAGACTATCCCCTCTCTTCAGAATGGTCCTAGCAAAGATGAAGAGAATGGCTTCGCCGTTGATGCTTTGAACTGGGGCAGCCTTGCAAGGTTCATCAACCATAGTTGTACTCCCAACCTCCTTCCACAGGATGTCCTCTATGACCATGACAATACGAGAATGCCTCACGTCATGTTTTTCGCTGGCGACAATCACATTCTTCCCCTTGACGAACTATCGTATGACTACAACTATACAATAGGTAAGGTTTTTGACTCTGATGGCAACGTCAAGACGAAACAATGCTTCTGTGGGTCTACAGATTGCATTGGCAGATTGTATTAGATTTTAGCTGTGTAGGATTTCTTTATCTAGGCTTGTCAAAACTTCATTGGTTTAGATTGCCCCCTTCTTTATGTTCTTTCATTTTTCCTAGATTGCTTTATCATTTTTAGATTATCAATATTGAAGTCGTTGCAATTGATCTAAAAAAGTCATTGCAATTAACGGGTATAGGTGGTAGGTGCACCAAAATTCAGGCAAATTTGTTGTTTATGACAATGTTCTGTTAATTTGTACTTTGTAAATATCCACATTTTGTGGATGTGCTATGGTGCACAATTTGAGTTTATATTTTTACCACTATTGCAACAGCATGACACACTGACACTTAATGTGTGTGTATTGCAACAGCATGACACACTGACAATTAATGTGTGTGTACACTTGGCAAATTAATCTTACCCACCTTTAACCATTTCATTAAGCACATTTGGCACAATTTGGATGCGGTCTTTTTGGCCCATCTGTGTAGTGTCAATTTGCTCTTTGAACTTTCACCCTTGCCCCATTCTAGTTCCTAAACTTCAAAACTGGGTTAGCTTGGTCCTCTCCTCGAATTATTGAAACTAGACTATTTGTCCCTTGACCGATCAAATGGCGGTTTGGGGTGGCTTACACTGATTTGGCGTTATATATGGTGGGTTTGGATTATGTGGTGTTAGATATACTTGAACCTTGATCCCTCTCTTCTTCTTAACAAGTAAACACCGTGGAAACAAAAACTACCGATGTGGATGCTATGTAACCAAAAGCCCCTAAAACCAGTATTACATACACAGGCGATAAACCAAAAACTGCCAGTCCATTTTTTTGGTCCACCACTTCTAAACCCTCTATTTGATAGTAACCTCATTATAGACATTTTAAATTATTAATTCCATGATTTCATTCCTTATAATTTGAAAATTCTCAAATTCAAATTGCTCCAAGGAACAGGCCATGAGGCCAAGGCTTTTAGCTGAAACTAGCTGTAGGTTTCAACTACCGAGCAGTTCTGGCTTTGAAAACCCTTGGCCCCTCCCATGTGGAGGCTAGGCTTTATGCAAAGTTTATGCCCTAATGTGTTAAAATACTATGGTCTATGTCTAAGATTAAATTAACAGGTTGTGTGAATACCCGAAGTTTATCATTGTTCTCTTTACTATGTACTTTGTTGATGTCTGCCAATTATCATGTTTAAAATAATTGGTGTTTAAGTGTGATGTATGATGCCGGAATTTGATAGCTTGTTTTGATTGTCAATTGTTCTATGCTCATTTTGCATGTCACGTTAGAACTCTTTAGTATAATCCAATACACTTGGCACGATTGAGCATCTCCAGCATTAGCTGGAAAACACTTGTTTATTTAATTTTATAGAAACAGAGAGTGTAGTATAGAGTCTAAAGGAATTTTACAGGATTAATAGAGTTTGTAAGAAAGAATTTTGAAGTTTTGCTGGAGATGCTTACTGATCTGCATGTTAGGGTAACTCTGATTGGTTTCAACCAAGAAAAAGATTGTAATTCTTGTTTCTCGGATGTTTTTGGAAACTTGGTTGGTGGCTTCCTAGTATCGTGTATGAATCATTCTTCCGGCATCATCTGTCAGTCATGTTCTCAGAAATTATGTTTATAGTACAATGGTTCTTAGTCAGAAATTATGTTTATAGTACAATTAGGACCTCGAATTGTTAAATAATTTCAGTGTAACATAGAGGAGTTTTCGTGTAACAGGCAGTAGTGTGAATAGCATCTCTGAAATATGTTTGCCAGTGCATCCAATACAACCAAAAAAACTCAGTCACCCTCTCGTTTATACTTCAGAATCTGACATAGAAGAAAAGAAGGTTCTGTTACGAGGCTGAAAGCCTGAAACGCAAGCTTTCCTCTAGGGAAAAAAAAGAAAAAAATATCTATTTGCTCCGGTCCCAATTTAATTCTTGAACTTCAAAACTGAGTTAAAAGGGATCATTGAATTTTTAAAACCGAATACAATTAGTCATTTGACCGGACAATGGACAGTTTGGAACTATTTAGGATGATTATTTCGTTGACGCAAATGATTACGTGGTGATTTTTCCATGTGGGACTCACATGTAAAAATTTATTTTAGAAAAAGAAAATCCTACATGCAAAATCATGTCACCTATAACCGCCAAATATAACTCCACGTTAGCGTCCGGTCAGCAAAAGTGCAAAACCCACCTTCAAATAGCCCAAAACTATCTTTTGAGTTTTGATGTCAAAAAACCAATTGCGTCTAGTTTTAACAATTCGACAACCGCTTTGATCTGGTTTTGGAGTTTATGAACTAAATCGAGACCGGAGCAAAAGTTTAAGACCAAATAGTTACTTTTTCAAAAATAGAAAAAGAAAAAGAAAAGACAGCACAGGAGAAGCTTATAACTTGTAATAGCACGTTAGGCTGTTGGCATCAACCAGATAAAGTAGCGGTCAGACAGCCTCAAGAACATTATATAGCACTGCACTAATACTCGTGAATACCGAGCAATTGAGTCAAAGTATGCAACTTCACACAGTGCAAGTACGGTGATAGCCTAGTATTAGCATGTAGGGCACTATATTATCGATTTATCGTATATATATTGCTATAGTTATGAGCTTAACTATGGTTTGTCCCATCGCTAAACGCGCCTTTGCATGGTCAGTGGCAACGACGGGCGGCTTCAGTTCTTGCCGCCACCGTCCTTCGCCTGCGCCTTTCCGGCGCCGAATCGACCACGCTTGCTCCAGACCACGCCGTCGCCGCCGCCGCCGCCGAAGGCCTCTCCGTATCCACCGCTGTCTCCGTCCCCTCCATCGCCGGCGGCTTCGCCATTATAGCCACCAGCACCTTTGCCGCCATAGCCGCCGTATCCTCCAGTAGTGCCGCCGCCGCCGCCGCCTCCATAGCCGCCAATGCCGAAACCAAACCCTCGGCCGCTTCCGCTTCCGCTCCCTCCACCACCACCACCACCTCCACCGCCGCCGGCGCCGCCGCTGCCGTAGCCATACCCGAAGCCGGCGCCCTTCCCGCCAGGCCCGGCAGCCCACCCCCACCCGTACTTCCATGAGCCATCAGGGCTGGAGCCCTGGCCGGACCCCGAGTCGCCTGTCCACCCAGGCGGCAGCGGCGGCTTGACCCCCGCCCCCGGCGACGGCTCCCCAACGCCGCCCTCCATCTCGCCGTCCGCGGCGCCGCCGCATGCCACGAACGCGGACTCGAAGAGGAGGGAAGCCACAGCTAGCACCGCCACTAGCTGCCCCCGCCATTGCTCCATGCTCTCGCAGTCTCGCTGCCGCTCCCTTACTCCAGCCCGTGAGCTAGCTCCAAAGCCTCTGGATCACCCTGCCTGCTGTTGCGCTCGCTGTGGGAGTCCCGTGGCTGAGTAGTAGCTTATTTATATAGCGTCTATAGAGTGGCGACGTATCGAAGATCCATCGCCCGTGGCGCACTACCGGCCCATTCCGAGGTGACTTGGCTTCTTCCCGCGTCTGCCTTGCTACATGGTGTGGTGCATGCACGCCCTCGCCTTCGCTCTCGCTCGCTCTGCCTTGCTTTGTGCCGACCCGCGAAAGCAGCTTTCAGCTTTCCATCGGGCTTATCCCGTCCCCGTGTGCTCCGTGCTCGCATCGCATAGCACTGGAATTCCATGAAAGGGAGATGCAGGACTTTATTTGCGGTTCGATTCGATTTGATTGAGACGAGTGATAGATCTTAAAAAAACAAAAAAGTTTTAAAAATATTTTAAAATTCTTAAGAAAACTTCTACAAAGTTTTTAAAAAATTACAAAATATAACACTGAATAGTATATAATAAGTACTCCCTCCGGTCATAAAAAAAATCGCCGTTGATTTTTAAACACACCTTCGACCATTCGTCTTATTCAAAAAAGTTATATAAATATTATTTATTTTGTTATGATTTGGTTTATTATTAAATATATTTTAAGTATGACTTATATTTTTATATATTTAAACTAAATTTTTAAATAAGACAAATGGTTAAAGCCGTGTCCAAAAGTCGATTTTTTTTTTGTGACCGGAGGTAGAATAAATTTTAACTCGGCCGAATAAAATCAAGAGAGACAGCAGTAGCACTCTCGGTCTCGGACCTCTCGGTGGCCGTCTAGCTATCCGGCGAGAATATTTTGTTGCCGAGCGTCCCGTGACCTGGAGCATCCGGTAGCTAGCTGTTGGGGAGCGTGGGCGCGTGCTCGCGACTCGCGAGTCGCGAGAGCTCGACAAAATTTTCGTGGCAGGGGACGCGCCCGTGAGCGCACGCATGGGAAGCGGAAGAAAACGATATGGAAATGAGCGCACAGGCACGCAGCCATTCTCACCGCCTAGCAGGCTTGCAAATCCATTTTTTCGTCCCAAAATCCCTCTCTGGCCAGGCTTTCCATCTTCTACTAAAATTCTGCGAAATTTTGATTTTTTTTTAAAAAAAAAATTGAGCTAAACAGGATGGGTTGAAAAGGGGAAATTGCTAGGGTTCTTAAAAAATCGCTCGGTTTCACTAGGAAATCAAGACCCAAATACGTTTGGTTTTTCAGAAAATTGCTAGGTTCGAGAGAAATCAACCCTTTTTAACAGGAAATCTTTTTTTATTTTTTCCCAAATTTTTTAAAAAAATTTCTTCATGGAAGTGTGATATTAGGCTTTGTCCATGTGCATACGTTAAATTAAACTACATGTGGGATGTCTTATGTAACTATTCAAATTGCTTATGATTTAAATATAGCCTAAATGACATAGTAGAATAATTCTCCTATTGAATGGTTAGAGCTAAATACATAAATTAATACAACTACTGTGAGTCTTTGATTTTACACGATCCAATCGCCTAGCATTCTCTTAAACCTTTAGGAGGGACTGCCAGGCAGTCAGGCATATCTAAACAATATATGCTTATCCAATATTATATATAATGATCTCTACTCGATCGGATGCACGGTACAAGTGTTCGTAACATAACATTGAATATAGCCGTGTTTGAAGGTCGTAATCACGCGGCCAAAATATATCTTTGCTGTCTGTGCACGCTGCAAGCTAGGCCATGATCACGCGCGGGCATATCTTCTAGTTAGTGGTAAGCATGCACGTACAGCCGATAAATTTGACTTTGGCGGGGTTAACAAGGACGTGAAGCTTTAGGAATACTACCGTCGGCACTGCCACTGCGCCCGAAGCAGCAGCACGCCATCGCTTATACAAGAGCATCTGTATAAGCATCCACATGAAGAACTCTTATCTCCGCTCTGCATTTCATTGTTATCTATTCTTCCTATCCTTTCCTTCGTCAGTTACTACGTCTAAAGTTATAGTGTTTTGGTGTGACTGTTACGGATGCTCTAAGATCCCTAGAGTATGGCATCTCCTTGCTGTCGTGTTTGCACCGTGCCAGCATGATTTGTGGGTTTGCTCCAAGGCCGTAGTGGTGCTCTGCCATTCCGTGCGCCCTTTTCTCAACCGGTCATCTTGACACGCGTAGTTGGTAGAATGGGTATGATCGATCTAATGGGATGGTGATGCCATTAGTGTCATCGATCTGAGCCGAACAAGCCTTTTTAAGTACCCCACTCTCTGTCTCAAATTTGTGTGGCCAGAGGTTTTTCTTAACCGTATATTGGGATCGCTCCTCCTTTTATAAAAGGATGATGTTTGCATCTTACAAGAACATTTATGCCATGGAAGAGTGATGTTTCTAATAGGCAACGAGATCATTTCCCCCTATTTTAACCTCCTACCCTTGATCTACTATTCTTCAGGCTTTAGCAAGGCAAAATATGTAGTACAGGGATGTAGTACAGGGTGCAGTGTGAGGCAGTGACCAATATAAGTAGTGGAAGAGCTTGAACACAAATTTAGAGGGGACAATTCTACATTAGGTAAGATTGCAGAGAGTGCGAACACATTGATTGTAGTGAATCCATATAATAAAGTTGCAAATTTATTTAAAAGGAAAAGGTCTAGGTTACATACTTATATTCATAATTATCACTCTCCATCTACATAACCTCCAACCTATGAAACTAGGTATCCTATGAAAAAAATAAAAGGGGTTATCGCTTGACGTGGCGGTGACATGGCATGGTCCCACATAAGTGTCACGCATCATCTTCTTGCTCTCCCTCTCTCTTTACTCTTTCTTCCCTTGTTCTCTTCCTGCCTCTCTCTTCATCAGGTAATGCCCCGATCTGACATGCCTTCTCCTTCCTCCATCACTAACAACGGTATGTCTCCTTCCTCCATCCCCGTCGCTTGTTGGCCTCGGCCCCTTGCCACTGTTATAATATCGTGGTAGTCGCTTATACACAATCACATACAGGAGCACTCCTAGCTACTGGCGTACAGGAGTATTAACTATTGTGTGAATCTTTACAATCAAGACCTTGTAGGCATTTATACACAAGACGAAACATGGGAAATTTTCTCCCCTAATACCGAGATCCGATTTTTTACAAAAGCATACTTACAAAATCCCCTTTTATGAGTGCAAGACAAATGGAACTACAGGTCCAAAGTCTCCAAATATATGTGGGTGCTCAAAGTGTATGCTCGGTGGTGATATTATTTGGGAAATAACTCGATTCCACACATTACCATTGGGGCTAATCATTTATATGCAGTGAGTTTAGACTTATATATTCTCTTTACCACGCGCTTGCTCTGAGCTATCATATGCTCGCTCTAGGTAGCATGCTCACGCCACATTGATGCTTACCACGCGCTTGCTCTAAGTTATCATATGCTCGCTCTAGGTAGCATGCTCACGCCACATTGATGCATACCCTACTGGGGCGGCGCACCCGTGCAGAGCCACCGATCATCCCAACAAATTATAGGTTGCAAAGTCTAACTTCTTTACTATTGCCCAATCACTCATACCATATTTCTAATTAAACTTCAGATTTTATAAACGCGGCAAGATCAATAATTTGCATGTAAACTTTAGTATTCTGCAGAAACACAATAAATACTACATGTATGTCAAATAACAGTCAACTTCATGTGGCAATCACTTTATGGAGGTGTGATTTTATTTCAATAACATGACTTCAGACATGTTGTAGCCACTTCAGGCGGTAGTGACGATATAGATGCGGTCCCATCACAATCTTTAAAAGTCGCTTATTAAAATAAACCATTATTTATATTTGGGATTATTCTGCTTTATGCAAACCAATATAACTTCCGGTCATAATGCAATTGCTAAGCTAATATGACTGCTGACCATAATTTACTTATTACTTCAAGTAATAATACAACTATCCATCACATGGGTTTAAACAATTGCTTCGGGCTCGTGCATAGGCTGCACATGCGTAGATCGTTCGCATGGTCACGTCGGATCGCTCACGTCCGTCGAAGCAAAATATGTCCTAAATTAACCATATAGAAGATTTGCAATCTCTCAACTACAATGACAAATTAAATGTCTATTGGCCATTTTATTTAGCACAATTTACAATAACCAACATATCCGTTCATACTTCTGATGCATAATCTAATTTACACTTCTGGCGCACAATCTTCCTTTACATACACAAATCCAATTATCTCCCCCTTTTCACGTCAACCAAAAACTTACGAGTGATATCATGTGCTATAGGTATATGTTTAAATCACCTCATAACTATACTGCTACAGGAGTATAATTTTAGTTGTCGTGAAACCAACATATAGTTTGTAACTTCATATTACACCTTAGCCACCTCTAATAACCGGTTGGTCGGGCTACGCCGGAGGAGGATTGCAGACTTCTAGTCTCAAGACTAAGTTAATTATTTGGGGACAAACATATGGGCGAGGAATTTTATTTAGTGCAAACAAGAGAAAACATTTGTTTTCAGAACAAATTCCTACTATTCGTGTCTAAGGGACACATTTTCACAATTTATGTCTTTAGGACATCTGTGCACTTGAGACGGTGCTAAGAATAAACACTCTTCGCCAAGATAAGCATAACAATATATCCAAGTGTAGGCATACAATTAATATGATTTAGTTCTATGCAAATTTGCTTACCACAAGTAAGGCTTTCGGTTCCGGCACCATGTTCTATTTAGCTTTTACTCAAATAATTAACTCTACTGCAGGAGAGAAGTTACAAATAGAACAACTCAGACCAATATTATGGCATATGGGAAAAAACATCTAATGCAAAACAATAAAGCAAAAGATGTAACCTACTCATCTAGAGCAAAACCAAACTCCACAAGTGTCATTAGCGTTTCCCAGAATTTCCTAGCAATCTCAGAAGTTTCTATTTAGAGACCGCAGGTCAATAAATTATAATCCAAACATACAGTGCCAGGAAAAAATAAGCCATAAAGGACAAAATTGTGCCCACAAACTTTCTAGCATTTTCATGAATTTCTGCTTAATTATTTCTGATCTACTGGCCATATTATAATTATAAAATACAGAAAACAATAACAACTCTTTGCTAGAAAATAAACCTATTAATATGCAGCTTCCAAAGATAGGCTAGGTCTAAGATTTTGTATATTTTGGAATCTCATATAACAAAAATCAAATTCTAGGTTTCAAAGTTAATTTTCAGAATTAACAAATACAAAACTGCAATACATACCAGAATTCAAATATTAAACACAGACCTGAAACTGCAGAGACTATAATGCCATTGAGAACAACTTCAGCAAATGTCGTATCCTTCAGGGAATAGGTCAAAATCTTTGTACTCTTTGTTTTATGCGAAACATCAGAGGCGCATTGCAAAATATATTTTTTGGCCTTTCGGGCACCTTCTTCGGATGTGTCTTCGGGCCCATTCGAGACATTAGTGTGCCCTAGTTTTTTGCCGTGTACAGGACACGCACAAGGAAACCAAGGACTAGTTAGGACAAGGTTGGTCACCACTAGGCCGTTGTAGGTTGCGTGCAGTACTACAGGTTCATATACCAAAATGCAGAACCACATATTCTAGTTTACGAGGTATTTACTTCAGATAAATAATTTTACAAATCGATAGGATTTAATTCACACTAAATTTTCTTTAAATAAATAAAATTATGAAATCTATGGGATTTCTTTAATTCGGCCCAAATAGGGGCCCGATTTGCCTTTTTTCAATTTTTCTTCCCCCCACCCCCTTTGGCCCAAAGTTGGGTTTGCCCAGCCGACCACCATGCCTCACCCATCCCAGACAGCTAGGGTTCCACCCTAGCCGCCGGTTGGTGGCAGCGGCGACTATGGACGCGGCACCAGAGCGAGGCGGGGCGCGGTCGCCAGCGAGGCGGCGAGGCGGCCCGCGGCGGGCAACGCCTTCAGGGCGCAGCAGTGGCAACCACGACGTGCGACGGACATGCCAATTGGGGCGTGCAGCGTGGCGCGGCGCGTGCTCTACTGGAGGTGCGGCGCACGGTGATGCGGCTCGAGCAGGTCGGCAGCGCCGTCGTGCCATGCAGCGATGAGACGACGATATTGTCTTCAAACGGCTTGGGGTCGTCGGTGTAGGCGTCAACAACGGCAACTGCGGTGGCATACGGGTCCGCCGTCGAGGCTAGGTGCGGTATCTTCTGTGCAGGGGTTGGCGCGACGGAACCATCTTCAGGTTGGGGCAGTGGTGACGCGAAGCCAGCGCGCCAGGCTGCAGGCCAATGGTGAGCACGGACCAGTGCGGCTTCAAGCCGACCGCGCGGAGCTCACAGACCAGATCGTGCAGGAAGCGATCATGGAACAAATTCAATTAGCACAAAGCGAACTGGATTGATCTAGGGATGAAGAGCAGTTCATGTTGATAACATGTTATAATAGTGTTAGTCGCTTATACACAATCACAGAGATGAACAATCAGAGACATGAACACGAAGATGTTAAGAGAAATCAACGACACAGATCTTTATTAACCTCATATTCAGAATATAAAGGATGCCTCTCCATATTTATAACACAGGGTACTAGGGTTAGCATCCCCAATAAGCTTCCGATCCCACACTACTCATATGTATGAATAGTGTTTTACATGATAGAATAGAACATGATAGAATAGAGGGGCCATTGGGATGCTCGCTAGCCACCAAGCCTCCACCCCACGGCAGCCGTGCCGACCTCCGCTATACTGTTAACACACGGGCAGCCGCAATGCTGCATTTGTTGCACCCAACCCGAGCTCCGCCTTGCCTCGCACGGAAAGATACTGACGCCAGGTCAACCCCGCAAGAGCGGAAACCTGGACAAGCGCCGGATACCACCATACATGCTTCGATCTACCGCGTCGCTCGCCAACTCGCTGCCGCACACGGCACACGGGCCGCCGCCTCTCGCTGCATTCGAATTTCGAAGCGCCCGAGCCAAGCTCAGCCTCGCCACACAAACCGCTGCCGACGCCTGTATAAACCCCACGTAACTACGTAAGCCGACGACTATTCACGCACCGAATACGAAAAAATAGTTGTATATGTAAAATATAAACTTTTTTGTATTTAAATTTAATTTAAAATTTAAAATTGTTATATAATAAGATGAAAAGTTTGTTTTGATGTCTGAAATTCTAATCGAATTGAAATGAATTTCTTTACCCCTAGCAACTCTAAATATACAGAATTATATCCATTTGGGCATCTGTGATCCGGGATAAGACGGAGGTCCTAGATGTATCCAAAATTAGTTCTCGTGTAACAAATTAGAGAGATGAAATTTTGATTCTCCTTGAGCACAAAAAAAATGGTCTGGAAAATTTGAATCAGAAATTTTCAACTCTAGAGCAACAGATCATTAACTAAAACTAATAATGTAGTTTTCGTCGTCTTCCGAAGCAAGGATTTTCATCAGCAGCTAAATCACATCAGTTTATTAAATTCTTTAGACATCTTCGATATTATCTGTTTTGATTTGATCGCAATTAATTGGAAACGAACCGGAAAACGATTAATCCAGTGTACGAGCATTGCCAAACAGGATTTCTGTATTTCTCCAGCAGAATGCTTGTCCCGAAAAGAATCTCTAAATTTAGAGACTGAAATAGAATGCTGGATGAATAGAGGCTGAAACTGTCAGCAAGAGTGTTTCAAGGAACAGTTAGAGCCTGCTGGAGATGCTCTAAACATTTCAGACGGTTAGTCCTGTAGAACAGTTCATTCATTGCAATGTAAGTCGATTTGATAAGCAAATTCTATGCGTACTTGTAGAATAGTTTATTAATGAGACTGTTCGTGATGTCAAACGACATGAGCAAATTTTGTGCTATTATTTAACTGGCGTGTTAAGCTGAAAGTTTGTATCGTCACTGCCGTGTAAATATTTATATTATCTTAGTAAACAAAATTTAAAAGAGAAGTATGACGGATGGCTCATATTAAGAAATTCAACCATAATTTTTCCCTTTACTTCACGTGATAAATCAGAAGCGCGGGTAAGATCAAATCACAGCCATGAATCTGTTACAAATAAAGTAAGATTTAAGATGGGCTAGGTTGGCATGTGTCCATTGCTTTGACACAGGCCAATCACGGCAAGATGTCATAGCCTGCAACACTGAATGGCAGTAGATCTAGCACCGGCATTGGGGCTTCCTTCTTCAGCACTGTGAACCGAAGCCCGGGGTTAGCTCCGTGCAATAGAGATTAACGAGCAACCCATTCACACAATTAACACAAAAAAGAAAAGGAAATTAAACGATTTGCATCAAGAAACCGAGCTGTCCTCCAGCAACAATCGTATTGCCCACCGGGTTCATGGCAACAGAAACGTTTTCTTAACTTATCCATCTATCCCTTTCCTGCAAACAAGGTAGCTCTCCACAATGAAATATGCCCCCGCCTAAACAAAAACAGAAGAGGACGAACTGCAAACAGAGGAAACCAGAGGAACACAAACAAAAAAAACACCACAACAAAATCGGTTTTAGAAAACGAAACCGAACGATCGAAGAGAAAATTGAAGGAAATAGAGCGATGGCAGTGCAGCAAGGCGCGCTGGCAATGATGGAACTGGAAGGAACCCTAGCAGATGAGAGTAACTGGGGTCAGAAGTTGATCTATAGCCTCCATGACGGCGGGCGTGTGAAGGCGCTAAATTGTATAAACTGAACTGAAAAAGATTAAATGTACAAGGAGACAGGTAACACGATGCTGGAGAAAAAAGCATCATGCTGTTTAATTCTGGCGTAAGTTTCATCTATGCTTCCCTCTACAGGATGACCAGACCGTTACCATCAGGCCATTCTTCCAGTTGTGAAGCACCATCACAGGATTAAAAAAAGAAAGCACAATTAAAAGATCAGGCAAAACATAATTTAAACTGAAAGCACGACATCACCCTCAGAACATTTGCATATATTTATCAACAGAATAATAATTCAGACAAGGCTGAAACTTAGCTTGTACAGTCATTGGGAGAAAATCGAGTTGAAAAAAGAAATCGGAGGGTAGAACAGCAAAAGAGATTTGCAGGGTTGAGGGTTAAATCCCTCAGGGTGATAACGACATCACAGAAATGTGAATCAGGCCACTACTTTAACTTCCAACATCTGTCTTCATTGGGATACAAACTATGCTACCGACCATAACTAAATAAAAAAGACAAGAGAATGAAAAGGATGACTCCATCAGTTCAGGTCTCCAAATTGTTCTTCCACATTGTAAATTTCAGAAGAACGAAAGTATTATTTAATCATCATCGGAGCTTGTCCAGTACAAACAAGAAGCAAGAGTACGAACAAATTGATTTGAAATACAAAAGGCACCAGCACCAGCAACAGGACCAGCTTTATAATGAAATGCAAAAAAGATACTTCGTTGCATGGATGCAATTAAAGTAACAAAAAATAGTAACAAAAAACAAAGGAGTGAAAAGCTTCTGAATTAAGCAAAAGAAATGAAAAACCGTTTATATTTGAAAGTAGATAAGCATACCAGGCATCCCATCCCAATCAATTTATAAGATAACAGCATGCCCTAATAAAAAACAGTTTTTGTACTACTCTGAGCTCAAGTATATCCTCAGACATCCAAGGAAGGATTTGGCAGCACTAGCTCTCAAGCCTGGCAGGGCGAAAGCTCTTAGGCGGCAACTGCGAATGTTATGAGAAACAAGCCTTATTTTTATCATCATTGGGAAGAAAGAGCTCCATGTTGAATAAATATGAAACAAAATGGCTGTCAATCTGGCGTAGAACAAAACAAAAAGTAAAAGATGCAAATCTTAAGCATTGCATCAGACATCCAAGGAAGGATTTAGCAGCATTAGCTCTCAAGCCTAGCAGGGCGAAAACTCTTAGGCGGCAACTGCGAATGTTATGAGAAACAAGCCTTGTTTTTATCATCATTTGCAATGCACAAAATATTTAATTTACCAATACTAGTATCATAATATTTAAGAACAGCGCATGGACATGGGCACCAAGAAAAAAATGATAAACCGGGCTCAGACATCCAAGGAAGGAATTAGCAGCACTAGCTCTCAAGCCTGGCATGGCGAAAGCTCTTGGTCGGCAACTGCGAATGTTATGAGAAACAAGCCTTACATGTATCATCATCGCCACATTAGTCGAAAACACATCACAGATGAAATATCCAGTAGATTTGTTACAAAACTAAAACAAAAAAGATGTAATCACACAAACCGGCTCTGTAAACCGATTGAAAAGCGGTCCCAGGTTCCTATCAAAATGTGAAACGTCAAAGACTCTGTGTAGGCCTAATCAAAGCATCTCCGGTCAAGGCTCTTGAGCTTCCGGAGACGTGGCATCAGGCCGGAACTCTATTGTACCCCTATAGACAACTAATGCTTGTAAAACTACAGATTTCAGTTTGTTAGAATCCCTCAGAGACCCATTTAAAATCACGCACACAGCTGAGTCTAACCAGTGTAGGCGGGTACTCCATCCAATGCCAAACCACAAAGGTTATGATAAGATGGCCACATACAGCGGAGAGAAGGAGCTGCTGTTTACGGTGTCAAACGGCACTTCCTATCGGTAGGTCTTGAGCTCTTCACTGGGAACAGCGAATTCGCGCTAACAAATTACCCTACTCTAAACAAGAGAAAAAAACAGAGATTGCACAATATAAAGCTTCAAATAAGCCTCAGAAAGCCAGACTAAAGTTTCGTCATTTAAATCTGACGGTAATTCCAACATATATAGCTAATCATCACAGGCTCCATATGGAATTGCACATTTCTTATGTAGGAGGGATTACCTGATGGATGAAAAACATGCTTCACCAGATGCATGGAAGAAAGGTGAAAACAAAACATTAGATGGACAAAAAAAGATGGAATGGTGTTGTATCATCAGAAAAGAATTGCCTTCTCATTCACAGTGCAGGGTAATAGCACTGTGTCAGAAGGTGTCCTAAGATTGTTTCAAGGTATCATCCCGTGATACTGCAAAAAACTTGCGAAATCAAATCAACATTCAAAAAACAAGAACTTTTTGTGATGGATTCAGATGCAAAGATGTGTACACATCATATGAACGACTTAAGCCGCCCTCGGATCAAGTGTTGGATTATGCATCAGTTACCTCCTCACAATCCAAATAAATCTTGACAGGAAAAAAGACCGTAAAATAGTAGTAATCAATCAATGAAAAAGAAAAAAAACATACTGGAGGGCCTATAGTTACTCAGTGGTGGCAAGTAATGATATTGGTTCGATTCTGCCAGCAGTGTCCTCAATGCCTTCAGAAGAGGGAGCTTGTTTGTCCTCATGGCAACACTCCTCCAGTGAAAAAAAATCTAAATCTAAGCAAAAGAATTTTTGAGAACAAAAGAGCGGGAACAAATCAGATGGCTCGGTTCAGCGGGATGGTCGGCATACAGATCGATCTCCCAAGAGAAAGGCCTGTGATTTGGTCTGTTGAGCTTGAATATTACCGAGTCGTCACTGCCATCGCCAGAAGCGATGAACACAACAGCAGAAAAAACGGAATAAAAATCGAACGACGAACCTGCCGTAAAAGAATCGAACAGCAACAAAGAGATCTATAGCCTTACGGACACGGGGAGATCTGTAGCCTTAGCAACTACGGCGAGCCGGATTTTCTTTTTTCTTCTTCTTCTTCTTCTGGCGGCGTTGGGATGGAGGGTTGCGGCGGAGGGGGTGCGTTATATAGGGGAGCAACTGCTGGGTTAGGGTTTAGTTCTAGGGTTCGTGCTGGGGCGTACGTACCTCGGCCGTGGCGGCTGGCTGGGCTATGTTATGGTGAGTTGGAAACGAACTAGGAGTATTCTATGAACTGGCCCATGGACCAAAAAATTGAACTGAACACCAACAAATCGAGCAAGTATTCGGACTTGTTTCATGTATAATTTTTGCCCGGCCCATTGGTTGGGACAGGTAAATAGGCCCGTTATTTGCCACAAGATAACAGATGAAACCCATGGGGCTTGTAACATTTTGTTTTCTTGTTTTTGAATAAATAAATAATTTTTAAAATATACTTAAATAAATAGATGTCTCCCGGATAGAAATTCCGCCCATCCACCTAGCAGGTTTTATATAATCCACCAAACGAACAGGCGGATTAAACCAATAGCAAGAAGACTCTCCTCCTTTCTCTCGTGTGTGCGTATAAAAGTAACATATCGATCTCCTTTCATTGTAGACTTCTTCCGATGGCAATTAAATCCCGTCGTTTCATCGGACGAGATTTGTCCTCCTTTGCTATCGGTTTAATTCGCTTGTTCTTTTGGCGGATTATATAAATCTCGTTCGTTCACCTGGCAGGATTTATGTCCCACCCGATGGTTTGACTAGAGGCATCTATTTATTTAATTATATCAAAAAAAATATTAGTTATTTATTTTATTATAAAAATAGAAGATTCTGCAACCCATGGCATCAGTTGTTGCAGGAGCGAAATAAGCGGAGGGAGGAGTTTCATGACCAGTTTGTGTGGGCTTGGATAGAGAGAGAGAGAGAGGCAGGGGCGCAGTAGACTAGCGAGCTCAAAACTGTCAAGATATGCAAGGTCAAGGAGAGCTTAGTGGAGGGTGGGGCGCTAGATGTAGATTAAAGGCTATGTGTTAGCTAAAAAGGAGGAGATGGAGATGGGGCTAAGGTCAGAGGGACTCAGATAGTATTAGGCTAGGTATTTTTGTGTGGATGGGTTGAGTAGTTGTTGGGTTAGGACGGGGTGGAATTTATTTTCATAAATGTTTCCTATCCAGTATTCGATGAGCGTCAATACCATCGGACGCCCTGTTCCCCACATAGCCAATTCCTAAACATTATCCATATTCCATCACATGCTTCACCACACAAGCATCTCTTTTTCCCCCTACAATCCACTCTGCTCACCATCCTCACCCAACGTTGATCTCATCCCCGGTCTCCGCGTGCACGAGACTCGGTTTGCGCTGGATGTTGTGCTCGACCACGCCTTCCGAGAGGACATCGGGTTGCCCAAGGACGCTAACCTAGTGCTAAGCGTCCGTGACAAGCTAGTCAAGGACAAAGGCCACTTGCTGTTGCACGAGACCTTCTACAAGCTCAGGCTCCGCCACCACGACATCTAACTCCTCGTCACTGGCAATGACCTGTGGGGGCAATGTGGTATCCCATCCCTGCTTGCGAGGCTATGTCGCCCACACCCTATTCCAGCTATCACACTCCCCAGTAATCTACCTCCCTCTATCTCATGTTCGATTTGGAGAATGAGATGGCTGAGTTTTGTAGGGGATTGCTAGATTTGAGGGAGATCTTCAAATTTGGTCTGAAATATTGTCATGTGGACACTGCCTCATTTAACTTGCTTTTGTGAAACATTTCATTTGTTTTTCTGCAAATTTTTTTCCTTTTTTCTAATGTTTCACTATTGAAACATCCTTAATGTTGTGGTAGCTATTTTTTCATGTTTCAATGGTCAAATTCAATTGTCGTAATGCTTTTGATTGAATGTTGTAATGTTTTAATTCAAATGTTGTAGTAGCTATCTTTCGACGTTTCACTGCTCTAATTTAAATGTTATAGCACCTATCTTCCGATGTTTTGACATCTGATTTTACCTAACAGGGCGATCGGATCTACAGGGCAACACCCATGGTGGAGGAGGAACTCGGGCCAAAGCCACTGCTGCCTATGGAGGAGGAGGAGCTCGAGCCAATGCTATTGCCACCGATTAAGGAGGAGAAGCTTGGGCCAACACTACTGCCGTTGATGAAGGAGGAGGGTGACGACATTTGCTAAGCCGAGAGGTTGTAGGACGCAACCTCTGGCGACGTCGGCGAAGCACTCACGGCCAAGCTGCTTGTCGGAGGCGAAGGCCTCATCACAAGGCCGTTGTTCACCGCTGAGGACGGTCCTAATAATGGCCTTCACGTCGTGGCGCCACCGCCGCATCTTCAGGTTGAGTGCCGCCCACTCCATCTTGATCACCTCCTCAATGGTGATGGCGTCGACGCCCAGCTGTACCATGACATCCGCCAGCGCGTCGCAACGGATAGCGACGAAAGCGTAGGTGAGCTCTGGGCCGTAGTCGACGGTCAGCGATGCTGCAGACATTGGTGATGCCCTGCTGGGAGAAGGCGTCGAGGCGCGATAGCGTTTGGGCAAGGAGCTAGATGACTGGGGGTGATGCGATGCGTCATGAGGGCAAAAGAAGGCGGAAAAGGGGGAGTGCCGGCCATGTAGAGAGATTTAGGGGGAGAGAGAGAGAGAAAGAGATGAAGATGAAGTGAACATACCTAGATATATATGTGGCTAACCTCGTCATTATTTAACAGCCATATCAACACTGGACTGCCACAAGATGTCACATCGGTTTCGACAGGAGTTCTAACGGTTTTAGAGCAACAATACAAACGAGGGAGAAAATTGAATTTTTGCCCCAAAGTTGATGTGCGTTGGTTTTTTACCCAAATTTTGTGTGCCTGGGTACTTTTGTCATGTGTAAACCATCTGGTAATTGTTTTGCCCACGGGGGTTTTCTAAAAAATGTCACATCTTCTCATCGCGCTTAGGGGCGACATTTTGGTTTCTCCGTCTGGCGCGCACACCAGGCAAGAGCAGGGCCATGGCCACCCCGCCCATCCCACCGCTACCGCTACTGCGGGCCATGGCCCAGCCGCCCCTGCGGCTGTTGCCAACGCCCTCCCCGCCGATGTGTATTTGATTTCATTGTCATGCAATTTCTCCAATAGAATTTCATTTCTTAGGGCAAAACAATTCCTAGATGATCTACACAGGGCAAAAATACCTAGGCACACCAATTTTAGACCAAAAAAAAACCAAGGCACATCAACTTTGGAGCAGAAATCCAATTTCCTCCAAATGAGAACAAGCTCAAAGGTCGAGAAAGTAAAATATAAGTTCATGAAGTTGAGTGGGAATTAGGGATGGCAGAAAAACCCATGGGTATGGGTATGTCGGCACCCGATTTACAATATCGAATTCCACCTGCGTAAACACGTACTAGTCCCAAGGATCATGGCTAGTACACACAGATATACAGAAACGGAACAGTGCCAACGATATTATTACACAAACGGGAACATAGTCCGATACGAGCACATACAACGGCTCGCAGGCCGCAATTCAGAGTACACTGAGATACAAACCTAATACAACATCTATAAACTTATCTATCCCACAGGCACGAGGGCTGTAGGAACGCGCAACCCTAGTCTTCATACTCTTCATCGGAAAACGCCTCCTCGACGTAATCCGGGTCCTCCTCCTCGGAAGGCGGGCCATACTCAGATGGACCAGCTGCAGAAATTTTGAAAAGGGAGAGGAGAAAAGGAGAGTGAGTACAAATTGTACTCGCAAATCCGGAATTATGCAAATGGGGTTTAGTACAAGGAGGGCTTAGGACATTTTGCGGAAATGCATTTATTTGCCTAGTTTTAGCAAAGCAGTTTTAGAAACATTTAATCTCAATAATCTCTTTGGGCTCTTCTCAAACGGTCCTCGCCACTTGGCCTCAGTGCCATGGCGAGAACAATCCTTTCTCATTTTCTTCTTCTCAAACCGGCTAGGTCCATTCCGCACGACACTTCCCGATAGGCCGTCGCCCAATTCGGAATATCGCCGGTGGCCCCTAGCTCAAAATTCTTTCTTCTTTTCTTTTCTCAAACCGGCTAGGTCCATTCCGCGCAATACTTTCCGATAGGCCGTCGCCCAATTCGGAATATCGCCGGTGGCCCCTAGCTCAAAATTCTTTCTTCTTTTCTTTTCTCAAACCGGCTAGGTCCATTCCGCGCAATACTTTCCGATAGGCCGTCGCCCAATTCGGAATATCGCCGGTGGCCCCTAGCTCAAAATTCTTTCTTCTTTTCTTTTCTCAAACCGGCTAGGTCCATTCCGCGCAATACTTTCCGATAGGCCGTCGCCCAATTCGGAATATCGCCGGTGGCTGCTAGCTCAAAATTCTTTCTTCTTTTCTTTTCTCAAACCGGCTAGGTCCATTCCGCGCAATACTTTCCGATAGGCCGTCGCCCAATTCGGAATATCGCCGGTGGCTGCTAGCTCAAAATTCTTTCTTCTTTTCTTTTCTCAAACCGGCTAGGTCCATTCCGCGCAATACTTTCCGATAGGCCGTCGCCCAATTCGGAATATCGCCGGTGGCTGCTAGCTCAAAATTCTTTCTTCTTTTCTTTTCTCAAACCGGCTAGGTCCATTCCGCGCAATACTTTCCGATAGGCCGTCGCCCAATTCGGAATATCGCCGGTGGCTGCTAGCTCAAAATTCTTTCTTCTTTTCTTTTCTCAAACCGGCTAGGTCCATTCCGCGCAATACTTTCCGATAGGCCGTCGCCCAATTCGGAATATCGCCGGTGGCTGCTAGCTCAAAATTCTTTCTTCTTTTCTTTTCTCAAACCGGCTAGGTCCATTCCGCGCAATACTTTCCGATAGGCCGTCGCCCAATTCGGAATATCGCCGGTGGCTGCTAGCTCAAAATTCTTTCTTCTTTTCTTTTCTCAAACCGGCTAGGTCCATTCCGCGCAATACTTTCCGATAGGCCGTCGCCCAATTCGGAATATCGCCGGTGGCTGCTAGCTCAAAATTCTTTCTTCTTTTCTTTTCTCAAACCGGCTAGGTCCATTCCGCGCAATACTTTCCGATAGGCCGTCGCCCAATTCGGAATATCGCCGGTGGCTGCTAGCTCAAAATTCTTTCTTCTTTTCTTTTCTCAAACCGGCTAGGTCCATTCCGCGCAATACTTTCCGATAGGCCGTCGCCCAATTCGGAATATCGCCGGTGGCTGCTAGCTCAAAATTCTTTCTTCTTTTCTTTTCTCAAACCGGCTAGGTCCATTCCGCGCAATACTTTCCGATAGGCCGTCGCCCAATTCGGAATATCGCCGGTGGCTGCTAGCTCAAAATTCTTTCTTCTTTTCTTTTCTCAAACCGGCTAGGTCCATTCCGCGCAATACTTTCCGATAGGCCGTCGCCCAATTCGGAATATCGCCGGTGGCTGCTAGCTCAAAATTCTTTCTTCTTTTCTTTTCTCAAACCGGCTAGGTCCATTCCGCGCAATACTTTCCGATAGGCCGTCGCCCAATTCGGAATATCGCCGGCGAAAATGGGTTGTTTAGGATTTGAGATGAATTACAAAATTTGTTTCGTACAAATTGAACACCGTATGGCAAATTTATAGAAGTTATAATATATTTTCAGGTCAAAATGCACACTGTACATTTATACCGCCTACTGCAGGGGATCCGGATTGGAACAGTAGAGGGTGAGGCGTGGGGTGGCTGACTTACGTGCGAGGTGGAGACTGTCCGGGTAAGGAGGTACGGTCGCTGCGTGGCGGCGCACAGGCGCAGCAAGGCAGCAAGCGACGGGAGGCAGAGATCCTTCGGTGGCGGCAGCAACGGAGGCTGACCTGGCCAACGGCAGGACGCGCCTCCAGATCTAGAAGCCACCGCCGCAAGCCTCCACGCCGTCGCCGCTGCCGTTTTCGCCACCGCCGCACCCCTCCGCGCCACTGTGGCCGTCGCCACTGCCTCACCCCTTCGCGCCGCCGCCACCATCGGATCGCGAGAGAGATGTGGGGGGCGAGAGCCGGAGAGAGAGACCGAGGGCTAGGGAAGGGAGCGGGCGTTGGGAGCGAGAGAGATGTGGGCAGGGCGAGAGAGACGGAGGGTGGGAGCTGGAGGCGGCTGGCCCCGAGGGACCTGGGACAGGTGGAAGACACCGCGAACGGTCGGATCGGCCGGGCGCTGAGATCGAACGGGCGAGGGAATTAGAGGCGACGTGGCAAGAAAGGCTGGGGGCGAAGCCATGTGGCACGCAGAAGGAACCTAAACCCACGCTTGCACTATAGATGATGATGCTCAAGATGTGGAAGCCTAGACAGAAGAAGGGCGCACTGAGCCACAAGCTGTCATTAGATCATTTCCAATGTAGGTGCTTAGGTAGGTGTTTAGAGAAAAAAACCAGTTTTTTTACCACATCAGCAAATAGAGGTGCTTAGGCCACCTTCAATGCAAGGTGCTAGATGTTTAAGGTGCCATATCACTAAGCACCCGTATAAAAACTTTTTCTCTCAATGCATCAGAGCTTCCAGAGGTGCTTATAAACTATATGTAACATCCCAAATTTTAAAAGCAATTTGGCACATTAATAATTTTCTTAAAATGCATGATTTAGAAATAATAAAAGATTTAATCCAAAGAGCATTATGGCATCGTCATCGCATGCATCGTTTTGGAAAAAGAAGTGAGGATTGTGCTATTTAATTATCCGGATGCAAATTTATTTTGCCAAGTACTTTACTGAATTTAAAGATTATTTAAATAGCTTTTCAATTATAGAAGAAAAGAGAAAACAAGAATTTGGAAAAAAAATTAAAAGCAAAATTCTCCCCTGGCCCATCCTCTCGGCCCATCTTCTTTCCTTCCCTCCTTCTCTTTCCCTCTTCCCCGCCTGGGCCTTCGGCGCTCCGGTCCATTTCCTTCCGCGAGCCCATGTCCTCCTCTGTTGGGCCGCGTCCCGGCCCAGTTTCTTGCGCCGGCCACACCCAGGGGAGCCTGCGCCGCGCCTTCCTCTCTTCCCCTTTGTTGTCTCGCCGACATCCGGGTCCCACCCCCGTGGTCCCACCAGTCAGCTCTACCCCTAACCTCCCTCTCCCCTGTTTCCTTCCATGTTTCTCTCTCTCTCCTTCTCCAGTTGTTTCCCCTTTCCCGCACGCGAGCCGTTCCCGTCCGCCGCACCTCTCACGTTGCCGCTATTCCTCGCTGACCTCGCCTCTCTACGTCTCCCGTCTCGTCACTGGCCAATCCAAAGCGACGCCGTCCTTCTCCTTCTCTCCGCCACGCCATCGGCCGAGGACACGCCAATGCAGCCAACCCACCCCGCGCCAAGCATTTACTTCCCGATGCTCGCCACGTGCCTATTTATAGGAGCATTGCTCCGCATTGCTTCCTGCCCTGGCACCGCAGTAGTTCTTCCCCTCTCGGTCTGGTGAGCCCCGCACTGCAGCCACCACGGTTTGTTTCCTCGCTCTCTCAGCGATGCTAGTCATCATCTCCTCTGGCTCGGCTGCAGGTCACTAGAGCGGAGTTTGTGTCCCCGAGAGTGGAGCCGTCGGTCCGATTGGAGCTACGCTCGCCGAAGCCTGCGATCTAGCCGCTGTGATCAAGCCAGCTCACTGCCTCTCTCGTTCCGGCGAGCAAGCAGGTAGATTCCACTGCTTCTCCTGTCGCTCCCGGCTAAATGAACCAAACCAAGATCGACTCTTTCGTCGGTACCATGATTATCGTGCACGTCGTCGCCGCCATGCGTACCTTTTCCATCCATATCCGGCGACGCCAAGTCCGCATTGAAGCTCACCGTAGCTCTCTCATGCTCCCCGTGCGTCCAATCGGCCCCGGATAACCGGAGTCGTCGCCGCCGTTGGTTTCGCCGCCGTCGCCAAAGTTTTCCCCTGTTTTTCCCCGCGCCTGGCGCGTGTGTCATCGGCGGGTGGGGCCCATGGGCTCCACCGGGAAGTGGCACGGCGTTTGCCCTTGGTTCCCTGAGCGCTTGGGAGCGTCCGCGTGGGCCGTTCGGTTTGGGCCATGTCGCCGAAGGCCGGCCCAGCGCCTTGAGAAAATCCCTTTTTTATATTTTTTTAGCAGCGGCTGCGAAAATGTATTTATTAAAATATCAAACGCACTTTAAAAATTCAGTAAAAATTTCTAAAAATACCCTAAGGCCTTGTTCTTTTGAGCTAATCTGAACGGCTGAATGGCTGAAATGACTGTACTTCAGGAGCTTCTCGAGGTAGTTTCGAGATTCGATTACATTTCGTTTGACTTGCTTTTTAAAGCGTTAGGACCCATCTTCGAAACAGCGAAAAAAGGACCCAAAAACTCAAAGCACATGTGTTTGCAAAACGTAGATAAGTCGTTAAGCTGTTAAGCCGTTAAAGCTGATAAGCTGAAAAGAACTGGGCCTAAGTGTTTCTGGACCTTATAAAAATATAAATTAGCATGTCTTTCATGCCGCATATGCATTATATATAGTTAAATGAATAGCTTAGGAGCGCATCATTTCATGTACACTTAAAATGTGTTTCTGCATTTTCTAAAATAAGAACGCATCAAAATGACTTGTGGTTGATGCATGTGTATTGCTATGCATGGTGTTTGCGCGAGTAGGAGGCCATGGTTCCGAAGACCCGATCATCGACGCTTTCCTCGCCTTCCCGGGATCCGACCAAGGCAAGTCCCCCGGACCCCCTCGATCATATTGTGGAGCCATTTTGTTTATTTAGAAAATATTTAATAGACTTGAAAATGTGCATGCTAATTTAAAATGGAAAAGGGCGTATTTAGTAGACCTAGTTATCATGACCAAATAGTTAAAGGTAAGAAATCAAGTTAGGAATAAAACCTAAGGCTAAAGTAACGTTGCTTGTACATAAATATACCGTTTTGGTAGGATAAATGCTTAAAATCCTTTTACACGAAATAATATCATCATTTTTATGAAATGAGATGGTGTTGAGAAAAGTTTGGAGAAAAGTGGTTTAAAGGTAGTGCATCGAGGGCGATGCATAATAGGAAAGGTTTTTCCTCTTTCCTCAAAAATCTTCCGACTAGGGAGAGACTTTTGCCGGTTGGTGCGGTATGACATCGTTTTGAGAAATATAGGTTAAAACTTACCGTCTCTCCTCTAGTCTAAAGACTGCTCGTGCTATGATTCTACGAACTAAGCCATAACAGTACGACCTCAAGCCCCGATATGGGACGGGCATGGTCGTTAGTCTTTGAGCCTGGCAGAGACTTTCCGGCAGGTCGCCGTTAGTCTTCGAGCCTAGCGGTCTTGTGGCAAAACATTCCTGGGTGCGTAGCCTCTCGAGGGTAAAGCGTACCCACTCTGCAGAGTTAAAACTATCATGATAGCCGTGCTCGCGGTCACGAGCGTGCTAAGGGACTGTTCATATGGTAGATTTATCTTCAAAAATCATTTTGGGAAAAAGTGTTTGAAGAGAATGTTTGATTGAGTAAAGTTGTGAAGAAAGTTTTTGTTTGAGTTGGGTGCCACCGGCTTTCACCCTGGATTGGGGGTCGGCCTACTAGGGATTGTTCACGCGGAATGGACCTATCCGTTTTGAGAAAAAAATGTGAAAGTGATTTTATCTCGCTATGGCACTGAGGCCAAGTGGCGAGAGCATTTGAGAAGAGTCCAAAAAAATATTATGATTTAAAGTTTCTTAAATGCTTGCTAAAACTAGGCCAACAAACTGCTCTTCCGCAAAAATATCCTAAGCTCCCCTTTTGGACTAAGCCTCATCTGCATCAATCTCGACTTGCGGAGTACAATCGTACTCATCCTTGTTTTCCCCCCTCTCTTTTAAAAATTTTTCAACAGCTGTACCATCCGACTTCGGTCCGCCGTCCGAGGATGAGGACCCTGACTACGATGAGGAGGAGTTCTCCGATGATGGCTATGAAGAGTAGGGTTGCGTGTTCCAACAGCCTTTGTGCCTATGGAATAAATAAAGTAGATGTTGTATTAGGCCTGCTTTGTTGTGTACTATGTATTGCGGCCTGCGAGCCATTGGTTGTGTAATGTATTGGACTAAGTTCTCTTTATGTAATAATCAAAACGTTGGTAATGTGCCGTTTTTGTTTAACTGTGTGTACTAGCCATGATCCTTGGGACTAGTACGTCTTTACGCAGGTAGAATTCGATCTTGTAAATCAGGTGCCGACACTATAACTGCCTTGTTAGCACCTGGACCAGGCGCTTTAATCTCCAATGGCCGGTGGAGCTGCTCGAGCTGTTAAATAGGGATGGGAAGGAAGCATTGAGACAAGCAGCCGTAGAAAAAAAGGTCGCAAGCATCGGATAGCAGTCGATGCCAACCTAGACATCTTATCTCTTATCTAATCACCTCTATTTGCTGATGTGGCAAAAAAAAAACCAGTTTTTTTCTCTAAGCACCTACTTAAGCACCTACATTGGAGATGGCCTTAAAGGAGAGAGAATATGCCTAGGTTGGCATCGACTGCTACCCGGTGCTTGCGACCTTTTTTTCTAAAGCTGCTTGTCTCGATGATTCCTTCCCATCCCTATCAAGCAGCTCGAGCAGCTCCACCGGTCATTAGAGATTAAAGTGCCTGGTCCAGGTGCTAACAAGGAAGTTATAGTTTATAAGCACCTCTGGAGCTCTGATGCATTGGGAGGAAGAGTTTTTATTCCGCAACGCAGAAGGTGCAAATGACTGGCCGAATTTATTGTCGCCCATATCTATCGTCGTCGTCGTCTCAATTCACAGCTGGATCCGTGACTACCGTCATCGCTCCCTCCACGTGCTCGCTAGCAATGTGCTGGCCAGGCTCGCTAGGGAGTGGCCACTTTGGTCGTAATACAAGAGCCAAACTGGCACAATGTTTTTGTACTAGAAGTGTTTGCGCGCGAGAAAATTGGTGAGAAGCCACATCTGTCGTTGGGCTTCGCAAAAATGCCATCCCGCTCGTTGGATTCTTTATAATGCCACGTCCATCGCGCGCCGCCAATTCTCATGCCATTCCTTCGAGTCCGGCTCATTTTACCATGTGATCTGCCACAAATGCCCTGTCCCCACAACTGGTTGGGTCGCACCAAGTGGCCTCTCGCCCTCGAGCTGAGCCACTCGGTCGCTATCTCCTCTCGCTCTCCGGCGACATCGAAGGCGGCAGCGCGCCGCTACTCCTGGCGACAAGCTCGACCGCTAGCAATTAGGCGACGGTGAGGCATTCTCTCTTATGTACATTTAGTTGTGCCCTTGTGTTGCTTCGCCCGCATTGCCCCTTTTTTGAAACCCTAGATCGGTGGGAGTGTATTGGGCGACGAGTTAATTGAACCCTTGTGTTTGTTTCGTGAGTTGGTAGATTAGCTGCTGGATGGATAGGTTAAGTCCAGATAAGGAGTTCGTTGATTGGGATGGTCCTGCTGGTTCTATTGACTGGGATAATCTGAAAGTACTGGAAACTCAGGATGAGGAAGGGAGGGTGGAAGTACTTGGAGAGGAGGATGTGTATGCATTGCTTGGACTAAGAGAGGAGGATGAAACTGGTGCTGCTCAACAAGGAGAAAATGAAGCTACACAGCCTGGGGAAACTAGTGTTGAACCACCTGACTTGGATACATCAGATGCTGTCATGCATGTAGGTAATCAAATACCAGAGGAGATGTTTATCTCATATGACAGGGATCATCCTAGAATGGATCTTGACACTCTGTACCCATCTATGAAAGAGTTCAGATTAGCTGTCAGACAGTTTGCGATAAATGAGGAGTTTGAGTTGGGTGTGCAGAAAATAGATCCCACTAGATTTAGAGGATATTGCAGAGCTGAAGGATGCCCCTGGAGAATTGTTGGGAGCAGAAGACCTGACTTGAAAACTATCATGGTACTAACTTAACTTTTTTGTGTTGATTGAGGATTGTTTGCTGTTGTGGATGTAAATTTGATGTTGTGTTGTGTTTGCAAGTATCTGTATTGATTAAGGATCACACTTGTACCTCCACAAGCAGATGTACTCCATCAAGCACTGCTACAAGAGCCTGGGTTGCTGAAAAGACACTGTCAATTTTGAGGAGGAACCCCACAATGGGAGCTAAAGAGATGCAGACTAAACTTCAGCAAGACTTTAAGGTAAATATTGCATATGACACAGTCTGAAGAGGGCATCAGAGTGCTTTAGAACAGATATATGGCAGCTGGGAAGAAAGTTTCCAATGGTTATATAGGTGGAGAGCTGAGGTTTTGAATAGAGCATCTGGTAGTGCTGTAAAGATTGACACTAGGGAAGAAGATGGCAAGTTATACTTCCATAGGTTCTTTTGTTGCCTTAGTCCATGCATATCTGGTTTTGTAGGTGGGTGTAGTCCCTATGTTAGTATTGATTCCACTGCTTTAAATGGGAGATGGAATGTGGCTCCTCACCAATTTTCTCGTTTGCGCGCCCGCGGCGCGCCGTACCGGTGTTTATTTAGATGACCTTTTCACTGCTCTACAACATCTACGTTTTTTTTATCTTTTTTAGATGTTGCATTTACCAAGTCAAACATCAGTTGAACTGTGCAAAAATTATTGTCATTGTAATATTTTATCAGCCTATCACATACAAGTATACAACAATATTATTATACACTTCAAGATTGAATGATGTCTCGATGAGACCTCTGGCACTAAATTACCAATATATTTTGACAGAAAGAGGGTGCATAAAGCATGCGCGGTGTCCATAGGATGAATTACAATATCAGATAAAATGTGCAGATGCTGCTACCTAAGGCTAAAGACTCATGGACTAAGAACATTGTCGTATATAAAAATTTTAAACTAAGAACATTGTCGTATATAAAAATTTTAAGCTACGTGGAACAATGCCCCGCTCACCATAAGGCCGTCTCTAATGGTAGACATTCCTCAAATGTAAATAATTTCAGAATATTGCAAAAAAAAATGTAGCAAACAACTTATTAATATCTACAGATTCTTGATTAATCAAGTGCTTCCACAATTCATCTGAGACGGATGCAACAAACTGATCTTGTGCACACAATTTACGTGCTTTTAACCTGAGCAGAATGCAAAAGGAGCAGTGTGAGTGCTTATGCTTATCAGTTGAAGGCGAGAGGTATTAAAAACTTTTACAGACGGCAGGTCCTCAACGGCTGACACGAAGACACGCAGATACGCAAGGTAAAACCAACAAACTCATGGAATTACGTGCAACTATAAATCATAGCATATTTCTGGATGGCACTCACACATTTTTTCCTGTACATCATCTAAGCTTCATAGAATTAACAATTGAAATACGTAAGTGGAAAACAAGGCATCCAAGTAAATTTCTGGTAGCAAACATTGGCATCCAAGTAAATTAACTGTCAGACATCCATCTGCAAACATAGGCATCCAGGTAAATTAACTGTCAGACATCCATCTGCAAACATTGGCATCTAGGTAAATTAACTGTCAGACATCCATCTGCAAACATTGGCCAATCCAAGTAAATTTCTGGTTGCATGCTGCTAAAATTTTAGACAAGTGCAAACTGCGGACTGCTAAGGTAGACCCAATCTTTGTAGTATATGTAGTGAGCATTTTAAATGGACATCTGTTAACAAGGTGATGATGATGATGCAAGTGGCAAGCTAAAAGTTGATAAATGCTGGTCTTTTCAGCTGTAGCTCTTGATGAGAAACCGCTTGTAATAATAAAAAGGATAGCGACACTAATAAGAATTAAAATGGTACTTCCAAGAACAGTGGAAACAGAAGGGCCTTACATATTGCCTGGAGATCAGTTTGGGCCTGTAGCCAGTGCTGCTCAAACTGAATGTTGTAAAGTGCCTCATCCAACTTTGCAATTTGTTCGAACAAAGGTGCAAAATGCTCTGCATCCATTCCAGAAAAGAGAAGTTGCACAGTATATTCTTGCTTAACGTAAGTCAGGGAAACTTCACAAATTCTTAGCTTCTTACCATCTTCGGCATGCTGATCAAAGTAGGAGAAATGGCCAACATGTACACCAAAATCTATGGTGTCGTGGTATGGGGATTTGTTGGTAAAGCAGAAACGATGGACGCCTCTCTTTTGAACTATGAACTCAAATTTAATATAACTTGGCAAATATATAGATAATGAAATGCTTCCAATGTGTTCTAATTCATGGGCCACACTTAATAAATTAGTGTTCGCTGAGAAAGAAAGAATTGATGCAACTGTAATAGTAACAACGAACAAGGCTGAGGTTATGCACGGACACCGACAAAGAACAAAGTATGTTGCAGCCATTCCCCATCTCCGGATCCGGGCTCCCAGGGGCGAACCGTCGATGGATCTAGGTTCGTCGAAACGAGGTGAGCCCGGATCCAGCCTGCATAAAGGAGACGGCAGAATAAGACCCTGGCGGCGGCGGCCAGAAAAGAGGAAGGCCGCAGTGGGAGAGGACGGCGGTTGAGGAGGCACGGGGAGACGATGGCGACGATGGAAGGAGGGCAGGACTGCCTGGGGAAGAAACGGCGGCGACGGGTCAGGCAATGGAGGTATTGGGGGGAGGCGCCGGGCACCCCGTGGGATATAATTGATTATTTGCCTTAAAGTTGATGTGCCTTTGATTATTTGTCCTGCTGTTTGATTATTTGCTCTTCTGGTCTACAAGTCATAGACAAACAGCAGGGCAAATTATAAGGGCATATCAACTTTGGACATATTATCAAGTGCATATCAACTTCAGGGCAAGAGATCGGGGGAGATGCGGGGGAGGCCGTGAGGATGAGGGTGGCCTGGGGGCGGTGGCGGCTAAGGTTGTGGGGGCGTGCGAGAGGTGGGCTGGGGCCTGGGGGTCATCGACCGAAGGGCTAATCGACCGTAGAAAGCCGATCGGACGGCCCAAAAAAAACTTTAAAATGGAGAGGATGTGGGATTCGAACGCTGGCCTTCCACACGAGAACTGGCGCCCAAAACCAACTGAGCCGTCGCCGCGCCTTGCTTTCTTTTCGCCGGCATGAATCCTTTTATATGTATAGTTCGGATGGACGGCTGGATGGAGCTAGCGGCCGCGATCGGACGGCCGCCATTTTTCCGCCGACGTGTCGCGCGGAGGGGAGACAATGCTAGCGCATTGTATTGTAGATAGATAGATAGATAGATAAGTCGAGTCTATCTTCGTAGCTTGTGCAACCAATAAAACAAGGGGCATCAGGGGTGGACCCACCACTAGGGTATGTTGGGCCCATGCCCGAGGTAAATTTTTTTGACCCATTTACCATCAACTAGGAGTATAGTGAAAAATCCAGTATATATTAGAGATACCTAGGTCCCAATTTACCCCAGCCGGCCCACCTGCACCACCCATCAGACCACCACGGCCCACAGGGATGTAGCCCAGCCGACCCACCCCCACCACCCCACACCACTTTCGATCTCCCCTCCTGGTCCCAAGCACTGGCCTTGGGCCTCCCCAATCCTCTCCATATCGCAATCTCTCTTAGTCTCAGCAGCTCCCGACCGCCCGTCGCCGACCCCGACAGGCCCCACGGCCGCATTCGTCTCCGGTCTCCCTCTAGAGTCTGGGCGCTGGGCAGGCCTCTGCTAGCGGCTCCCGCCTCCCTGGTCCCGGCTCCCCCTCCTGATAACGGGCTAAGGCTGGGTGGCCTGGGCCGCCTAGCCAGAGAGGCGGCGACCGAGGGCCAGGCCGAAGCCAGGGCCGGCCGCCCGGTCGACAACCACCAACGGCTTGTAGGTTGCATCCACACCCCACATCCCCAGATTCAGTTATTTTAATTTTATATTCTTTTAGAGATTTAGTCATTTAGAGATTTAGACATTTAGTGGTTTATAGATCTAGTCATTTAGTGATTTAAACATTTAGAGATTTAGTGATTTATAGATTTAGACATTCAGTGATTTATAGATTTAGTGCATTTTACTTTTTTACGCATTTATAGATTTACTCATTTACATATTTAGAGATTTAGTGATTTATGCTTAATAGATTTAGTGAAGTAGTAGTTGTTCTTTTGTGAATATATATTATGCTATACTAGAGTACTTGACCACTCATGGACTTAGGGCGTGTTTGGATCGCAGCCGCCGCGCGCCAACGCGAGCGACGGCGAGCCGTTGAAATTTGGCGCTTGTTTGGATTGTTGCCGTCGGTTGGCTCGCCCTCCAAATCGAGCCGGCGCCCGCGCACAGTAAACATGGAGACGAGCATTGGTGAGGGCGGCCGATTTCTTCGCCAACGCGAGCGACGGCGCGTCCTCGCCCACGGCTCGCCAACCTTTGGCACGGCGTGCTGTGGCCGCAATCCAAACACGCCCTTAGTGTATTTTACTTTTGCCCTACCTAAATTCTCGTTCTATGTCCGCCACTGTGGGGCATGATTGGTGGACATGCTTTGGCCCAGCTAGGCTCGCGCTATGCAGGCAACACATGTTATGATATAGATTTGTATTTCAATCTGGAGCTCTCGAAGGCCCCCCTAATATTGAAATTCAGTTAAGAAAAAAACCGGATAAATTTTTTTCCTTAATTCGGTTTGGTTTTAAAATTTGTGAAGATAATTTCGACTAGCATTCTGGAGAAACCGAATTATTTCTATACATAATAACACTGGCAAACGTGCACGTGCAAAGCACGTTGGAGCAATGCTGATATCAACAATTTGTAGCAAGCAAAATTAAATAGCAGATAATCAAGATATAGATATAAATATGGATTAATTAACGGGTACAATAACATGCTAATAATTATTTTTTATTAATAGATCAATTTTGTACGTGGATGTATGCATAAATACTCGTGACACTTAGGCCTTGTACATTTCAGCTTAACGTAGCGTAGCATAGCGTTTCAACAAAATTTGAGAGTATTTAAAAAGTAATTAAAATATTATTAAAAAATAATTTAAAAATAGTTTTATGATCTTTATGAGAACTACTAAAAACCTGAGAAAAATCATTACAAATTATTACAGCAAATAGGCTATATAAAAAAGAGAAATTTT